>CM060881.1:0-600000 GCA_030762935.1 Hymenopus coronatus | reverse complement strand
TAGAAAAATTCTACAAATACACTTTTCAAGTCTTCTGAGAAAGGTTATACTTTAAAAGTTGAGTCTTCTCAGCCTGCAGATTGGGAACCAGACAACCTGCGTTTTACACATGATGTTCAATGACCAACTTGCTGGGAATTGCTATACCTACTTCCTACAACACCACCTGCCTGTTCTACTGGATGAAGTGCCGTTGCAGAGCTGACTAGCCATGTGGTACCAACATTATGGTACACCAGCTCATTCGGCCTGTTGCATAACAGCTTATCTTGATGCCACTTATCCTGAGCAATGAATCAGATGACATGGACCAATAGGGTGGCCAGCACACTCTCCATATCCAATCCCATTAGATTTCTTCTTATGGGGTTATCTTAAAGAAATTGTGTACCAGGAGCAGCCAATGACTAAGGAAGTGCATCATCTTAGCTTGCCCCGTGACATCACATCAGCCATGTTGTGCTGGGTTAGGCTGGCAATGATAGACTGAATCTTGCACAGCTAGGCAACCTGGGTTCGATCCCAAGTGTTTGTGGTGGACAAAGTGGAGCAGAGGTGGGTTTTCTCCAGGTTCTCTGGTTTTCCCCACCATTGCATTCCACCGGCGCTCCATCTTCATTCCATGTAACACCAGTGTCATTGCCTGCGCTGTCATTTGTAGTAAAAGCAGGCATTAAACATTATCAATAAAAAAAAAAAAAAATGTTGCATATGCCAGCATGGTTCCAGACCCATTACTATCACATAGTAGAAACAGGTGTTGTGAAGATTTATCTGTGTGATTTATTTATCTATAATGTGAACATTACAGGTTTCCCCAATTAAGTTTACTTAAAATTTACAATATAATTTGATTACAAAATAAGTGACAAGAACATTACAAAATTAATTACAAAATAAATATAGCAGAACATAAAAAGTAACACAACATAAACACAAAAAATAGAAAGTTGGTAACATTGATTCCATGTGCACCAAATCTATCAATCTACTATTGGTAATAAATAATCACAGGAAATAGCAAAACTGTTAATAGAATATTTAAACTGAGTTGGATTTGTATCACCAACATATAGTTTTGCCAGATCAGTTTCAAAGCCATGTTTCATCCAGTTGGAACCATTGACAATGAAGTCCATGTTGCTTTGAAACCAGACTGGAAAAACTATATGTAAGTGATACTTAAATGTTACAAATCAAACTCAGTTTAAATATTCTATTCATGCGTGTAACTGTTCCAAAACACCCTTTCATTAAAATTGTTGTTAAAACTGTTAATATTCATTTGAAATACATCAATGTTTAAAGGATGAAGTTTATTGTGTAGTCATTACATTCTAAGTAAAGGTGAATACTTATATGATGATCCAGCATGATGTCATAGTCATTGCTAGGGACACTCAAATTTCGCGACTCGCGAAACTCGCGAAAATTTTTAAAATGCTTAAAATTAGGGAATAAATGTATACGAAGACATATTTGATTAATTTAAATACTTTTTGACACACCATCTACTCGCGAAATGTTGAAATTCCCGCTCTATATACAAATTTTTAGGTTCACTCGCGAAATTTATCGCATATAGCAAAAAGATCACACATTCTTGTTATCAAATTTCGGTTAACGTTTTTTGCTTCCAGCTTAAGCTTTGTTAAGTGCCGTGGGAGTCTGTTAGCACGGTATTGGCTATCTTGTCAGCGTTCGATCGATAACAACAGCAGTCTGCAGTATCGGCGGACCAGCAAAGCCGTTGAACCAGCGAGATAGGAGCGCTCATATCCGGTATGCGCTGCGCATGCATTCTGTTACTACCCTAAGTAACTTCTTCTACGCGTATCCCACTAGTTCCTGTTCACCCATGCATTCAGTTCGTTTTAACTAGCAGTAGCGTAGTTCTGAAATATCGTACAGCATGCCACCGAAAGTGAGCTTAGATGAGCGGGTAAAGCAATTCTCGCAGGACGGAATGAAGAGGTCGGGAGAAATAATGCTTTGCAGCTTTTGCAATAAAAGAATTCCATATGAAACTTCGGATGCTGTAAAAAAACATATTGCTAGCCAGAAACACGTGGATGCAACGAAAACGTGTAAGCGACAAAGAACAATGTTCGAGGCGGCTGAATGTTCAAAAGGAGCAAAGGTATGTAATTTCCACATTTTCTGCATTTATCTACTTCAATTCTGTGACAATTTTTATTTTGTTACTTAGAGTTTGAAACTTGTGTGTAAAGAGGTAAAGGTGTATTACCTATTTAAAATTAAATGCCAGTTTACTTCCTTTTAAAGCACATGTTTTTAGAAATCAGAACATTATTTGGCTAATAGTAAAATATCGTGTGTAGTTGCACTCTTCGCTTAATCGCATATACTTATTTTGCTCAGTTATATGTTTTACATGATTTTATATCATATTTCAAATTTATTTTGGTTTATAACTTGACATCGGGTGTATAACACAACGCTGCTTTAGGTTCGCGGTGATTTAGCCGGTTGTATGACGCACGTTGAGGGACATGCGAGCACGCTCTCACAGATATGAAGTGTAGCATACAAAATACGCGGGTAGGACATAATTTTTAGTTCTGTTAGGCCTGTTGCCGTTGAAAGTTAAAGCCTCCGATATCACCAAAGAAGTTAAAGGGGGCTATAAAAATGAAAAATAAGGCAACAAAAGACATGTTATAAAAAGGAACATAAACTGCAGCATTTTAATCTCAAAGAATCAATCTTAGAGATTCGCTTTCAAGATTTAACACATTTAAAAAGACATTTTGCAAAAGTTCTGGTCTATGCTTATATGTTTTCTTTTCTACTTTTACCAGGCTGCCAAACTGGATTTTGTCACTTCCACGGTTGAAATGATGATTTCAACCAATATTCCATTGGAGAAGGCAGATCATCCAGCCTTCAAGGAATGGGTGAAGAAGAACGTTATTGGAGGTGGAGACCTTCCAGGAAGCAATGTTCTCCGTAGAGAATACTTACCTCTCTTGGCAAACTCCAGGAAGGAAAAAGTTGTTGCAGCCCTACAGAACAAGAAGGTTGCTGTTATGGCTGACGAAACAACAGACAAGATGGGCAGGGCAATTTTCGTTGTTCTGCTGTCTACAGTGGAGCCCTCCAGATCGCAGGAGCAATATGTGGCTGCTGTCACTTCACTGGAGGTAGTGAATGGACGGTCCTGGGCTCGAACAATTACCGAGGCACTATGGAACACAGGGGTAAACTTTGACCAAGTAGTGGCATTAGTAAGTGACTCAGCCAGTTATATGACCTCCTGTTATGCTGGGTTATCACTTCTCCTGCCAGATGAGTCCCTACATATTCAGTGCTGGGCACACAAAATAAATCTGATTGGTGTGGTGATGAAGGACTACTTGTCATCGCTAAATAAACTAGTCATTTCAGTCAAGCAGACTTTTCTGCATGCCCGGAAAAAAAGACATGCATTTCGGCAATTCATGCAGGAGAAAGGATCTGCAGCAGGAATGTTTCCAATTCCAGTGGCCACAAGATGGAATTCCTGGGTGGAAGCAGTTGAGTGGATGGCAGATAACTGGACCGTTCTTTTTGATTTTTTTCGCTCCATTGGTGGCAGAGAGTCATTTACTGCAGCATCTTCACACCTGCAGAATATTACTGATTCTGAGCTACAGATGCTTTATGTGCAAGCTCTGTTTGTGAAATCTTTAGCTTCAGTGATGAAGCAATTGTTGCTCAGCCTGGAAACAAATTCCAAACCGATGGCTGCAGAAGTGTATTCCAAACTTCAGAATTTGAAGAAGCGCTTACAAATAGTTGCTGCCGGAACTTTCAGTGACAGAGTTCAGGAGGAGTTTGATGCCCTGAAAGGAAATCTCAGGGGAAGTTCGATGCAGGACATAAAAATTGCAGCAGGCCATATGCACACCAAGCTGGACAATCTTATGTTGGGGGACCCTGCCCGTGCATTTTTGGAGCCTGTGGCTGCACTCTTCTACAGGCAGAATGTGCTGTCACAGCCTGCTGCAGGAGACGAGCTGAAAACCCTTTTCCACAAAGTACCATCAATGAAGGGTATTCCCATCGATGAAGGACTGCATGCTTACAGGGATCTTCAGGATATTCTGAAGAGCAATGTAAATATATCAGTAGAAGATGCTCTTCATGCAATGCGTGATGATCATCAACTTTTTGTTGATGGTGCCTTAAGGGCGCTGTGGGTTCCTGTCTCAAACGTGAACTGTGAAAGGTTTTTTTCCAACTTTTCGTGTGTGTTGACGGACCTCAGAACAAATCTCACAATCACAAACTTGGAGATGCTATCAGCTTATACTTATGAAAGTAAACCATAAGAGTGTGTGTAAATTATGCTTGCTATTAGCGTTTTTATATTTTAGATTGTATAAATTAATTATGCATTTATTAATTATGCATTTATTTCTATTTTTGTAGGTGAGTAAGTTAATATCCAAGAATTACCGTATCCAAGAATTTTCCTTTCTAACTCAAGAATTTTACCTTCTCACTCAAGAATTTTCCCTCTTATTACTCAAGAATTTAGCAACATTTTATTCAAGAAATTTGAGTGTCCCTAGTCATTGCTAAATGTAGTACTTTGGGAACCAGAGAGGTTCACAACATGGGCTTGCAAATGTTATCTAGTTTATGTGTATATATTGCATTTTGTGAACTCTCAGAACAACTTATTGGCTTTCTTTTGTAAGAAAGAATTGCTTTATATAGTAAAATATTATTTAATGATGCCTCATCTTTGCGAGTTTTGATTACAATGTTATATACATTTATTTATGATGTTCATTAAAACATATTCTAACAAGTAACAATTTATGCTTTAACAAAATTCACATAATTAAACCGATTAAATGAAACAACACTTCCATGTCAACCTATCACTATTCTCGTTAAAAACCCTTCAAGTATTGGTAGTATTTGAATCTGGAACCTTCACCATTGAAGGCCAATGCACACACTGTTGCGCTACGAGAACAAGTCACCCATGCACAGCAGTGCAAAGCAGTCATTTTTACCAAAATTGATACAATGCAATGAAGTGGACATTGTTTATGGCATAGCCTGTAAAATGCCAGGACTGCACAACTCCTCAATCAGCAGCTTGAGAAGACCCACTCGGTGTGTGTGTGCATGTGTGTGTAATTATAATTATACATGACAATGTTGTGCCTAAGTTTGTATGCTCTTTTTTCTTCTTTCTGTAGTTTATGTATTACACTGTGTATATGAGATATAAACATATGTTGACATGAACTAATATGAAAATGCTGTCTAGTTAATTGGCTTCTTTATATTTATGCATAAATGTATTAATAATAAAATGCTGAAATTGGTTTATAACAACTTGTCCAAGAGTTTATTACAATTAGTAAAATTGGATTATGATAATACCAATTTTGGGAAACCATAACTCCCTTTTTGACCAAATAATAAAGTATCCCTATTTATAATGAATAATGAGTAGTCTCTTTATTAGATTTTGTTTATTCTATATATGCATGATATTGACCAGCGGTCACTTTTGTCACAGTAACATTACCACTTTGGAGAATACTCTAAGAGATACCACAGATAAATTATTGCTATTCTAAATATGCTTGTGAATGCTAACAAAAATGAGTTAATTCTGTCTGCAACTAAAAGCAATGATCTACAAATTCATTTAAATATTGACAATGAACCTGTAAAAATGCTAAATTGTTAGGTATTACATTAGATAGTACTTCTAACTTCACAGACCATAATGATAAGCTAAGTAACAACAGTAAAAATCTATTCATTCTGAAATACTTAATAAGATATTTGTCTATACTTACAGCCAAAGTAATTTGCTATTCTTTAGTCTACTCCTACCTTTCATATGGGACTGAAATATGGGGTACCACAACTAAGGCAATTTAAACAAAATCTTTATATTGCAGAAAAAAGTTGATATCTTGGAAATCTAAAATATAATGAATCTTGTTCTACATTTACAAAATTAAAACTCCTAACCCTACTGCGTCTTTGTGTCTAATATTATGATAGTGCCTGTCTGAGTTGGTTTCAAGGTGTAAATTAAACCTGTGAAATCAACTCAGAGACACAAAGGCACAGTTCCTAGCCATAGACTATTTTTATGAGACGGCGCCAGTTTCATGGGTAAACATTTTTATAACACTCTCCCTGATAGTATCAAGAAATGTTAATTAGTATTCAAATGTTTTTTAATTGACAAAGCCTGCTATAGTGTGGATGAATTTATCAACTCTAATTAATATACTAGAACCTTGTTGTAACCATATGACACTGTTCTAGGCATAAAATAATATAGTTACCTTTTTGCAGTACTGGCATTGGTATGCACCTTTGCCATCGTGCATCTCTGCTGCATGCTTCATGATGTTCTCTTTTCCCAGTACAGCTGTCCCACATACCTTGCAATGGTACTTGCGAATGGTAAGGCTGAAATTGGGATCATGAAAGACAGTGCAATGCATCCGATAATACAGCGGATGAGAAAATCTTAAATTGCAGCCACCACAATCTGTAACATAAAGGATACATATTTTAGAACATGCTCAACAAATTTAAACAACATAGGTATTGGTTTTACATCTTAATTAAATTGTTTAAGTCTCTTATCACATATGTCATGCAGAGAACCATTGTAAGCAATAATGGCTTATGGCATCAATTATCTTTTGTCACCGACCCTGTTGTTCCATGAAGGCAAAGAGAGGTCAGCATTGCCAACGTATGATGAATAACATTTTTAAATGCTGCAGCTAATTCTACATTTGATTTACTTTCAACTGTAGTAGTACAAGAGTTCATAGACTGCCTCCATGATCACCCGGAGGTCCCAGGTTCGATTCCCGGCCGGGGCAGGACATTTTTCTTTAACCAAAATTATTCCCTATCCCTCATAGAGTCTGGAAGTATGAATGTGAGAGTAAATGTGCATCTGTTTACTAATATAAAGTTTATTCGCCTAATGTTCTGAACCTACAGTTTCACAAGTCAAAGCCCCCGATATGACCATTGATGTTAAAGGGGGCTATATATAAATATAAGAATAAATATATACAACTATTTACAATCACAGTTGAATTATACACCCAATACAATCATAATATCCTGATATATGGTGGACTTTGAGACAGTGATGTGTTTTAACAATTAAAATTTAGTTGAGTCGATTTTGTAACACTACATCACTTACTTTTTTATTTCGGAAAACATGTTTCAGAAGCCATGTGCTTCCATTGTCAATTCCTTTGGTCGACTACCGGCATTGCTTGCTGTGGTGGTTGTCTCTGTCCCTGGTGGTGGTTTGATGAACTTCTGGATGAGTAGATCGCCTGGCGGGATTTCAAAATTGAAAACCCGGTTCTTGTTTTTCCAAATATATATGTTTTCCCAAACTTTTAATTCTGTCTTCCTTGTGATGTTTTTGAGGATTTTTGGACTTCTATTTATAGTGTGTTTCTCTTTCCAAAAATGCCAAGCTACTGCAGATTTTTCTTCTTGTTTGAGTTTAATATTTCTGTGGTGTTCTTTTGCCCTGGTTTTTATATTTCTTTTTGTTTGGCCGATGTAGATTTTTTCACAGTCATTACAGCTGAACTGATATATTCCTGGTTTGTTTTCTTGTGGGATATCATCTTTTAATTTGGAATTTAAGATGTTTTTTATAGAGTAATTGTTTTTAGGGGCTAGAATGATGTTATGTCTTTTGAAGATCCTCTGGAATTTGTAGAAAGTTGTAGGGTGGTATGTAAACTTCTTGTAGATCTTGTTTTCTTTCTGGTTTTGAGTGAGTGTGCTGACTTCTTTAATTCTCTTTCTATTTTTGGCTTTATTAACTTTTTTGTACACCAGTTCTGCCCGAAATCCATTCTCTGTAGCTATGTCCAAAATTTTATTAAGTTCACATTGGTATTCTGTTTTTCCCATTGGTACATTTACCAATCTGTGTGTAAGGCTGTTGAGTAAAGCATGCTGATGGGGAATGGGATTGTAACTCTTTTGTTTTATATAGCTGTTGGTGTGGGTAGGTTTTCTGTAGATGCCAAATGTAAGGTGATTATTAGTTTTTATGATTTTTAGGTCGAGGAATGGTAGTTGTCCCTCACATTCCTTCTCCATTGTGAACTTTATAGACTTTTCTTGCATATTTAGGAGTTTTAGAGCATCTTCTAGGTGTCTTTCTGGGACTATTGCAAAGATGTCGTCTACATAGCGGTACCATATTTTGAACATCCAGGGGAATGCCTTTTTAATCCTAGTTTCCATAGTGCTCATGAAGAGATCTGCTAATATAGGTGACAGCGGGCTGCCCATAGCTAAACCAGATGTTTGTTTGTAATATTTCCCGTTAAATGTGAAAAAATTTTGATTTATGCACAGATTCGTTAATATGATGTATTCTCGCACTTCTTCTGTTGTTTTTCCTATTGCAAGTAACCAATTTTTGATGTGGGATTGTATGCTTTCTGTAGGTATGCTTGGAAACAGAGCAGTAACATCAAAGGAAACTAACATATCGGTTTTTTCCAATTTTATGTCTTTAATTTTTTCGATCAAATCTAGAGAGTTTTTTATACTTGCTGTTTCAAAGTCGACTTGCTGTTGTAGTCGACCAAAGGAATTGACAATGGAAGCACATGGCTTCTGAAACATGTTTTCCGAAATAAAAAAAGTAAGTGATGTAGTGTTACAAAATCGACTCAACTAAATTTCAATCATAATATGTTTATGAATTCTTCAATTGAATAAAAACTGTATAGAAAAAAAGGTTTCATTTTGTGATTAAATATAGCTTCTCAGGTGGTAAGTTTAACATTATCAGGTAGCTTGTTTTATAATTTAATCCCAGTGCAAATTGTTCTTTTAATGAATTATGAAGTATTATGAAAATTAGTCCCAAAGTATACTAAGTGTTCTCTAACAAATGGAAACATTTCTATTTCTAACATATTCCAACATATATAGCCTTTTTAATTTTATTTAATGGTCACCAACACACTTTTGCAAGAATCTTCTTTTTAGCCCCATGATTGGTCTAACTGCATTTTGATTTTGAAGATTATGTTTTCTTTATCACAGTTATCTCAAAATATACAAGATTTTAATAAACTATTGAAATGTGTAAAACAGATTCCTCCTCAAAGTGTTTAAATTTGTAACATTTTTAATGGGTCTAAACAAAATTTGATATTTTGATTATGGCTTAACGATGACTATAGATTTATCATTAAGTTATTTTGTACAAAACATTTATGCATTCTCTATTTTAAAATTTTATTTTTTTCAATGCCTTCATCATTATCCTCTATGTTAACAGATGTGCCATCACCTTCAACAAGCATTACAATATTAATTGGATGTATAGCATATCTCATATTTAAAAGACAGGAAATATGCCACACCTCACAAATTTGGCACCAGGCTATGTCTGTTTTTCCATTTAATGTCATCTTGTAAATGATACATACACTGGACATTTATATCCCTGATTTCCAGCAGTAGAAATGTTGTTATCAATGCCATTGCTGGTGACATAACTATTCTCCCATCGCTGAATCCTTGCACTTGACAGTTAGGAGAAAAGTTGGTACATCCACAAAAAACAGATAAAAAGCTTAAAGCTTTACCCATTTGACTTTCTGAACCAATCACAAAGAAGCATTCTGGTCGGTCTGTCAGACAACGGAAATACATCTAGTTGCCGCACTGATGTAATATCTGGATATTTCCAACCACGTGCTCAGTTTGTGAACCCCTAACACGTGTGTTGAGCTGTTCTATATAAGATATGTATTATTCGTTGTTATTTATATTTGTTGACAGTGTTTTGGTGTTTGTATGTAAGGGAACATAGTAAGGCTTTCACAGTTATAGAGGTGGATAGACTTTTGCTGGAAGGTGTGGCAAGGGTGGACACGGCTTCATGGAAGAAGAATGTGAATCATGTTCACAAAATAATACAAAAACCACAAGAATTAGACGGAATCATCAGCCAATGTGAACCATTAATGATATGTCTTGGTGACGATGCAGACTTGGATGGAATTGAGCCACTAAAATTCTAAACCAGTGAAAATCATTTTGTTATATCTTTCTCTCATTGTAACAAGCTATTTTGCATTTTTGTTCAATATTGTCGTAAATACGTATGTATGCTACATGCGTTACAGTATGACTGTTATTTTCAGTTAACATCAATAATAATGAATTAGTTTCATTATTCATTGGCATTCATTTACTATGTACACTGTTTACATTTGTTGTTACACAAGATAGAAACATTTGCTGTTGTTTACTAATTACTGTGGCAACGCCGCAAAGGCAGTATAGCCAACGGTATGCAAAAGCACCCGAACTGTCAAGTACAAGGGTTCAGTGGCAGGGCTATGTGTACTGTCCCTCTAGTGATAGATCATACTTAATGTGGTGCCATCTTGATGAGGCAGCTTGAATACGTGGCAGGTGTTTGTACGTGATGGGTTACAGTAAGTTTCATATCTATGCAGTAAAGTGGCATATTTATCCAAAATATATGACCTTAAATACTAGATCAACTTTTTTAGAACTTAATTTTGGAATTTAGTACATCTATATATTTTTATTTATTTATAATGCTAAGTGTATACATGATTATGGACTGACAATCCTAGTTAGTTTGCCAGGCCTCATTTTATTACAGATCAAAATGTACTTCTCTTTCTCTGGGTCGTCTTTTAGCTTCCTGTAAAATGCCAATGTACTTTTCTCTCTCATTTGTCTATCCGTGTCTTCCATTCTGGATCTCACTTCCTTCCAAATGCCTCTTCCAAAATATCCTATATTAGTCCAAGCGTCTCCTAGGCCATTTATAATTAACTGTTCTCTGATTTTCTTCAGCCAGATATTAGACCAAACACCCAAATTTTCTTCTTAATATATCAGCATATTTTCAGTCAGTATCAGGTATCTCTTGGACCCAAAATAATGTCTCCATCATTAATCTCCTGGCACCTACCGATCCTACTTCTATTAAAACTGCTGTATATATCATATACATAAAAAGCAGACATGATCATTTAAACTTTAGATGCATATTTTGATCAAACTAAGAGACACTTACGCTAATTATGAAATTCATTCAGGGTGCAAGAGGGAGAGGAGAGAACAAAACTATATTGGTATATAGGAGGTGATAGTGGCAACAGCAAGTGGAGCTTCAATGACGATGGATAAGATCTTCTAATTAGACAATATACCACATCATTGCAAACATTTTACCTAATTTGAATTTTTGTAATTGATGGCAGAGTGATACTACTAAGCATGAAGGTGGAAACAGTACACTGCAATGACAATCATGGGAAAGATTTTCTATTCAGACAAATAATTTAACACATTGTTGTAAAACGCTTTATGTAATTTGAATTTGTGCAGAAGTTCATGTAATCGGCAGAAGGAAGAGATGTACCCTGTGTGTGTGCAGTGGGGGGAGAGAAGCACACAGCTAAATCTCCTTCTGTTTATCCATTGGCTTCTAATATATTAGGCACAACCACCAATGTGAAAGGAAAACCACTACTTTTATTTTAGTTTTGGGGAGAAATTTTTTTTTCAATGGGAATGCTTAAAATTCTAGTTAGGTCTAAATACAGCTAACTTAACTGCTTGAAATTAAATGCACAAAATATGTTCTATGTCATAGCCTTGGCAATAACTTTTACAATTTCCTCCTGCTTCATCCGTAAAATTTGAAAGTTGTTTTTATTCCCTATATGCTATTCTCTAAACACATATCATGAATGCAAGATGTTTAAAAAAAACCAAAAAAACAAAAAAAAAAAAAAACCCATCTTGTATTGGGATAATTACAGTAAAAAACATTTATACATCTTAAATATCTTGATACCAGAACTAAAACAACACTCTACCACTCACAAAGAACAGAGCAACCGTTGAAAGTTATTCATTACTGGGATAGATGGTGTTGTGGGAAGTTTGGTTGCATTGTTAGCATCACAACATCCAGAGTGCTGTGGTTTGGTTTCTCTTCTATAAACCATCATCAGTCTTTCTTGGTAGAGGTTACTGTGACTACTTTCTCTTCTACAATCACAGCTGCTTCTTGGAGAGAACATCATCACTTTATATAGGCTCACCAGTCAATTAAGATGTTATTTTAGCTCTATCAGCCCATGGGAAATTACAAGGAATGAACACCCAGTATATTCCAAATTTATATAAGCAAAGTTTGGATTTCAATTCAAATTTCATCACGCCATGTCAGCATACTGGGCCACCTTAACATTGCTTTGTTGATCAAGGAATTCTAGTTTGCCACTATGCACACATGGTGACAAGGGCTCAACTCATTGCCCATAGACGATGCTATAGGACAAAATCACGACTTCTGGATGTGGAAAGAAGTTTGGATTAAAAAACAAAAATACAAACAGTAAGTAGATATGAAATACCTATGTAAAGTTGTTGGGAAGACACAAAGGATAAAGTTACAAGCCAGACAATAGGAACTATGTACACAAACTTTATAGAATAACACCTATGTATATGCCACTCTCAATCTCAAGAATGGTAGGTTAGGTAAAACAGACCTCTTTGCAAAACCTTGACACCAGTTAGTATGTGGTAAACCACTAAATAGTGAAATATGTGAGTGTCAATGTTTTGGCTTCTCAACCCAGAGGTTCAATTCCCAGGGCCAGCAAGTTTTTCTTTAACCCCACAGTATGAATGTGAATATGGTGTAATAATACAATACTGAAAAATCCAATGTCAAGAAAAACCTACACTTTAATGAGCAATACAAAGCAGCAATTGTTTCTCAAATTTAAGCCCCTGATATGACCTTGAAGTCAAAGGAGGCTAAATAAATAAAACAATAAGAAACAATAAAAAAAAAGTTCTTAAATTCCAAGATGAGAAAAATTGAGAAAAGTACAGTATACTCTAGATTATCCAAGGTAATGTGGGAAGAAGCATGAGTAATTGAAAAACAAGAATAAAATCCTATATTTTTTGCTTTTTGCTTTTAATGTCCTGTACCATTTGCATTCCATCCCATAATTGGCACTTAGATTGCAGCAGTTTCCTCCATCTCAAATCTTTCAATTAATTCTAATTTTTGTTTTACTGACAGCACATGTTTTCTTCATTTCTCTGCCATCTCTTTTACAAATTTCTTTTAATTTGCTTCATTGATACCTACATGCTGATTAACATAAAAAAAAAACTGGACTTTTTTTTTAATTTACATGGAACAGGCTGGTCGATAACAATGGAAAAGGTACTCTGTTGTCAGGCAATGACTGTTTGAACAATAGAAATGGCACTTATTGTCATGCAGCGGATCCTTTATTGCCGTTTACTACTATAATTTTTTGAGGGGGGAGGGTGCACAGATAAATCCGTAAACCAGATAATCCACACACCAATAATCGGGAGTGTACTCTAATAAGTGTTATACCTGTGTGTTGACAGTAATACAATTGTTCATGACAGTTGGAGACCAAAGGGATCCCAAGGTCCACACCTTCAATGTTTATCATTACTTAATTCCACTTACTTGTTTTCTCCATCTTTTTTTTTGACCACGTTGTTGCAGTATCATCTGCCCAATACAGCAGTTCTTCACCTTCTGCAATGTCAACAACTGTGACAAAATACAGTTCTCCATGCCGTACTATAGGCACCAAATTACGCTGGTCCCTGACAGGAGCTGGCCTCACATATCTCAGCCAATTAGAGCAATTTGGATCAAATGTGCTCAGGTACAGCCTTTCTTTTTCAGAAAACACCTGCATCAAATATAATGCTTTAATTATTATGCACTGTATGATTTATTATAAACAAATGTTTTGTTTATGTTCAACAAAACATCAAAATACTCCTTACAAATTAATTTGTAAGTAAAGATTGGAAAAGAGATACAGATCTTAAAAATTTGGATCAAGATGAGGATTCAAAACATGGTTTTATTGGTTATCCATGTGAATGCGCTCACCAACTAATTTATTTGCAACATGCAGTTAAATTCCCAAAGAACTAATCTGCTAAAATGGAGTCCTATATTCCAGTATGCAAATATATTCTCTCACCAAGTCAATAAGTAATCCAGAAAAGTAATCAAAGATTTAAATTTTTCTTTCAACTGCACCTATGCAATGAATGTTCATAATTTAATTTACAGTTTCATTTGATAAACAAAATTTGAGTTTGTGTTAAGAGTTGCCAGAATATACAAATCAAATGACAGAGCTGAATGTATCTCACAAGTGAAGGAGTGTGGACACTTGAAGATATAAGGAGGCCCAGCTATGGCATTCAATTTCAGCTAATGAGAAAGAACAATCTTCAAGACACATTACTGTTGAAATAAACCCTTATTTAATATAAAATAGTACAGCTTTTCATTCTTCTTTTTATAGAAAGTTGTCTCTTAAGAGGATGAAAGTTTACTCTTGAAACCCATAAAGCTTTCCTTGTCCAGCAAAACTAAAATTTTGCAATAACATGAAATTTGGAATACATAAAACGTTCAATGGAATAGTACAAAAACTATATCTATGAGGGTAGATCAACAAAGACTAAGACTAATTTTTTTTCACACATGTTTATTACTCTATTTCAATATTTACATGATATTTTTCAAAGTAATCCCCTCCTACTTTAATGCACTTTTTATAGAATCTCTGTCAGTCCTTAAACATATGGTGCAAGATCAGTACTATATGCAGTACACAGATAATGTTGAATTGAGCCATAAACTGCATGACTTGATTTTCAACATGAGGCCGCACACTGTCATGATGAAGTCGCCACCAGTCCAAGAAAGTTCTGGTTGTTTCTTTGCACCTCAGTTTAGTCAATACTCATGTATAGTATACTACTGTGTGAGGAGGAACTGCATACTGGTAAATATTCCACGACAGTCAAAAAATGTCATCACCATCATTTTCCCTGCAGATGGGACAACTTTAGCCTTTTTTGGTGTTGGCAATTTCCTCACTGTGATGGCTCATTTTCCTTTAGGATCACAATGATGACTTAATACCAGTCATGATCAATTACAGCACCTCTCACACAGCCCTTTGCTTAGGAGTCAATAGGCATGGCACCCAACAGGCACAAACACATGTTATATGGAGATGATTATGCAAAGATCCTCACAGCAGCTGTGTTTATGTTGACTTCAGTCACAGCAGAAGCTGAAACACCAGGCCCACTTGCTTAAGACAAGTCGACCACTTATACATGAGGTAGTGCATTTTCACTGCAAGTTTCAGTGACTGTGTGGCTTAAACAAAAACACAATTTTATTATGCTATACTGCTCCTCTCGCATTACCTCCATTTTGTGCTATGTGAAATGCAAGTAGAGTCTACAAAATACAGCATTACTATCAACCTAATGCTATGACAGTGCTGCTGCCTTGGACATTATGCATAAAAACTTATTCTTTTTAAATATTTATGGAAACTATCGGGGAAACAAGCAGTCTCAGTGTTTGTTGATCAGAGCTCATAAAATAAATTGGAATTCAATTTTATACAAAAGCTTGAAGACCTGATAGTTCTGCTGCATTTTGTCACACATTCTGAAATTCCTCTTTAAACTGCAGATACCCATTAAAAGGATAAAAAGAACACCATTTCCTGGGCTGTACAAAAATTCCTATTCCATATATTACACTTCATACCACAACTATCACAAAAACACATTGAAAATTGTATCCCGCAGCTATAGAATACAAATAAGACTGGTAACTAATTTACAGGGGAATTTCAACTTTAAAATTCACATCATTCATTATTGTGACCATTTGGTACTGCTGGTTATCATTAGAATTCACCAGTGATGCAATCAAAACACAGAATGCATACATTGGATAATGCTGGCCTAACATAGCACTCTATGTGTATCAGGCTGTAATATTAAGTAGTGAGAAGTCTTATATTAATGTAAAAAATGCAATATAACGCAATAGAAGTTAAGTTTTGTCATACCCATGGTGAACATTTGCAATGCTTTGAATCACCCAAAAGTTATAATATATGGCATTGCTGAAAAGTCATGAGCCTCCGCTTCTGTAAATTTTATGGAAAACTGTAACAGTTGGTGAATATGGGTTTATCCTAAACATCTTTGAAATAATTCAATTCAATTAGGTACAGTAAATAATAATAATGAATACTCACATTATTGTTATTATGATAAAATAGGGTTGCAACAGATGTACATTTCCCACCTGTGTCTTCCATTCAAGAGGTCCTAAGTTCAAATCTCACTTAGGTAAGGTATTTTCCAGGGTTTTCCTTTATCCTGAGAGGATGAAAGTCAGATAACTATAAGATCTATAGGCCCCATGTTCATATGAGCATCATATCACCCATTTCATGCATTCATTGTCTGATATGAACCAACTTGGTTAAAAGACGTTAAACTATAAAATAAAAAGAAATAAAACATACATAATGAATAAAAAACTTTTGAATATGTTTCTGACAGTCTTCAACACAAATGATGGCAGTGGATGACAATTGCCAGGGAGAAGGGGAAGCATATAGTCTGAATAATAAATTGTTAGATGTTAATGCACTGCATAATTATTAAAGCAGATAATATGTAACATCCCCTTATTACTAAGTACTTAAGCGACCACATATGAGATTTGTGGTGGACAAAGAGGTGCAGGGACGGGTTCTCTGGTTTCCCCTGCCATCACATTCCACCAGTGCTCCATCCTCATTCCATGTATTATCACGTCATCCCCCGTGGTGCCACAAGTAGTAAAAGTGGGCATTAAACACTATCAAAAAAAATAAAATAAAACATTACACATATATACTGGGTACCAGCATAGAGCAGCTCTTATGGCTGGTGGTGAAGTGTAAGATATCAGTGTGAGTTAAACTCTTGTAAAAATGGCACATGTTTGATAGTTAATGCAATACAGTAAATATTAATTGAAATGGCTCTTTTTGGGTACCAGTATTCAGTTACTCAAAAAGTTTTCATCTATGATTCAGACATCCATACAAAATCTGCAAGTGACCACCATGTTCCTCTGATTTAACCACAATGATTTTTATCTCTGGGGAGATTAAAAGGGAAAGTTTACAAAACAAATCCAAACACTTTAGAGGAACTTAAAAATTACATTCAAAAAGAAGTTGGGCTATTTTTCAGAGGGAACTGCACAGTGTAACAAACTAATAACCAATTTCCTAAGCAGGTACCAGGAATGCTTGAACAATAAAGGGAGGCACTTCCAGCATCTCCTGGCTTGATATATGTAAGTACTTACATTTTCAAGTGATTATCTTTTGCTTTGTTTAAAAAAATCTGATGCATTCTATTCACATGACTTTCTCTACATCTCTGAAACAAATTATTATTAATATGCTTATTCTTCTTTCCACTTCATGCTAATCGAGATAAACACTAGCAGAAATGGCCTTATTACTTAGTTCCTTAAAATAGAAGGGACAGTCATATGTTTTAAAATGCAGTTGCTATGGGATTGAAATCTGCTTCTTTTCATGGCCAGGAGTTGACAAGTTCCTGTATGAGAAAAGTTTTGGTATTTTAAAACTGAAACCAATAATAAGGAATATCTTGAAAATGGTCAACTCCAGGAAAAAACAGTATACAACAAAAATTGTGTGTTAAGGAGCTCTACATTTTTTGTCCATCTCTTATGGTTTAGCAGCTACGCAAAATTTAAAAAAAATCATCCAGAATATAGAGGTCTTTAAGAGGCTATTCCCAGAAAATTCAAGATATACATTTTATTTTTCATGTAAGGATCTTATATATAAGAGATTTTAAGCGAAATCATTAGAGCCATTTTTGAGAAAAATCAAAATTTTTTGTATGTAAAGAGTAGTTGTCAGTCGGGGTATTTTCTTGAAAATCCTTTGTGTCACATCCTTGGGAGATACTGAGTTTAAATATCAAGTTTGGTATTTAACAGACTTTTCGTTTTTAATTTTGCTGCTCTGTCTCACACACACAACACAACACCACAACACACACACGGAAATTTTCCTAAAAATGCTTTTTTTGGATTCAGGGGTTCCAAAACATGTATTTCTGGTGAAATCTTGGTATCAAATTTTTGGGCGCAATACAATACCTTCTCTATACACTACATACATAGTATGTGTAGAGAAAGTAATAACTTACATAGCAAACCCTAGTACAGTGGCTGTCTGTGACGTATAGATACGAGTTGTTTCAAATAACAATGGTAAGAAGTACCAACCTTAGAAAGCTTAAGTTTGAAATTTGACAATTTTACATTGTTTAGCAGCCATCATTAGTGAATGCTCTCAGCAAATATGTAAACATGGATAAAACTGGTCATTGTTATATGATACAATACTTTCATTTGAAAGGTCTTAGTCCAACTAATATTAAAGCTGAACTAGATTCTACTTTGGGGGAGTCTGTTCCTTTGTTTACAACAGTGAAATATTGGGGGGCAGAGATTAAGCATGGCCATAGAGCTGTCAAGATGACATCACGGTGGTCGAGGTTATCAGTCCTGAAATTGTAAAAAATGGTCATCCACAAAATGGTATTGGATGACTGTTGACTGAAAATCTGTGAGCTAGCAGACATTTCAAAAAGTTCTGTACATCACATACTGACTGAAAATTTGAATATGAGAAAGTTGTGTGCGTTTGCTCACAATAGAGCAAAAACAGTGTCGCAGGGATGTTTCAGTCGAGTGTATGGTAATGTTTCACTGCAATAAAGCAGGGTTTTTGCATCGATTCATAACAATGGATGAAACATGGGTTCATCACTTCACACCTGAGACGAAGGAATAATCAAAACATGGATTAGAATTCAGCTCCAAAGAAGGCGAAGACAGATCCATGGCATCCGTTTTTTGGGATTAACGCGGGATCATTTTCATTATCTCAAAAAAGGAAAAGTAGTCAATGACAAATATTATGCATCCGAGAGATGAAATTGAGCAAAAACAGCTGCATTTAGTGTAAAATAAAGTTTTGTTTCATCAAGACAATGCACCAGTTCACACGTCCATTATCACAATGGCCAAAATCAACAAGTTAAAAAGTTCAAATTGCTTCATCATGCACCTATTTGCCAGATTTAGCCCCCTCTGATTATTTTCTGTTTCCAAACTTGAAGAAATGGCTTGGTGGTAGAAGATTTGCCAACAATAAAGAGGTGGAGCCTGCAGTTGATGGATATTCTGCAGACGTTGATATTTCTCACTAAAAACAGCATATCGAAGCTATTGAACATAGCTGGGAAAACTGTATCGAGCTGAAAGGAGACTATGTAGAGAAATAAAAGATGTTTTTCCCCAAAATTTTTGTGCTTTCTTTGTTGTTTGCTAGGTCAGTATTTGTGGGACAGCCCAGAAGATGTAGTCACCCACTCAGCAGCACTGCTGGCAGGCTAAGAGCTGTAAAACTTGTCTGCTCTATGCTGATCAACTATATCAATGTTTTGAGCTATTTGGAAGGGTTAGAACCAATTTTTATTTTGCCTTTTAAAGATGTAGCTGTCTATTAAGTTATATAACCAATTTTCACCTTTTTAAAATGATATTTTTTTCCAATTTCCTTTCCAGTTTTCTATTATATTCAAGAAATTCTATATGATAAGACAGCACTCGGACATCATTTACATTAGAATGTAACTATTTTTTTGCTATCTGTAAGAATTTAGGGTTTATCTTTGAAAGTGGGTTATTCAATATCAGGAAGTATAATGCATATGAAAAGCATTTCGACAAATAGTGATAGTTACCATTCATGAAAGCAATAACATTTTGTTATGATGCCTAAAATCAGTCAATTATTAAAAATGTAACTTCACAATTATATTAATGCAAGATTGCTTTAGTACGTAACATCATGTTATCTTGCATGTTTTATTAAGTTCATTGTTCTAATAAAAATGTGCCAATTGATGTGTTTTAAAAAAAAATATTCCCATAAAATTAAATTATTAAAGTAGATGTGATTAGAAATATATCTATATCAGATTTTGTATATTATTGTAGAAAAATTACTTTTTGTACTCTCTAAAACTCTTGATTTTTCAAAAGTTAATTATTTATCAATATTGTAGTATTATTTTGAAAAAGTATATGATTATTTTATTTAATGTATACCTGAGAGGCAGTGCCAAAATGTTGAAACAAATCAGTAAAAATTGTATCAATTAGAGCATTTTGAATATGGAAAATATGTTGAAAAAAAGTTTCCAAGAAAACAAAGTTTAAACTTGGATATACTTATTAATAACCATATGTCCGTCCACTTATAGTATCTAGTTAAAAGTGTCCCAAATGGGGGTAAAAAGATATATTTTCTTAATGTTTAGAATTTACATTATTTTATTTAAAAAAAATTTATTTTTCTTAATTTTTGGTATAATTTTACAGATGTATCACTTTAAGCATATCATGATTATGCTTTTTAAACTGATGATGCTTTCTTTTTATTGATCTTTTTGCCTGCCTACTTTGATTGTTCTGAATGACTAAATATATGGATTCCAATAATTAATATGCATCTTAACTTATTTCTCAGCACTAGATTCCCCTTCAGAGTCTAAATTGCAAAGGGATTTGCACAATGCAGCTCAAAATCAACTAACACGATAAATTCACACACTGTGACATATGTAGAACTACCACTGATTGGCTAAGCATGTCACTATTGTATTATACAGGGATAAAAACTAGACAAGTTTGATGTACGTAGTTTCAAGTAATATGGATGACAATGCAATGTACTCCTTTTTATATGTGTTTATTTTATTCTTTGTATTACTGCCTCACTAAAGGGCAGCAATATACTCATTGGGACATTCTATGTAAAATATAAAATGACTGCAGTTGTATTTCCATACATACCTCCCAAATGTCCTTCATGTTGAAGTCATCAGGAATGTCCATTTCCCTGATGGGCTGACCTACAAGTGGTCCAAACTGTGTGTACTGCTGCAGCTTACACCGAGTGACCACACTTGGCCCATGCTCTGGCTCACATACTTGCAGCTCTAAACCTAATGGTAATGAAGCTTCGGCGAAGGTCAGCTTCTGCTTGGCATTACAGCTTTCCTTAGGAAATAGTTTGACATCAGCACTTTCAAGAGTACTGCAGTTAGTCCTCTCCCACTTCTCAACGCTTACACCAGTATTAAACTCCTGCCTATCACTTTGTATCTTCTGAGTATTTGTAAATATGCTATCTCTGGTTTCTGAACCACCATTATTTGATGCTTCATGAAATTCACTCCTCCCATTTCTCAAAGTCGCTAAAGTTTCAACAAGTTCGGGCTGCGTACTTGAATCTTGGTCTTCACCACGAGATTCACAGTTGATCACTGGTATGTTGTCTGTGCTTGCTGGGGTTCCTAGTATTACATTAGTTCGTTCACATTTCAAGGTGCAGTTTTCATTTTTCCACTGTCCGAATATCACAGCATCACCAATAATTATTGAGGGGTTACGTAAAGGACATGCATCCTGAATGTGCCTAGAATTACAATCACAACACAGTTTGATCCTTATTGCAACTCGCTGTTGTTGCTGTTGTTCTGGCAGTTCAACTTGCACATCATGATGTTCTGGATGGCTGATTTCATTTATGTTTGGTCCCATTTCTTCCATCCAACTATCACCATGTTCCTTGTTTGTACAGTCCACAGATGCAACTACATTTTCTGTAGGCTCCTTGAGAACTCCATCTTGAGGAGCCTTACGGATGTCATGGTGTTTCCTAAGGCAAAATTAACTCTCATAATTGTGTGATTTAAAAATAAAATTTCTATTAAGAGGAGCATTACTGAAATTATCTATAAAATTATTTCTTGGATTATGAAAAATATGTGTGCCATGTTTCACAGCATTACTTCATGTGCCCCTAATCTCTTTTGAAAGCTGTAAACATTGTAGAGCACAAAATAACAAAAAACACATACTCTTCATTTTAGGGATTAAGGACATGGTTCATTTAAATTTAAATAATTTAATCAATTAGTGACCTTTATACACTACTTACATCAACAACTAGCAACTTATTTCAGAGATCAATTGTCTCCATTTTCAATCTTTGTTCAATTGCTGATTTTGTGTTGATGTAAGCAAGTTGTTCTCTAATGGTGGTTCTAGGAACTCACTGAAAAAGGTCTTTTGGTGGAATTTCAAAAGGAGGCCAATGTTAAAAAGTGAAACAAATTTTACTATCCACTGTGGGAAGAAGAGCAATACAAGACACTGAAATGATAGACGAATGCTTAAAAATTAGGTTGTTATGGCTTGTAATGCCATATTCTTTGCATGACATCACAAGAAGCAAAGAGAATAGTGACATCAACACTTCAAAACAAATCATCAAATTATTAGAAAACCTAAATTAATAACAATGAATATCTCATATATGGTTAGTGCCACAAAGCAAATTAAAATTATTTGGTATTAATTGTATGTTTTAGCAAGATCAAAATGTTTTGTGTAGTAAGTTTTATTTATTACGGTATGACATCTAGCAAATATCTTAACAAATATTTTAACCAAAATCATTTGAGCCATTTTTTAACTAAGATAAATTAGATATTTATCCAACCTTTTGTTTTTTGAGTTATGCTGTTTACTGACACACACATATAACTTTTCTAAAAATGATGGGACCACAAAAAATGAAGAGCACAGAAACAGAAAATTAAGCTCAAAATTGGCAAAAATGAGTTATGCATGTTATTATACAGTTCATTAGGCAACCTTCCAGGTGCATATATTGAATTCATGAAACAGATTGTCACTGTGTAGTTGCCGCATAAAGATATGGATGCAATGAGAGCATGGATCAAGTCCGTGTACAACACAGAAAGAATGGGTGAAATCCACCTGAGTACATATAAACTAAAGTTAATATGACTAACCAAATCAGTCTAGCAGCTGAAATATGTATTGTTGTAACATTAAATCTGAAATTAGTTTATGTAACTTTATTCACATATAGAACAGTATTTGTAAGTTTGGCAGCACCATGGTCGAGTAGCGAGACCGCTCGCCTCCCATCTAGGTGGCCGGGTTCAATCCCAAGCGCCCGCATGTGGGATTTGTGGTGAACAAAGCGTCATCTGGACAGGTTTTCTCTGGGTCCTCTGGTTTCATTCCACCAATTGCTCCATTATCACCTTTCCTATCATTCATTTTGCTTGCATTTCATATCATGCACTTCCATAAGCTCATGCCTGTCTCCATTCTGTGATGTCTCCATTCTGTGATTTCATGCTGTAGGCTCTCCAACATGCTTCTGACCTCTAGACATTTGCTTGTAAGTCCTAGAAATATGGGGAGGGTATGAGCTGACCATGAAGTTGTGGAACATGTCTATTTATATAATATAAAGAAGGTAGTCAAGTTTCTAATAATATTAACATTGTGGGCTTGAAAATCTAAATTTCCTATTTTGATTTATAATGCAGTATTACTAAATTGCTACATTATTTCAATATTTTCATCAATATGTACTACAGTTAAATGCAGTAAATAATGACAACATACAGACAGAAAAGAAACAGCTTACAAGACTCAGCTTGCCTAAACTGTATTATCATATGCAAGATTTACACACAAATTAAGGTATTCAAGACCCTATAATTGCAATTTTCTTTCAGTGCGGTTGTTTTCTTTTTAATGTTTCTATTTTTTGTACAAATTTTGGTGTTTTGCTATTTTCCATTTTTTGCCCTTTGGAACACAGAATATTTCATTTACTTTAACAAGATATAAGATACAGCTTACTATATGATGTGATGGGTTCTATTATTTTTTGTAACTAGTAAAATGCATAAAAATCAATAAATGAGAAAACGAGGGAAAAACTTTTGGATTCTGGCTGAAGTCTTCACTTCTTCCAGTTAGAAAAATGCAAATAATGGCCAATTAAAACAAGATATTGTATATAAACTATATATTTTTGTACAGCAGAAAGAACAAGGAACCAGAAAATACCAAAATTTAAACACCTAAAATTTTTACCAAAAATAGTAAATGGTCATGAATACCTTAACTTTAAATATCATGTAAACTTTCAAAATTATTACATAATAATACGGAGGCGTTATGAGGTTTTGAAGATAGTAATTACTCTCCTGAAAAATTCACAAAATGGACTTAACCCTTTCTTTCTGTGTGCTCTTCATAAATTTCCAATAAAATAGATTATAAAATATTTGGGTGTAGTACAATACTTCCTCTACATATTACAGATAAATGGTAGAGAAACAAAAAATATGATTTGAAAAAAATGCAATACCAAAATTATTGAAGGAATTTACACACTGAAACCAACAATGGGGATTTAGAATTTAATCAACTAACACTCACCAAATTTACTGCAGAAACATACTTTCATATGCTTTTGCTTATATCATCAGCTACTATCAATGAGTTCAAACAACCAGGTCCCTCGTTGATTGGCTGAGTTCCCCCGGCAGGGAACACTTCAACCATCCATGGAAATTTCAAAATTCAAAATTAAATCTTCATGCTTTTATAAAGATTTTCTCCCATCATTCAATTCATTTTTATACCTGGTGGTTTTTAACAGTTTATATTAGAGGTTGATTACTCCAAAAATGATGAGTCATGGCTAATTTATCTGTCTGCTTAAATTTTGTATTTCTAAAATGCTCTTTCATCCTGAAATTGAGCTTTGTTTTACAAACAAACTTTTAGTCATAGTTTGAACAGTTATTATGTTTATCAGATGACTTAGTACAGAAGGATGTGATCAATTTCCCACCTTAAATGCTCTTAGCCATTCAATTTCTTGCTGCATTGCCTAGTAAAATGAAGTATGTTTTACCACTTTGAGTGAAGAAATTTGTTGGAAAAACTCTAGTTCTGTAAAGAGAGATCACTCATATCTGAGCATACTGAAATAAAATTTCTCTTAAAAAATTTCTTTTATTGCATTGTTTCTATAATATAAAAGAATATCATGAATGTTTTAAAAATTAATTTTTAAGAAATTTATGAATGTTTTTATATGTATGTTTAAAATGTTTTATATAATATTCTTATGTAATAGCTTAATCTTTAATTTATATCACATGTATATATTATTTATAAACATTGACAAACTGGAAATACTTGTAAAACTTTTGACGTGTTTAAATAGAATAGATATATGGACTAATTTTATTATAAACATTATTAGTATGTATGGACTAGGATAGCCTACTGTCTATTGTTAACCCTAATAAGGGATGATATGTTGGAGTCTGCTTAACCTTAGGAAAATTAATTTCTTTCATTTCATTTCTACCACCTAGATCAAATAACATAACTTTGGTCTTTTTTGTTTGTTTTTTTTCAGCATTTACTTTCAGTTTATTCAACTCAAAATACTCTGTATTAATGAATGAGTACTGGATTTGATGGTATTAGTTCAACTTAGTGCAGTGGTATCATTTGCGTAACTAATTGTACTAAAATTATTGCCTCTAGATATATCATTATAAACATTTTTAGAGTTAAACATATATAAATATTGTATATAGTGAATATTTTTTTTCTGTAAATTTTTTTGTAATATTTTGACGTGTTCTATATCATGTAATTCCACAGAACGAATAAAACTACTACTACTACTACTACTACTACTACTACTAGCACTGTTACTTCATTTTCTATGAGCACTTTTTACTTTGGTTACATATAATAAAGAAATTATTTGCTTTAGGTTCACTCTGTTTGAACTGCTTCTAGCAAATTATTCATCCATTTCAAACCACTTACAGCCTGAGTCAGCTTGTAGTTATGTAAACATAGTCAGTCCTGAATGTGAAGTAGTACCTAATAATTTAGTCCTGCAATAGCTATCTTCATGATTTGCCAGTAATACTGGAGGCGTTGAGCAGGAGTGTGTCCAGAGTGTATGCTAAATATACATTAAAGAGTCGGAACATGAGCCTGGCACTTCTAAAAAAAACCTAAACTTCATTTTTACACAATTCACAACCATTTAAGGGTGATTGTGTTTCTAGTTCTTAGAAGAACGTACTCTGAAGATGACCATAATGATGATAAATACAAACAAGGTGATATAGAATGTGATTTCTGTGGTGACATCAATAATGAGATTCTTGTTGTTCCATTGGTGTAAAAAGCTGCCTAAAAATATGATAAAAGTTTTGCTTAGCTATAACAAAATAGAATGCTTGTTTGTTTATTAGCTATTGCACTTTTAGACCAGTACTGACAATGGCCATGAAAGTCTACGTCCCTTTGCTCTCACCTGCTGGTGATTGAACTGCAACACTGTGATGCTACTAAGTTGGCCGAACCCTTAAGCTAAGTATATGAAAAGCATAAAGTTTGGTATACACTGTTCTTTTTTCAATGCATTTTGTTTGATTTTAGTGTAACATAAAGGAAAAACTGGGCTATAACAAATTAACTGTTTGGATTGTGACTATATATGCTTGGTTCTCAAAACAAACCCCAAACAGGATAAAAGAACACTTTAGAAACATTAAATTTAAGCAAATAGATAAATAATTTTTTAGAGTTATCACCATGAATAACCCTATAAAACTGTTATCATCAGGACAAAAATGATTTGCATGTATGAGATAAAATCGTTAACAAGGTGGAAGCATGTAAATGTGTGTGACTCAGATTTGGGAGGTCATGGACTAGATTTCCATGGACAGCCTTCTAGACCCTTGGGTTTTTTGAGGGGGTTCCCTGAGTCGCCAAATGAATGCTGAGACACTTCATTACATCCCCCGAATTTCCTGTTCATATCACTTTATTGTCATCTGTTTCAGGGTCGAGGAACCAGGCAACTGTGTATAGTGGGTTGCCATTGGAGAACCCCAAAGGCTGTGATTTCTGGGTTTGGCCTGGGCAGCGCAGAGAGTTTAATCTGGAACTTCTGTCAATCTCATCTGGATTGGTCACCCTTTGGGTTTCTCTTCTCATCCCTCCCTGGGGTTGCAAAGAACCACAATGGCCTATGTATGGTGCTCTGCTACAGGGGACCTTGTCAATGAGCTAATCTTAGCCCTAATTCTTAACTAAAATCATGAAGATTTAAATATGAATTCTGATATTCCTGCAGATATGAGCTTCTGCTCTAAATGGTTGATGCCTCAAGTACCATGGGAACTCTGCCAATCAATGACGGACCTGGATGTTTAAAGTAGTTAACAACAGTTGATGTTGGTGAAACCCAGAAGTGTAATCGACTAAATTCTAAATTCCCATGCAATACTTACTTTTTTGTACTATGTTCTCCGTGCTTGTGCTTTTTTCGTTTGTGTTTACTGCTATGTGAGTGATCTGCATTCTGATCTTCAACAGAATGACTTCTTTTCTTCTTGCGCCTCTTCAGTTTCACCCTCTCCCCCACTTCAATGCGTACTTCATCACTTATGTTCAGCAGACACTCCTCAGTGTTCTCTTTCTCGGCAATTGTGACACTAACCACTTCAGCTTGCTGGTCACCCTCTGTCATTTCTAACTCATTGCTATGCTGTTTGTGTTGCCCTTCTAGAACTGGAACTTTGCTTATGACAGTATTTTTATCTAAATCATTTTTAGCCTCATGAGATTCATCCTCAAGTACCATTTCTTCTGCTCCTTCTGGTACACATTCTAATTCTGAATTTACAGCTGGAACATTTGTTTCTGCTGTCACTTCTCTCTCCTCTTTTTCTTTGGTACCTTCTTGTTCTTCACCAACTATGTTTTCATCCAAAACCTTATTCTTGTTCTCCTCTTCTAGAAAAGGACCTTCTATGGGGCTATCATCATTGCCTTTCTTTTCTTTCTTCTTTTTTTCTTCCTTAAGCTGAATCTTGTCTTTCTGTTCTCTAGGGCTGCTAGTGGTCTCCGAGAGGACATTTCTTGCACTTCTTCGCACATGTATTCGCAAGGGAATAGGTGGTTTACGAGGACTACGGCGCAGTGGCCCATCTGGTGGGGTACTTGAAGGCTTCCATTCACCATCATCACTGATTTCTTGCAGTATGGAGCTTGCACTGCAAAAAAAAAAAAGTAAAAAGAACAACTTTAGTTTATTTACAAAGTGAATAACATCTTGAAACATTGGCTAGTGACACAAGAGAGAGGAAGAAATATTTGAGTTAACAGAATTAACGAGATCATGGAAAAAATTGACTTGGATATGGTAGAGAGCAAGAAAAGTGGCTTTTGGAAATCAGCTAAACAAAGAATTGACAACTTAGAAATTCAGGACATATTAGTTTCAGCAACAAAAAGTCACTGAGAGTATACAAGGAGCTAGGAGAATATGGGGTAGAAAAATTATCTAGATAAATGTGACAAGAGGACAAAAAAGGGGTTGCATGGGTCTGACAAGGGTAAAGAAGTTGAAAGGACCAAGAGGAGGTTTTAATATTGAGGAATGCCTGATGTGTGGAATGCAAGACAAATATTGGCAAGTAATTTTGTAATATGAAGAAACTAAAGAAATGAGAACAAAATTTTGATTGAGAAGTGGGGTAATTTACCGATAGAGATGGGGGGGGGGGAAGTTGGTGATTAGGCAGGAGCTTGGGAATATCTAGGCAAGGTTAAAAGGTTAAGGTTAAAAGAAAATTGTTGAAGAAAATAAATAAAAATGGGGAATTTATTTATTTATTTGTACTAAGCACCCATACAAGGAATATGGCTATACATCAACCCAGGCTGTTATCTTGCCATATTCTTAACCAAGTTTTTCTTATAATCTAGCACATTTATTTTAATCATAAAGATAATGATAATAAGTAAATAATAATAATAATAATAGTGTACAACATTATGCTAAACATTTCTTAAAACAACCTATATACTTCTAAATCATTTAGTCTGTACATTATGCGAATAACAGGGTTTATTTTGTTGACAGAGATGACTCTAATCTAAGTGCAAGGTATGCAAATATGTTTACTCTTCCTGTAACATTATCTTTGATCTTAATTAACACATTACTTGTTACTGGTCTAGAGGGTTTGTGAAAAAGCATATATTAATATTTTGGCATTCAGAATTAAATTATTATTTGTGTAGTGTTGCAAGGTCAGTCTGCATATCTTTCATTACCTGTAATTTGGATTTATTTTCATAAAATAGGAAAATGTCATTTGCAAATATAAATATTTTACCTATAAGTCTTATATTTCCTATATCATTAATAAAGATAAGAAATAAAATTGGACCTAACACTGTTCCTTGAGGAACTCCATGCTTTACTATTAATATTTAAGCTTCAAGATGATAATAGCTTCTAAAACGTTTCAAGGCAATTCTCTTATTCAAGATTCGTTAATTTTTTTAGGAGTTCATGATGGACAAATGCTTTATTAAGGTACATGACATGTCCACCTACAATTTATTCGTTGTCTAAAGCTTTTTGTAACAGGTTAACTACATAAGTTCTACTGCTTCTGTACTGTGTTTGAGTAAGAATCCATATTGGAATTTAAAGAAAAAGTTTGTCTGTTCAAGCAAGTTTATGTCTGTTTTTTATTACGGATTCTAGAACTTTTGAAATAGTGGGCACAATGCTTATGGGTCTATAGTTATTCGGAAAAGATTTATAACCTTTTTATGTATTGGTACTATTCTAGCGAGTTTGCACATGTCAGGCACCGTACCACTATTTAGAGATAGATAAATTAAATCTGAAAGTATAGGTGCTAGGTGATAGCGACAATTTTTCAAAATTATATTTTAATTGTATTATTTGTTTTTGTTTTTAAGATTTGTGTCAGTTTATTGACTTCTCTTGTTAGTTGAATAACCAACCATAAGGTTGAAAGTACTTGGGCCATTTGGTTATCAGCAACTCAGTGGGAATCACTAGTATATTTTTAGTATTCCTTTTTTTTTTCCTTTCTTTGTATTGTCAGTTTGTAAAATAGAATTACAGAAATGTATTGTATTATTCAATGGAAATAAATTCAACTAAGTTCATTACAAAGTGCAGTTATCCACGATTTATGTGAAATTCTTCGTAAGTAATAGCTTATAAGCAGTGTTATATTAACAGGAAGAGGAGATTTAGTATGTTTGTTTGTTTGGTAGTTTTTAACGTCTGCTTTTACTACTTGTGGCACTACAGGTGATGCATGGAATGAATATGGAGCACCGGTGAAATGCGGTGGCGGGGGAACCCAGAGATCCCACATGCGATCGAATGCAGGCCATCTAGGTGAGAGGTGAGTCAGTGGTCTAACCACTAGGCCATGGCGCGGCCTTTTAGTTAGGAATACACTGTCATTAGTGGAGAGGGAAGGAGAAATGACTGCAGTGTTTTTGACTCAAAAGCAGGTACAATAGGATTAGTATTATTGCATGTGTGCAATAAAGTTGCTTCATTATTTAATTAAGACATTGCTTTTCTTTTACATCGTGAGCTTTACAATACACAATAACAAATTTTCAAAACATAAGGAGCATAAATCAGATGTGATTAGTAAATAGACAGTTCTTATGTTTTGAAAAACTATGTTCCACATTGCCCGATGTAGCAGGAGTAAATAGAAAACAAAGTATCAGAGATGCTTGTGATTTTCTGTCTCAGTAATGTGTTTCTCACTTACACATTTCTGCATATCCTGAACTCTCCTGTAGAATAATTTTAAATTTCTTAAACACCCTTTGTTTAACTGTTTCAGTGTAAACTTTATTCAATGAAACTGTCCTATTGCTTCAAAAGATTCCGCTATTTTTAGTGTAGATGCTTGTAAATACATGTTCCAGTATTACTGAAATGATTCTGAATATATGAAAGATCTTAAAACAAAATGATGAAATTATTTCTTTCTCAGTGCATGTGTAGTGGCAGTCTCTCTTGTCAGAGAAATAAATAATGTTAACAAATTGATGTTGTAATATTGATCTTAGTATACTGCAGCCTCTACCCATGATGGTTTGCCATTTGTGTGGAGTTTTCACTAACAAAGCTAATAATGAAGATTAAAATGTGTGATTTTTATTTGCAGGCATATTGCCACAGTTCTCAGCTGGTTTTTATGTAAGAAATAAATGGAACAGTCACAGATTACTTACTAAAACCCCTCTGACTTCAGCCAGAAATTTGGAACACTAAACATTAAAGTAAATACCCCACTTGACATTCTAAACTGGCAAAAACTTGATACACAATAATTGACATGAAATGAAAGTCTGCAATACATTGTTAGACTTTGTTAGCTATAAGCCTCTAGAATGATGTGGTCAGAAAGAAGATTATCTGGACAGATTTTTTAATGAATTTCACTAGGAAGAGGAAAGATATGTCAATCAAGAATGACCTGGATGGCCAATATAAGTGGTATGAGAGAGGCTTAGACGTGTTTGATTGGGAAGAAAGAGAATAATGGAGAAAGAAGATAAATAGTTTAACCCTGTTAAATAAATAAAAATCACTTCATAGCAACCACCTTGAACAAGTTTCAAGTACTGTTTGTACCAGATCACAGCAAAGAGCTTGCGATGAGATTCTTTAGTGTGGCGACACCTGTTGGTAAACATTAGGAACTTTCAGAGGGTGTTTACATGGTGGAAAATCAAAATTGATTAAGTAATAACCCTGCATAACCCTCATAAGAACTGCCAATTACTCAGTTGAATTAGATGCAAGAAAATAAAAAAAATCTGAATGTGTTACATTCATAACACTTTCTCTGCCCTCTGTTGTTTATTAATGGTTAGACAACTATTCTTATGAAAGCTTACTTTTCTGTTACTTCATTTTAATTAATAATAATAATAATAATAATAATTTTATTCACCATTAGACTTTACAAAAACATATGTACAGATATATACAAGCTATGTAAGTATTATGGTACAGTTTTACAATTATTGATATGAAAAATACAAATATCACTTAATTCTAGAAAACTTAAAAGTGTTAGGACTAATCTTCTACATACATGTAATCAAATAAAATCTGAGGTATGGATATTACACTCCATAAATTCATCTACAAGGTAGAATGCTGTCTTCTTAAGCCATTTTTTTACTATTAAGGTAAAACTGTTCTCTTATATTTGGTGGGAGTTTATTAAAAAGTTTTAGCTGTTGGTAGCAGTGGCTATTGATACTCTTGGTTAATCGGTTATGTGGTGTATCTGAATCATATTTACATCGGGTGTTATAACTATGTACAGATGATCGATCTACAAAATCATTAATATTTTCTTTGACATGCATAATATTACTGAATATATATATATATATCGAAGGTAGTGTCATTATCTTAAAATTCATGAAGCTAGGCCTACATGTTTCCTGTGGCCCTAATCCTACCATTAGTCTAATAACTTTCTTTTGCCAGATAAATACGCTTTTTGATGTCACACAATTTCCCCATATCCTAACCCCATATAACAAGTGAGGATGAAAGAAAGCATAGTCTGAGGTAAGTAGTATATCTCGACTTTCACACTTCTTCAATTTGCATAACAAATACCATATTCGTGTAAGCTTTTTGCAAAGTTGAAATGTGTGTGTATCCCATGTTAATCTGGTGTCCAAATGTATTCCTAACAGTTTTACTGAATTCTTAACCTCATTGTGTCGTAATGTAAATAGTATGTTGTTAGTTTTTTCTACATTCATAGTTAAATTATTTAGGGACAACCAAATGTTTGCACTTTCCATGGAGGAGTTCATTTGCTGTTTTAGAATATTCATATCTTTGTTGCTATTCAGTAAAGTGGTATCATCTGCATATAGGATAGAAATACCAGAAATGTTAAATTTTAAATCATTTACATATATTAGAAAAAGGAAGGGTCCCAGCACAGACCCTTGTGGGACTCCTGCTATCATGGTTTCTAGATTAGATGTCTCATTATTTACAAACACCATTTGCTTTCTTTGCTCCAAATACGATATTAATAATTTTAATTCATTTCCTCCTATTCCATAATACGCAAGTTTGTCAAAGAGTATATTATGCGAGATGCAGTCAAATGCTTTTGTTAGATCTATCAAAGCAGCCCCCGCTACCTCTTTATTTTCAAAACTTTTAAAAATTTCTGTGATTAAGCATCCTACTGCTTTTGCGGTAGAATGTTCTTTTCTGAAACCGAACTGCTTGTCATCTAGAATATTATTTATTGTAAAATATTTATAAAGTTGGGTCAAGATGCAGGATTCAATAACTTTACTCAGTATAGGTATTATTGTAGTGGGGCGACAGTTTGAGGGACTGGTTTTGTTACCTTTTTTAAAGATAGGTATGAGACAAGTGGGAAATGTGCCCTGAACTAATATCTGATTGATCAGGAAAGTCAATGGTACTCAGTATAGGTACTATTGTAGTGGGGCGACAGTTTGATGGACTGGTTTTGTTACCTTTTTTAAAGATAGGTATGAGACAAGTGGGAAATGTGCCCTGAACTAATATCTGATTGATCAGGAAAGTCAATGGTACTCAGTATAGGTACTATTGTAGTGGGGCGACAGTTTGATGGACTGGTTTTGTTACCTTTTTTAAAGATAGGTATGAGACAAGTGGGAAATGTGCCCTGAACTAATATCTGATTGATCAGGAAAGTCAATGGTAGTGCTATTTTTCTATTTTCTTTAATAATTCATTGGAAAAACCATATATGTCCTGGCTATGGGATGTACTTAGACCTATAGCACCTTTGATAACCGTGTCTGGTGAGACTTGCTGCCATTTAAAGTTATTTGGTACTAATGGAAAATTGTGTAATAAATCTACATGGTTCTGATTATTAGTAGTATTTGCTGTCATAAAGTTTTTGTCACTTATGTTTTAGAAACATTTATGAAATATTCTTTAAAGTCATTTGATTTTATCGGTATTTCACATTTTGTTTTAGGAGTGTTAATAGCACCTTTAATTATGGACCATGTTGTTTTACATTTGTTTGTAGCAGATAGAATTAGATTGTCATTTGCTGTAATTTTTGCTGTTCCGATGCATTTTCTATATAGTTTCTTGAAGTTTTTATATCTATCCCTATTTTCTGTATCTATGCTAAGTCTGGATTTGTCATTAAGAATTAGTAGTATGTTACGCATTTTAGTCAGTTCGGGTGTAAACCAATTTGTTGTCCTTGTTTGAGATTTTTGTTTTCTACTAATAATTTTTTCTGGGCAGTTTATACTAAAGTAAAATGTAATTATCTGGTTAAAATAAGTAAAGTTATTTTCTATGTTACCACTGTTGTATATTTCTGACCAATCTATTTCCATTAAGTTTATTGAAAATGAACCTAGCCTTTCTGGTGGTAATAAGCGCTTAGTGTACTGCACTATTTCATTTGATGATAAGGTACATTGTTTGTTTTTCGTTAGCTGAAATTCAGCCCAAATACTAGCATGATCTGACAATATATTTTGCTCAAGTAAATGATATTTATAACCTGTACTATATATTTGTTACAATGTTATCGAGACATGATTGATTACGTGTGGGTTCATTGTGAACACAGTATACGTTGTGCGATCTAAACATATTTAGAAAGTCATAGGTATCTTGTGAGAGGTCCAATATATTTACATTATAATCACCCACAAAGGCTATGTGGCAATCATACTTATTCATTAAGTAAGTAATTAAAGTTTCCAAGTGATTTACAAAAAATTTTACATTAGAGTCTGGCGTATGGTATACAGACACAACAATGAAATTATATTCACATAGTCTAATGGCAACGGTTTCACAGATTTTATTTGTACTGTATGCTGATATATCAATTATTTCAAACTTTACATTGTTCTTCACAAAAATTGCTACCCCACCATGAGTCAAACGGGCATTTCTCACAATAATATCACCTAACACAAAGCCATTGGGTATGTAGAGGTTGGATTCTTCTTCGGAGGGCCAGTGCTCATTAACACATAAGACATCTGTTGGCACTTTATCCAATATTAGCTCTAACTGTCCTAATTTTATTGAAATAACCTTCCATAAATAGCTGCATTATACTTTTTGTTATAACCACAAACAGAATAGCAACAGTCAAATATTATTTAAGAACTAGACCTCATATGTTGGCCTAAATTTCCAATTTTTTCCATGCATTCTCATGAAGCAACTGAAAGGAAGGATTTTAAAAGAATGACAAATTATTGAACATTTGAACCAATAATAATAATAATAATAATAGATGAGGTTATTTGCGAATTGTATTGTTTAAAAGATCTACATTTGTTGTGTAGTATGTTTTCGTCTATCACTTATGATATACCAGTAATATAAAATTCTTTGCAGCGAATGAGGTGGACTTCATAAGCTATTGTCAGAAAATTTAAGATACACTTTTATTTTTCATGAAAATATCTTTAACATACAGTACCTTACACAAAATCATTTATTTTTAAGATAAAAAAAAAAAATGTAAATGGTAGTTGGGGTGAGGGAATTTTCTTGAAAATCTTCTTGTCACAACTTTGGAACATACTAAACATAAATTCCAAGTTTGTATTTTCTAACATTTTGTTTTTAAGTCACTGCTCAAGGATATACACACAGAAACACACACATATGAACATTTTTTTCTAAGATGAACTCACAGTATCAAATTTTTGGTTGGAATGCAGTTCCTTTCTACCTATTGTCTAAGAAGTAGAGAAACTAAAAATACAATGCTAAGAAACAAACCAGCTCTGAAAGTTTATGATGCAGCCAAAGATGTCACCACTCTGGACATCCCTTCCACAAGGATCCATTCAGACTGCTGAGGATGAGCACAAACAATACCCAAAACATGTTCAAGGCATTTCTTATTACGTATTGTTTGCTGTTTCAAATTTGCAGCTCACTGGTCATGTATTAGCTACTTTAATTCCCCTTTATGCATTTTTTAGCATTCTGTATTTCATTTGTTTTTATGGAACTCAACAAGAGGATTATTTCACAGTATAATTTTGTCATGGATTTGATATTTCATATAATAACTAATTTAACCAATAAATTATAGTAATGGAAGTAAAATAGATACTGCATCACATTTATTTTTTATCTTAAACAAATTAAACATTTGGCTTTTTGATTTCACATTCATTGTGTCATGAAAATGGCATCAAATAAATTGAATACATTTTTAATTCAAATTCTACCTAACATCCTTATACGAGGGCCATTTTTTTTTTCAACCTCCGATAGGCTATAAATAAAAGACAAGTTCATAGAAAACAATTATTTTATTACTAAAAGTTTTGTACACTTATGGTTACTTTTCAACATAATCACCGAAAAGATTGAGATATTTATCGTACCTGTGCACAAACTTTGAAATACCTGCTTCAAAAAATGTTGTCACTAATGATTTCAAATGAGCATTAACGTTGTTTCGAAGATCGTTGGTTTGAGATGGTGCCTCCTAGCCACGTCTTCAATTCAGTGAAAAGGTGAAAGTCGCTGGGTGCCAGGTCAGGACTATATGGCAGATGATCGAAAATGTCCCATTGAAATTGTTCAAGGAGCCGATGGGTTGTGCCAGCAGTGTGTGGACGAACGTTGTCATGAATAAACACAATTCCTAAAGTTTCCATTTGTTTTGAATGGCTCTCTGCAAATGTCGTAAAATACAAAGATCTTCAAAACAATGTCAATGCTCATTTGAAATTATTGGCGGAAACATTTCTTGAAGCGGTATTGCAAAGCTTGTGCACAGGTACGATAAATGTCTCAATCTTTTCGGTGATTATGTTGAAAAGTAACCATAAGTGTACAAAACTTTTAGTAATAAAATAATTGTTTTCTATGAACTTGTCTTTTATTTATAGCCTATCGGAGGTTGAAAAAGAAACGGCCCTTGTATAAAATCACACAAATTAACTTATATTTTCCACATTGATTCCTCTACCAAAAAAACCTAACTGCACAACTTCCCTCCAAATTGTTATTTTGTGCACACTAAAAATTATATCAGAATGCAACACATCTGTCCTTATGTTTACAACAGAAATATTGGATTACCTAGTTTTAAACTACATGATCATTAACCTATTTATCTATTGAATTAGGATAAGAAAAACAATGCAAGCTGTGAACCAATGGCTATGTATGCAAATTTAGGTTAAAAAGCATTGTTTCACCTTTAAGGGGAGTCAAAATGGGATTTTCATAATTTTTTTCCACTTTCACGTTTTAATTGCAAATGAATATTTCAAATCTCCTGCTTATTTTGGTATGACTTTCCCAGAGGTACGCTAACTGTAAATAATTTAAAAATATTGTTGAAAACAATCCTGTGTGGTAGCTTATTTAGAACATTCTGGTACCCTCACTTGATAAAACATAAATTGGTTTTTAAATATTAATGTTAGAGAAGATATCTTTTTTTATTTTGATTGGAAATTTTTACTTTAGCTATTCGCAACATTGGCATCCCGGTCATATTTCCTTCATGTGAGAGTTTCGAAGTTACTGTGAAGTTGTGTTTGGAAAGTTAGGTTACATTGTTACTTTCTTTATACAAACTATGTACATAGTGTATAGAGAAGGTATTGTATTGTACCCAAAAATTTGATACTGAGATTTCACCGGAAATAATGTTTTGAGACTCCCTGAATCCAAAAAAAGCATTTTTTTTAGAAAAATGTCTGTGTGTGTCTGTCTGTGTATCTGTGGGCAGCCTAGTGCAAAAACGAAAGGACTATTAAAGTCCATACTTGGTTTTTAAATTTGGTATCTTCCAAGGATGCGACACAAAGATTTTCAAGAAAATACCCCCACCCCAAACTACCCTTTACGTGGAAAAAATTTTGAAAATTTTGATTTTCTTAAAAATAGCTCTAACGATTTTGATTAAAATATTGTAAATTAAAGATATTTACCTGACTAATAAAATGTATATCTTGAATTTTCTGGGAAAAGCCTCGGAAGACTACTTTATTCTGGATGAATTTTACGGAATTGTGCATAACTGCTAAACCATAAGAGATGGACAAAAACTTACTCTACAGAAAATGTAGCTCACGATAAAACACACAATTTATGTCATATACATTTTTTTTCGAAGAGTTGATCATTTTTAAGATATTCTTGGTTTTTCGTTTCTGCTTTGAAAAACAATACTTTTCTCATTCAGGAATTTGTTAACTCCTGTCCATACAAACAAAGGAACTTCAGTTGCATAGCAACCAGCTTTTGGCTATCATTTTAACCTATGGTACTCCCTCATTTCGCTTCTACTTACAAGGAAGCAAATAGTAAGACTATTTCTGCTAATGTTTCTCAATTAGCATGAAGTAAATAGAAGCATAAGCTTTTTAACTAAAATTTGTTGCAGAGATGTAGAGAAAGTCATGTGAATGGAACACATCAAATTTTTTTTTAATGTTAAGTTTGAAAGCAATTTCTGAAGAAGTAAAACTGTCTATACAAATACTCCATTATCTCAGAAACTAATTGATACTAAGGGCTGAAATTTTTGCCACACGTTTGCATCAAAATAGGCTTTATTTTAAGAGAAAGTCTTTATGTATATGGATTAGTTATTTTTTTTAAAATTTATAAATCATTGTGTTTCCAATAACATTTCAGAGCCTTATTTTAAAGAAATGATAGCTTTTCTTGTAAGCAACACAAGTGTTGTATTTTTCATCAATCAGCAGTAAAGGTATTGCTGAATGTAGTTAAACAGTTGCTGAAATAATAGGTCAAACTTTAACATAGAACATTTCGACTCCCCCTAATAGTACAACTTCATATTTTCATTGTCATTCAATGTTTATTTTTACAATTTTGCCTTCAATTTGGGATTTTTAGACAGACATACATATAGATAAACTTATCAAATAGCTTCAGCTCAACTAGCCACAAGCATGCAATCTTCCACAGTTAACAAACAGATACCAATTATATAAGGATGAGAAATGGCAGATTAATGGAAGAGAAATAATGTTGTAAGGAAATATGATTACCCGGGGATTAGACTAAGTTCCAAGGGAAGCTGGAGTGAGCTAAAAAAGGAAAAATGGCCATGAGTATTATAAGGTCATGCATAAGAAAACTGTACATTAAATGACTTAAAAGAATGTATACAGTCTTGGTGGAAAACAAAATGCTGAGGTATGGGGAGCAGATAAGCTCAGAGAGAGCTTGATAAACATATATTAGGTTTGCCAATAGCATCACCAAATGGGGCAGCTCAGAATTTGGGAGGCATTCCACCCAAGGTCAAAATTGTCACAACAGCCATTAAATATCTGTGCACAATTTTCAATCTAGAGGCTAGGGATATTATTAAAGATTGCTTTGGCATTCAGGAGAAAAATAAATGGGAAGGGTCATGGTCAGTAAATGCAGAATTATGGAGAAAATAGATATGGTAGTTCATGGTTAAATGCAAAATATAATGAACGAGAGTTTTGGAAAGTAGAATCAAGATATTTTTAGCAGTATAAGAGAGAAAATATTCTTGAGGATATGTAGAGGAATGAAAACAGTCTGGGAGCGGGAAAAGTACACAGATATATGTAATAAACCAAGGAGAGAAGGATTTTCATGAGCGAGAACAGAGGTTAAAAACTTGAAAGGCATAAGACATGATGAAGATGTAAAAAAATTTTCAATGTACAGAGAAATTTCCATTTATACTATACTGTATTCAAACAAAGATATGGAGAGATAAAATTTGGCAATGAAAATTGAATAAACTGGACAGAGAAATAGTCATCAGGAGGGTTCTGTCCACAAAAGCAGAAAAAATATAAAAGATATAGGAAACTTCTTAGGTAAGGTTAGAGAGAAATAGATAAGAAGATGGAAGAGGAAAGAGATTAGAAAATAAGTAAAAGGAGGAGAGAATAGTTGCATGCTGGAGGGCAAGGTTCATTATACTTATGTAACCATGGTGGTGGACCAAGGGAAAATTAAAGATAGCAAGTCTAAGAAAGCTATAGGAAAATATTAGTACAGTATTATGGTTAATAAAGATATTCATTCAAAATCTTCTCGGGCTTCTAGCCAGAGAAGATTTTGAATTAACACGTCGCCAGGAAAGCTTTAGTTCTTATTTTAAAGATATTCATATTAAACAGATTGCTCAACATTTCAATGAACAAAACAGAATATGAAATAGAGCTCGACCAGATAATAAAAATTGCTGAGAGCTATGGCCTCAACACTTATTTAAACAGTGGCATCAGTTTAGACTGCACAAATCACTTTGTGGAAGAAAGAGAGTTGTTGTTACATTGGTGTTGAGTGGGATTTAATGCCACCTTGGGGGAGATGATGAAAGCTTTACTAGAACAAATAAAGAACATGAAAATGGGAAAGATGGAATCCAGAATATAGAGGATACAAGCAGAAATGCAATGCAGAATATGAGTTTGTAACAATTTACATGTGCGACTGCTTCTGAAAGTTTCCAGTCACATGACCAAGTGGTATATAAAGAGCAATGAAGCCCTTCCCAGAGTTGTTTTCACCAGGAGTGCAGCACTTGAGTTTCGATAGGAAACTAGTGAGCAGCGAACGTCGAAAGCAGAATTGTTACAAAAGCATTGAAGAAAGCAGTGAGTTATAAGAGGATACTGATCATAATCAGCTTGTAGAAGAAATGAAGAGTTGTCTGTTGGAATAAAACAGAGTTTTTGTTACAAGCTTCAATGTAGATGAAAAAATACAGTGGGCTAATGCAGTAGTTAGATTTTTAAAAAGTGATTACTTTGTGTTGATTTTGGAATTCAGCTCTTTGTATGACCTCAAGAAAATACAAATACTGGCTTACCACTTGAAAAGGTATAATTAAAAATTAAAACCCAAATACTTCAGAATAATTTGCAAATGGTTAAGCCTTAAAAATGTATTTTACATTGTGTGCCCTAACAAGTTCTATATGGTTTATGTAGTAAGATTTTGTCTTTCTCCTATAGTTTAACATTATACACAAATCATTCAGTATAAAGAGGACTCCACATGCTATTCACAAAAAATTCAAGATATATATTTTATTTCTCATGCACATATACTAAACATTTAAGGTTTTAATCAAAATTGTTAAAGCCATCTTTGGGAGGATAAAAAACAAAAGTTTTCCAAGGAAAAAGTTAGTTTGGGATTTTCTTGATAATCTTTGTGTACAATTCTTGGAAATATCAACTTGCACCCACACATTTTCTAAAAAATGCTTTTTTGGATTCAAGTACTCTCAAAATGCTCATTTATTTGAAATCTTGGATTCAATTGGGTGGAATGCAATACTTTCTGTATTTATTATGGGTAAGTAGTAGAGAAATAACTTTTGGATACCTACCTAAAGGAGGCTTAAACAGACATGGAAAATTCTCTAATAGCCCCACCAGCCTAGAAAGCCTGATGTAAATAAAACATGTGATACATAGCTGGCTGGTTTCAAAATATAAAAAACTGTTGATGTACATTTATACCAGTCAGGTAAGAAGCAATATAGGCATATGTTCCACCCAAGGGGTAGTAATACAATTTACATCAGGTTCTCTTCTAAAGCTGGCAGTCTACCTGGGATCTTGTAGTGGTTCTTCTACCTCTCAGCTATCATGCAACATGCCAACTGACACATTTTTCCCAGGAGATCTTAAATTATTTGAGATGACATACCCCAATGGTGATTTCCAATGCAAGTCTCAGGCTTCCACAGCTGTTTGTCTAATACACTGGTGGCTGCTTCCAGTATTGGCCATGAGCTACAAGACAGCACGGCCAATACCGGAAGCAGCCACCAGTATCTCAGACTTCATAGTTTAACAAACTAATAGCCAACCAGTCTTCACTTCCTTCTTCAATCGCGGATCCAAGTGGTGCATTTGTTTCAGCCTATAAGATAAAACTAGCTTTCATTGCCGGTCACACTACTCAACAAAAAAATCACCTTCATGTTGAAATCTCTGAAGAAAGTTTTGAATGATAGTTCTTCTCAGAAGTTTGTAGTCTTCAATCAATAAACATAAGACCCAATGGGCACAATCTTTTCGATAACCGCAGCTTTCGTTCATTTCTTGCTTTGCACTATGCCCTATTGCAAGTTTTGCAAGATGACTTGCCAGTCCACTCTAAGAGCTCATCAAGTCTTCCATGGAGGCAACCTTTATACGATTCAACTTGTTTCTTCATGTTCCTATCTTTGAAATGCTTCACCCATCTCGTAACACTGCTAGACATTTTCATAGGCACATTGAAGTCTGAGGTGAACTTCAGCAGCAGAATTTTTCTTCTTTAACAAGCATACTGTCAAAACAAAACATTGATGTCCACGCTTTTGGAAATACTGCCTGAGATCATTGATAAAAGTCTAATTACATTAAAATATGGTAACAAGCTCTGTAAAATCTCTAGATCAAATCCTGAAGTTGTTTTAGTTACACTGTTGGAATTCGAATTTTGACAATGGTTGTTAATAAATTTCAGTATGACCCTCATTGAATTTGATGTATTAACATTACTTTCACTCATGTGCTTTATGATAAAATTTGTTTCCAGATTGGAAGTTCTGTAGTGGTTTTAACCATTTAGCTTCTTGCTTTAGCTCATTTGTATCAACCACAGATTTTTCTAATGGTTTTAGTCTTATGTTTTGTAAATGTTCTTTTGTCTCTTTTTAGAGCTGGTCAAGTCTGCTTGCAGTCTCACTCATTTCTCGCTGCTGCTAAGCATACCTCTCGCAGCCAGTAGAGGGAGCTGGCAGCAGAGAGCTTGACCAACAAGCATATGAGATTCTCAATTACTCGCAAGACTCATAAGTCTTGTTAATAGCAAGACTGTGGCACAAGTCAGTTCTGTAAGTTATATTATTTCATCTATTTAAATTATTTAAGATTTAAATAGCCTACCAGGATAAGAATCATATTTAAATAACCCATGGTAGGGGAATGAGTTAAAAACGAAATGTGGTATCACAGAATCTGCAGATATATGTACATGATCTCCACTTTTATTACAAATAAGTGTGTAAATATTTTATTATTCCTAAGAAGTTTTTGTTACAAGAAGTATTCTATTCCCAGTTGTAATCTGAATATTTGAGTATAAGTAAAATTATGTACATAGCAACATAAATTATAGGTATGTCATTAATGATTAATAACGCTGATTCAAACCATTTACTGTGAACACACTTGAATATATGTACTGTTAAACAATGAGTGATCTTGTGTTATTACTAGGGCCCAGATTTTTAGCTTTTTATAAATGCAGCTTTAGACTTTCACTATCTTCTATTAGCTCTTTAAGTTTTTTCAAATCTTTTCCTAGCTTTTTTTAGGCTTTTAAACAATGTTCCTTTATTTTTTTTTATTTAGGGTTTTAAACAATTTTTCCTATTTATTTAAGGAAGTTGACGACAAATGCAGATAAAAATATGAAAACAACTTTACTTCATAGAAGCATGCTATTAATATGTACTGTAATTTAAGGCAATTTATTACACAGTATACTCGTCCTAGAACATTTTAACTAAAATATTCAGCATGTATTTTAATATATAACACTGACATAAAATAAATTTCACATTTCAGCATTGTTGCTGTATACAACCAGCCACATTTCCAAGTTTTGTGTTGTTATTTAAAATATTCTACAGGCAGAAAAAGATCTTTCAACATCACAAGGTGTCATTGGCACATACTTCATACATGCAATTTCTATACCAACATAAAAATCTTGATAAATTATTTCCCTGGCTAACCCCAGATTTACACTCAAAACAAAACTAAATGATTTGTTAAACAAAAATTGTAATCGAAATGAATTGAAGAAAAAATCTGGGCCCTAGTTATTATATAACTACAGATTATACATCTACCTACTTTGTCTATAGTTACGAGAATACTCGAGTTGCCTCGCTCATGAGCATTAGTTCTTGATACCTTGAGATTCTCGTCACACTCTCGAGCCTATGAGTAATGAGCTAGAGTGGCACAGGTTTTGACCACCTCTATCCTGTTTCTAACCCTCTTTTGGGTTTTCCAATATATTTAGCCACAACCTAAGCAATTGGTTTAATAGTGGCTGGATTCTTTAAGTTCTATTTTGCCCTCTGTCAATACATTCAGCATTTTTTTATGATGAACAAGTATGAAGATGAATATTTACTTATATTGGGTTGCCTGCTGAAATTGACCCTGCCCACTCATCTACTCCACATATTGTATTATTATTTGTTTAACTTTTCTTCCTCTCTTTTCACTGTCCATTTCCACTTCTAACTGTCCACACTCCTGCTCTCCTTTATGAATATTCTGTTCAACAATTTTCTTTTGTCCCTTTTAAACTTGAGTTAATTTCTCCAGTTTTCAGTTCCTTACAGTCAAACCTATATATTTTAATTCTTCTTTCCCTCCCTCTTTTAGTCAAAACCTCCCTTTCACCTTTTAACTTCTACATGCGTGTTCTTGTCCATGCTATACTTTCTTTCCTCCTCATTAGTTGCCCTTCCCCATTTCATCTTAACATAAAATTCTAGTGGTCTTCCTAGCTAATTTTTGTGTCTCTATATCTTTGAAATGTCTTCTTGCCTCTTTCCAAGTTCATTTCTCTTCCTCCATAATCACCTTAATCCACTACTGTGTAAAATATTTTTAAAATACTCACCCATACCTTAGTTATTCTTGATTCTTGTTATATTAAATATTACTTTACTAGACTATACCTATTTAGGTTTAAAATCCTATGACAAAATTTAAAACTCTCTCCATAATCAAACTTTTTCTTCTCTTCCCATTTCTATTTGAACAACTTCTTTTACAGGCTTACAACTGGTAAGCCAATAAATTCTTTCAAACAAGTAAATGCTTGTTTGAAGCATATTCTGTTCAATTAATTATTAATAGTAAAGTCTGGTTCACCATAACCAAGAATGTGAACAATGTAATACTACGTAAACATTTGTAATGTACCAGAGCTTGTCAAATTTTAACTTTATACTCCTGAGAACAGTATATTACATACATGTCTTCATAGTAGAATTACAACAATGCCATTACCTTATATGAGGCCACAAATCACCTGTAAGCATAGCGCACTGTACTATAATAACTTTGATAGACTTCCACTGTGTAACTAGTGGCAAATAACTTTTAATTTTATCAATTGTGCTTCAGTCACTGCTTTGTTTCATGTTATGAAGACAGTTTGTGCATCTCAAACATGAGAATTTATTCCAGGCATCTCCACTGTGTGTGTTTAGGTATCATTGTCTATTATTAACCTACTGAAATGCTATCAACAATTTTTTGCTTTTTTCTTTTTTTTTGTAGCTTAATGTCCTTTGAACTCGTTGGTCATTTTGGACGATAAATGGAATTGGTGAAATGATACTCAAATGATCTCAGGATCCATGGAACTTGAAAATTAATCAACATTTGTGTTCTCAGGATAAGGGAAAACCCCGAAAAAATACCTTTAACCCTAAGCAAGATTTGAATTTGCGACCTGTAGAGTGTGAGGCAAACTACCCCCACATTCCCCAGGTGGGCTAAAAGAATCTTTGTATACAAAACATACCGTATGTGCTGCCATGTAAGATGTGTTTTTATTTCCTTCAAAAATAGGCCCAAAAACTGGATGTGACATATATGCAGCTAGCAAGTTTAGGCAGGTTCTTTAACCTCCAATTTTTCAAAATTTCTATGTTTCAGCTAGAAGCTGTTAGCTTCTTTGTGAATTTTGAGCATTCTAGATACTTCAGTTATTGTTGTGTTTATAGTGGAGATCCCTTGTGTCGTATATTTGCAAACAATGGCTGAAAAATGGCATTGCTATATTATTACAATTAAGCTGCAAGTGATTGCATGGAAACAGATGCAGATAGGGCCATCTCAAACTGAAAATGGAATCAAAATGTTTTAAAGAAAGCACCTCACAATAAACATAATCTGAGAAGTGGAACTGATAAATGGCCAAAACTTGAAGCACAACTCAATAATTGGATTTTAGAGAACAAACAAGCAGGTATTTCAGTTTCTACAAAACTGATCATTCATCCAGTCAAAGCACATACATTAACAAAGGGACTGTTCATTTTACTGGCTCAATATTATGGTGTTCAAGGTTTAAGAAGAGGTATGTGGATCAAGACACAGTAATTGCCTGCAAAGGATGAAGAACAAATTGTTGAATTTCATCAATTTGCCATTAATGCAAGGAAAAGAGAAAAGTTTGAACTTTCCAAAATTGGAAACATGGACGAGATTCTGCTAACCTTTAATGTGTTAGAACTGAATTCAGATTCTGACATGATAGCTTGAAGTATTTCTTCAGCTCTGAGGATGAATTTTGTGGATTTGAGGATTAAAATTAAAAGGGGATCACTTTTTCTTACCTATATTGTTTAGATATTTGATGTATATGGACATGTGTTATAACCATTTTACAGTGGATGTATTAAGTGAGAAATGTTTTTTTAAAAAAGGTTTTAAAAAGTGTGGTGCATCTTTTATGCCAGTACATGATATATGCCAGCAAATAATATGTAGAAATTGAAACATGTAAACAGGTATGTAGACAATTTCAGTAGAAATTTCCTGGTTATCTAGTTCTGGGCAGAGACACTGAGATATCTGAATAATTAGGATTTTTAAATGCTAAACCTAAGAAGTGAAAATGGCATGTTCTAATGGAAGGAAGGAAGGGGAAAAAAAAAAAAACTGCCGAAATTGGTGCATTACTCGATTGCTCTCCTAAGAAGTCTCTAAGCCATGTTGCACAAAAGTGCGTGTTTCAAAAGCCTATGTTTTTACAGCTGCAACAGCTTTAAAATTGAAACCCTATGGAGTGACTTACAAGCTCATGAATCACATTAGTGATAAAGAAAAACTAGTCAGTTTCTGAAACTGGATTTTATAAAATAGCTAATTTTCATCCATATTTAATATATATATTTTTTCAATTGAGGCTTGTTTCATTTAAATGGTCAGGTTGCCTCACATAACAGTAGGTATTATAGCGTATAATTCTTATTTAGTTCATTAAGCCTGATGTCAAAATTTATGCATGGTAAGCTGTAACAATAAAACAGATACAGGGCTCATATTTTTCAGCAATACCATAAAACAAAAATTGTGCAAGAGGAACTTATGGGTGTGTATGGAAATGTAATTAGAATATCTTCACATAGATGCATACCACTTTCAAACCATTTATAATAAGTTTGGCATTCATTACAGTGGCATGCTTCCATCGCGTGTAGTTAAGTAATGCATAATTTATGGAACAAAAAATCCCTCAGTGTAATAGTGTGTGGAGCATGAATACATATGATCTGCAGACTCACCATAAAATGACCATTCTAAATGAACTAGTAAACTCTCTTTTTGCTCCAACAAATAACTCTTTATTTCTTGCATAATCAGAATCTGCTCACAAATAACTGTTGCTCTCCAATGCTTCCGTAACAATTCTGACAAATAACTCCTTTCGATGTTCGCGGCTATTACAACATGCTACAAATTTCCTGTTGAAACTCACTCTTGCATCCCTCTAACTAGCATTTTTGTCTCTGCTAATTTTCTTACAGACATGATCTTGGATTTGCTTTATCTTTAAACCCTATTCTTTACTGTATTTATCTGTTGCTTCAATGCTTTCCCTAAACCACCACTTTTAATCGCTGCTGCAGACCTGGATTATCCTTATTATTAACTAATGGAATGGACCACATTGCTACTAAAACTCTATTAGCAAGCTTTGAAAAATAAAACTGCAACAAGCATAGGAAAAATCACAGAACAGCAAGCTTTAATATGCATCATTTTATTATAAACACACTAGAATGCACTTAACATTAAATACTGCAGTTGATTAACCTCCATTATATTACTTGAATCACAAGGAAGGGAAAAAATATCATTGGTGAATTACAAACTACAGTTACTGCAATGGAAATCTTGACATTACAGGAATAAGCCAATATAAACAACAAACACTGACTTTACATGGTTTTATTTCCACTTATCTTTACATCCAGTACTTGGTCATGTTCCCCTTAGCTAGTAACACTTTCAGCAGTCTTCTATGCATTGAATCTACCAAATTTTCAACACATTTTTTGTTCTTTTCTACCCATAACTTCTTCAATGCCTCTTGCAGCTTCTTAATATTTAATGGTTGCACTTCTTTAATTTTATCTTTTATCACATTCCAAACATTTTCTATAGGGTTTTGATTAGGGGAGTTACCTGGCCATTCAAGAAGAGATATTTCATGGTCTTTGAGTAACTTCCGGATTGCCTTTGTTCTACGAGCAGGGCACAATCATGCATGTATTGGCAAAATGTTAGCAAATGTTGCAACACTTCTAAAAAGTTATTTCCCTTCATTGTGACATTTCTGGGGAGAAAATATAAGCCTCCTCTGCCATAATTACCACTAAAAGCACCCCATACCATCACACTCCCTGGATATTTAATGGTTTTGGACCATACAGTGAAATGTTTGTTGGCCTTTTCACCATCTTGGACTGTCCTCTGACCAATTTAAAAGTACTTTCACCAAAAGCATTACCTTATGCCAGTGCAGAAATGTAATCTTGTTTTCTTCATTGCTTCAGTCTTGGCAGCACACCAAGTCTTTTTGGAGCTAATGCTGAATTGCAACACTGTAGAGCAGATCTAGATGTTTCTTCTTTAACTCCATTACTGTAATCTATTGAATTTCCATCACTTCACATTTTAAAAGTCCTTGGTGTAGCCCACCTAAGCCTACTTTTCATCCTGGTGAGACATCATGTGGCCATGTCACTGCTGCCTTTTTTTAGGTCAAAAATAGCCTGTTTGAAACCTTTAGATCAGCAGCTACACAAATGAAGAGCTGTATATCTCCAACAGAGTCACAGCTCATGTCTTCTCCTCACCAGTGAGCTTTTTACATCCCATTATTTGCTTTAGAAATAAAAATACACATTTCAGAAAGAGTAATCAGAATAAAATGCTTGATGATTGGAAGAATATGTAAATGAAACTCTGTGAACCAACAACACAAGCTGGGATGTTAACAATAGCAGGCCTGCTGCTCAGCACTCCACAGTCATGTGATTTGCAGCTCCAAACGCCACTTTGTATGGTGGTGGGAAAAGGCCAAATCAAGCACAGTATTCGTGTAAAGATTTCCCTTGCATAAAAAAAATGTAAAGTTTTTAATTGCAGCCACTGAACTTCCCAATACCCAAAATTATTTTCCAGTGTTACCAAGATTATCATAAATAGGTATTTCAGCAACAATCTATCTTAAAAATCTGTAGTTAATAATACAAGGACAGCGAAATAACCACTGATTGGGTAGCCAAAGTTATTAAGGCATAGATGCATGAATAAGAGGCCTGCGTTCAAATCCTGCCAGGACTGTCCTCCCAGGCTGAGTTTTTCCTCAATCCTCATAGCTGCCAAATTCTGGTGATGATTTCATTTCAAGGGTAAGAATAGAAAACATAATAAATAAATTAGACAATAAGAAAATACCCAGGGTATAGCACCAGATATCTAGGAGTAATATTAAATGAAAGATTGGAGTGGAGAGAACATGTAAACTCAGTCACTGGGAAGATGTGGAAAGCGTTGCACTTTGTAATGAGGATTTTAAAACGCAGCAATAGACAGTCATGAAATTTGGCACCAATATTAGAATGTAGTGCTGCATGCTCAGATCCGAATCGGGTTAGACAAAAACTGGCACTTGAGAGAATTCAAAAAAGAGCAGAAAAAAAGATTAAAAAATCATACTAGCACTGCTACTTCCTGGAGACAGTAGCAGATGAGCAAGGCCTTGTGCAATTTTTAGAGCATCACATGGAAAGATATATCCAAGTGGTTATTAAAGCCATTATACTTTGGGAAAATTGATCACTCGAAAAAAATATGAAATGGGAACAGAAAACTGACATACGTAAATTTTCCTTCTCAAATAGAATAAAATACCTGCTGAATTACTGGAGACTGTAAATAGTTTTAAAGAAGAGTGATTTATTGTTGGGATAGCAAATATAAATATTGTCTTATCATTAGTATTATAAAGCTTTTAATATTGTATTATTATTGTTATTATTATTATTTTGGTAGTATACTATGATATATTGTCATTCTGAGAGGGTTATTATACAGCCCATATTATTTATTTTAATTATATTGTACATTGAACTATTACATTGGCAGCACAACCACCTTAGCAGTGAAAAAGTAAAGTATCTATCATCATCAATATCCATGAGCAATCTGCAGTAAGAATGAGTGTTAAGTACTTTACAACAAAAAATATGCACTTGTTCATTTCCTGTGTATCATGAATCAAATTCACTCTATTCCTATTTGCTTTCCTTCTCATTCTAGTTCCAGTTGCTAGTTGTGTGGATGTTGTCATTTTAAAAATATTCTCTACTGAACAGCATCATGCTCTATTACAAGTTGTAATACTGCATAAACTTCTTCTGTCTTAAACAATCCTAAATGTTATTTACATATCAAAGTAGATAGTATCTTACATTTTCCTGCCAATTAAGTGCCATAATATTTGTAGAGTATCAAAATTAATTTTATTCCCAAACTATGAGAAGTGTTTTAAACTTTTTTATATCATGTAGAGGCTTAGGTTTTCACGGCTGGCGTTATCAATCTATAGTTTCCCGGGCTTGTAGGCCGTGGTCCAGATGGTAGTCTTCCTTTTTTGGATGTCATGGTAACTAGAGAAAGTGGATTACATTTGGGACACACTGTTTACCGGAAACCCACTCACACTGACAGATATCTGCACAAAATCTCTAACCATCACCCCCGACAAAAATTTGGCATAATTAAGACGCTCACAGAACGTGCCAACAAGATCTGTGAGCTGCAAAAACTAGAGAAAGAAATCTGGTATTTAATCGAGGCCTTCAGTAACAACGGCTACACACACAAAGAAATAACAAGAGCCCGTCATCTAAGGTTTCCTTCAGCCGGGAAACACAGCAAAGAACAAACAAGAGCTACCGTATGTTTACCATACATTAACAAAGTCACGGACCGTATTGGTAAATTGCTTAAATCACACAACATAAGGACCATTTGTAAACCAACAAGAAAACTGAAGGACCTACTCAACCTGGTAAAAGACACATTGCACAGCAGGAGTTTACAAAATACCTTGTAGTTGGGGACAGGTACCACCATGCGGAGCATCAGCTCACGACTAAAAGAGCACAGCCAGTTAGGACAGGCTAAAATGTCAGCAGTGGCAGAACATTCATTATTATTTGGCCACGACATAAGCTACAAGGACACTATGGTGCTTGCTAGAACCAATCAATACCAGGCTCGTTTGACACGAGAAGCAATTGAAATATTCAACCACAAAAACGTTTTCAATCGAAAAGAAGAAAGACAGCAAATAAGCAAAGCTTGGATTCCGGCTCTGGAAAGAGCGAGAGTGCAACCTGAGCAAAGGGAAGCTCGTCGCTTTATACGCGAAGCAGAGACAGCCCTCGGACAGATGACGGCCAATGACTAATCTACCCCCACCCCCAGCTGGCCACACCCTCCCTCGGCGCGCAGCTATATAATCAGCAGCAATTTCAGTGCACGCCAGTCTTGCCTGGACTCTGGAGCTAGACTCTCACCCTGAAGATGCCGAACGCAGCTTTCGGCAGTTATACCAACCACTGGACCACGGCCTACAAGCTCGGCAAACTTAGATAATAAGATTTTTTATATCACTTCAATTTTTTTCCATGGACCACTCCCATGTGACTTCCTTATATTTTCTAAATTAAGTTGTTTCTGAGTCTAGTAGTTCACCTTCCTACATTCTGCAGTCCACCATTTGAGAACCCCTTGCTCATATGCAAGTGAATCATTCTTAATTTTCAGACTGCAAAAGTATTCGCCAAATCTACATTGGCCTGTCATCACAGCTACAATATTGGGTTTAACACAAAGTTTTGTTCACTTTTTGTACTATTTTATACAGTAGGAAAGTAGGATCTTGGTATTACAGCATTAGAATTCTTCCATGCTTGAATCTTTCTTCTCTCAGTTAGCATTTTATTGTGCTTTCTGGTATAAAAATGCGTGTTTTTTCCAGTTCATGGTTTGTTGTGGCTTATTTTGTCAGCTACATATGAGTGCGTGCATTTCCTGCAATCCCAATTTGTGCTTTAACCCGTTAGATGTGTTAGATTTCCAGCCCCTGAGTGTCAGAACTTCTATTTCTTTTTATTAAACGAAAGAGTTCCTGTTTCTTTTTATTTCTTCAATCAGACATTGCGTTCAAACTATGATAGAAGACATCAATGGTTATTTTGCTGTCCATGTATATAATTACAGATTTTTCAGACAAAATTTCACAATTTTTTGGTTTGAACATCTTATGCCTATTACTTGAAATTATCAGATTTTGGAACTGTGCTGTACACTATAAGCTAAGCATTGACTTGAGTTAATTGCAACACATTTCCATCACTTATATGTTTAATTGTTTAGTACATGTTTTGGAAGTACTGTTGCTTCCATTATCATGTTTCTGACCAGATCCATGATTATCAGGTGTTACAGTACCTAGATAGACTTGCCTCTGGTGGCAGATTTAGGCTCTTCTGGACAAGCATGTCTCCAGGCAAGATTTTGAAATTCATCAAATGTTCTGCTCTCCCAGATGTAATATTCTCCCAGGTTTCCAATTCTTAACTGTTTCTTGTGCCTTTCAATAAAATTTGGGTTTTCCATATGACATGATGTTCTCTCCAAAAAATAGCATGCCACGGCTGATATGTTCCTGTTTTAATTTTATGTTCCTTGTTCCTAGTTGCCAAGTTTCTTTTGTGCTTTCTTCACAGTCTGAGCAATTTATTCTGAGTATTCCTGCTCTTATTTTCTATTGGAATTTCATTTTTGACTTTTGAATTTAAGAGGTCTTTAATTGAAAAATTATGCCTACTGTGTATTGCAGTTGTTAGATTAATTCTGTGTCAATGTTGATTGCTATTCTACATCCAACTCGTGAATCTGTTTCACTGCTGTCAAGATAGATTTGGACACTGTAGATCCCATCTTCTACCCTTCCTTTCATTGCTATGTTTTAGTCTTCCTTTTATTATGCTGTCTTCAGTATAAGGGCCATTTGACATATGCAAAAACTAAAATGACTGGTGGAGTTTTGCACTTTCTCACTCTCTCAAACCACTCACTTTGATACACTACAACAAACTGTTCCAAGATCATACTATAGAGCTGGCACCTCAAAACAAATACAACCTCAGGAACCTATAAACCACCCATTAAAAACACCATACCAAACAAATCAAAATCTGGCATTTACCAAATTAACTGTCAAGATTGCTCCAAAATTTACATTGGAAAGACTAAGAGAAACCTCAAACAAGATTGAAGGAACATGAAACTCTAGCAAACAGACAAATCTGCATATCACATCACAATGGCCTTTCGGATCATCAGGCACAAATACTTCTCATTAAAGAGATTAACCTAAAGTTAAAACCAAACTATAAATATTGTAGAACACGAAAAGTAGATGAAAGCACCCTTACATTGTTTAAATATGCCCTTCAACAAGAATTATGGACTGAAATTTATGAAATAAATGGAGTAAATGACAAGTTCAATAATTTCCTACAACATTTCAACTCTCACTTTGTAGCATCCTTTCCAGTCAAATATCGTAAAATGCATAATCAGAAGGAAAATAACACCTGGATTACAACAGGCATTAAAACCTCTTGCAAACGTAAGCGAAAATTATACCAAGAACTGAAAAATAATAAGACCCCAAACTTAGAATGTCATTACAAAATGTATTGTAAAATTCTAAAAGAAACAATAAAAACTGCTAAAATATTACATTATAATAAACAGATATCCAATTCTGATAATAAAATAAAAACTATCTGGAATATAATAAAAAGAGAAACAGGTAAAGGCTCTCAAGAAAGCTCCTCAATTGCACTGAATTCCAGTAATCAAAATTGATGATCCTCAAAAGGTCGCAGATATTTTTAACAATTTCTTTTTTAATGTAACAGACAAATTAAAGAATCAGCATTAAGTTTTTTGAAAACTTCTTTCGTAAACAGAGTCCCTGAATTTAAAGTAAAAATGACTACACCGTTTGAAATAAAAAATATTATAAATTTGCTCAAGACCAAAAATTCTTCTGGACATGATGAAATATCAAGTAAAATCCTAAAATCATGTACTGACTTAATAAGTATTCCCCTTAGCTATTTATGTAACGAATCACTAAAGAGTGGAATATTTCCTGACAGAATGAAGTACTCTATTGTCAAACCACTTTTTAAAAAAGGTAAACAAGATAATATCTCAAATTATAGACCTATATCTCTCTTGTCTGTTTTCTCAAAAGTGTTTGAGAAAGTAATGTTCAATATTCTTTATTATTACTTAGAAAAGAACAACTTACTTGCCAAAGAACAGTTTGGTTTTAGAAAAGGAGTAGCGACAGATAATGCAACCTACAAGCTCACGCATAAAGTGTTAACAGAGTTAAATGAAAATGAGCATGTCGGTGGAATCTTTTGTGACCTAGCGAAAGCTTTTGACTGTGTAAATCATGAGATTCTGATAGTAAAACTACATTTCTATGGAATAAAGAATAACATATTAGATTGGTTCATTTCATACTTAGAGAAGAGAAAACAAAGGGTTGAAATTAATAATTCCAATGGGTATCAAAATAGTGCCTCAGAATGGAAATCAGTAAAACATGATGTTCCCCAGGGATCAATCTTAGGGCCTCTTTTGTTCTTGGTTTACATAAATGACCTCCCATTATGCATTAACAGTATTTCAAGTATTTATTTATTCGCAGATGACACTAGTGTTCTAGTAACAAGTAAAGATTTCAATGACTGTGTAGTAAAACTAAACTGTGTTCTAAATTGTATGTCGGTTCAAAGCAAACAAACTCTCAGTAAACCTTGAAAAAATAAAAACAATTAAATTTATAACTACTCGCTCACCACAAACACGCATAGAAATAGGAATTAATGATACATTGTTAGAGCAGCTAAATGAAGTCAAATTTCTTGGCCTTCAGGTAGATAAGCATTTGGATTGGAAGTCACATATTAGCTACATCACACCTAAACTTAGCTCAGCATGTTATGCTCTCCGAGCACTGGTTAAATTTCACTCAATCGATACCCTTAAATTGGTGTATTTTGCCTACTTTAACTCCATCATCGAGTATGGAATAATATTCTGGGGTAATTCAGTGGATAGTAAATGCATTATCCGGATACAGAAGAAAGCTATACGAATAATCTGTAATGCTTACAGCAGACAGTCATGCAAAGAACTATTTAAAAAATTGGGCATACTCACGTTACCTTGTGTTTATATATTATCCATTTTAAAATTCTATGCAGTTAATCGACATAGTTTTATAACAAATATGGAAATTCATAACATTAATACTAGACAAAAGGGATATATTCATCGTCCCAATGCCAATCTTCGTTGCTTTCAGAAAGGTGTATATTATGAAATAATCAAGATATTTAATGCTCTCCCCAGTAATCTCAAAGAAAATGTTGGAAACTTCAGGTCTTTTAAGGCCTCTCTTAAGGAGTACCTTTGCAATAAATCATTTTACTCTTTAGATGAATATTTAAGTGACAAATATCTCTGACAATACTGTCAACAATCATTGTATTTATAAGTATTATATTGTATTGCATTGTGTATATATTAGTGTGTGTGTTTTATATTCAAATTAAACTGATGTATACTTTGACTTGCACGAATGTGTCATATGAATTTTTAGTATTTAGCAATGACACAAGGTCTGTAAAGCCTGATGCTTTGATATTTTACACTCTAGTACATAATTGTAAATTTTTGCACTGGAAATTCTATAGCATATTTGTAAATATGTATTATAGTTTGTTGACATTTATGAAGAGTACATAATACAATAATAATATTTTAGTTTTATATAATTACAGTAGTAACTATTATGTCAATAATTAGAAGGCTATCATCTGACATTACTTTAGTGTTACATATAATGAAATTATATTTATTTATACATTTTAACACTCATTTTTGATACTCTTTGATTTTATGTGACAATAAAAAAAATAAAAAAAATAAAAAAAAAAAAAAAAAAGAAGAGGGAAGTTCATATGCTTTTATAGAGCACATTAAGTATAGTAGAGGCCTCAAATACAAATGGTGTGATTATATGTCTATTCTGTTGTTTTTGTAAGCCAAGAGCTTTATATAAACATATGTATACATGTATATCCCTTGACAAGTTCTATGTTCAGTGGCTTCCTGGCCTAAATGAACCTACAGAATGCTTTCTAATCTAATCTTCTGGACATCACAACACATCAAACTTATTGAAAATGTAAAAGCTACAACTGAACTAGCAATTTGGGAAATGAGACACATTAGGAAAAATGCACACATAGTTATAAATGTTGAAATACCACTGAGAGATGACATCTTAAGATTCCCCCCAAGGAAACCAGAGGGCAGCATAGGAACTTGCCCTTCTGAAGCCAGTCAAACATGATGAAGATGAACATCTTGAAATGCATCCAGGGAAAAAACTAAGTAAATAAACTACAATGTCCATATTTTACCCAAATTATTTATGTAATAGTTTCTTTAGGGTTCAATGTGGAGAACAAAAAGAAATCACTTGGAGCCAAATCAGGAATGTAGGGGGGATGAGTCATCAGCTTCATCTCTGTGGACTCCAAAAACTGGATCATTCCATTGGCTACATGTGCAGAGGCACTGTCATGGTGGAGCAGAATTCCTTACAGTCTGTCCTTGGCTGTAATTCACGAAACTTTTAAATATTTGTGATAAGCAAACTGTTGTGTAGCAGTATGCAGTAACTGTTCTTTGTTCCTTAAGAGGAATGGTAGCCACAAGAAAGAGGTCCTCCTTGACACTGCACTTTCATTGGAAGATCCACACAGCTAACTGATGCTTAGTCAAACTGGTAAATCCAAGCTTCATCACCAGTGACAATGTCAGTAACCAGTTGAGAACTTCCTCCATCAAATGTGCCCAGCATTTCTTACACCATTCAACATGGGTGTGCTTTTGCAAATCAGTTAAATTGTGGGGCATCCAAAAGGATGACACCTTCCTCACAGAAGATCATATTTAGGAAACTGCTGGCGATCCAATCTGGATAGTTGCTACAATTTCCTTAAATATCACATAATTACTTTTGCAGACCACTTTTCCACGGCAGTTTTCTTCAGTCACTGCTATAGATGGATGACCACCCAACTATGTCCATTAATGAAGTTCAGCCTCTTTAAACTCTAGAAACTACAAAAAAAGAACTGTGGCACAGAAAGGAGCAATGTCCCTAAAAGCCTGTTGCAAGTGCTCAAGACTTTGAGTCTCGTTTAAACTGATTTCATAAACATATAAATCATTCTACGAAAGTGCTCTCTTTCCACCTCCATTCTGGAAACCAGCTGTCACCACACTAGAGCTTTTAACCTTGTGCGAGGGAGCAGAGGGATGCCACTGATACAACTTTATACTCGTAAAGAATGTGGCTATCTAATGATGCAATCCATTTAAATTGATCAACCTTAGTTTATGCATACCTCAAAACATTTGTAGTGACCCTCGTATTTGGTTATTGCACAGAGTTTGATGTTGATAGGGTCTATACCAGTTGATACACAGAGTGCTTAATGTGAATCTCTGAATGCATTCGCGTACGCATGTGTATATGTGAGAAGTTTGTAACATGCTTTTAAATCACATTAAATTGTTATTTATCTTTTGGATATTTTCAGTTATTCCCAAACAGGTAATTCAGCAGGCTTTTATATAGCTTTTAAAAATTTTGAATTTTCTTGCAATTGGTGAAACAGCTCTAAAGTTTAAGATATACATCCATCTTGAAATAGTTATATATTGTGTGCTGTGTCACTGACCTTTAAGGATTATCTCATTCCCTCAAACAATGACACACTTTCTGAGATGAAAGCAGGCAGAGTGGATGGTAAGATGAAGATGGTGGTGGAATAAATGGACCTGCAGCTTTAAACCATATTGGGTGTTGGGGATATTCCATACGAGCTAGTCAGAGGTAAAGGCTTGGATACGGCTCACCTCAGAGATGGGAATCGAACCACGTATGAAATCACTGAGCTTCCCTGATGCTTGTAGTTTCTATGTTAAAATACTTAGAAACATTTATCAAGGAGATAAAAATTAAGTGAGGAAATGCCTTTCCAAAAAGAATTAAGTATACAGATAGTAATTTCAATATGCAGCTGTGCAATTGAAAGCTTTTGCTTCAAGCATCATTGTGCCAATCCTCAGAGAATGGCAGAAAAGTGGCACCAAGATGGTGAAAACATATTCTGTTAATATGCACATGAATTCTTGTGTCAGTAATATTCTAGCTCATTCAGCTGTTTAATTCAACACATTCTCTAAGTAGTGTGACAATACCATTTTCTGCAGTGGTTTTCACATTTGTCTTGGTATGTGCCCCATTGGTTACCGGTGACAACAGTGGCAAATTGTGGGTGGAAGAGTTCTTGGTAACTTGATGCATGTGAATGTTGTGTTGTGTCCTATCATTTCAACCTTCAAGTCTTTCACTGACACTTTGCTGTGTCACCAGCCATAACATCAAGAACCACTGCATTAAATGGCACTGTCACATTACTTCTGGGTTAAAATGTTCATGTACCTTACTCAATTCATAAATCAATAAGACTACACTTTGCAGCCTTAATCGCTGCACATGTGTGAGCAGCTTGCTTTGAAAGTAATTGCTAGTTGTTGCCATTGGCATCCTTTGATTAGTTAATGCATTATAACAACAGTGCAAGTGAACACTTGTGCATTCAGTGAGTACTGTAAAAGTGGATGAATCCAATATAGGCGGCTAATTCCGATCGTTTCTTCTTTTACTTGGAAAACAACAACTGTTTAGAATTAATTATTGCATCGCATGTTCAGAACGAGAATACAATTAAAACACAACATTGTTGTGTCAGAACTGTTATTATTGTTTTCTATAGCAGTAGATCAGATTCAAGTGAACGCGTCATAGTGATGGAAGAAGCTTACTTGTGAAAAGTTCTGTTGTGCGTTTCATCGCTTTCGTATAACTAGGTATGTTTAACATATTTTATTTCATTCATGTTTCTTGCGGTAGTATCAGTAACTAAACCTATTCAAGTTCGTTTTGTTTTAATGGTAGCTCATCTGACATCAACATTTGTTACACTGTAGGTGAATCCGATCAGCATGGGGAAGTATAAAAAGAAAGTTGGTCCTGGCAGCAGATGTAACTACAATCCTGTATACTTAACTAACGCAGTAAAGGCTGTGCAATCAGGGAAATTAAGCATCCGAAAACTTCAAAGCAATATGGTGTGCCATATACCACCCTAACGATAAAATAAATAACAAATATAAATTCAGAATGGGAGGACAAACTGCTTTAAGTAGAGAAGAAGAAAAAGCTTTGGTTGAAGGATTACTGGTGTGTGCCAAATCGGATTTCCTGCTAAGAGCTCAAGATATCAGAAACGTAGTACAAAGCTATCTAATTAGGATAGGGAAAATAGAAAAAAAATTTACTGACAACAGACCTGGCAAGGAATGGCTACATGGGTTCCTTGGAACAAACAAGGAATTAAGTGAAAATATAAAGATGGCCAGAGCAGCTGTTACACACACTACAGTGCGTGAATATTTTTCTAATTTAGAGACATCAATGGAGGGAGTCTCTCCATCTAACATCATTATTTATGATGAAACCAATTTCTCAGATGATTCGGGCCAAGTTAGAGTCGTCGTCAAACGTGGTGTGAAACACCTGGAAAAAATAATTGATTCTTCAAAGAACAGCATTAGTGTTATGGTATCAACTACAGCAGATGGAAAATTGCTTCCTCTGTATACAGTGTACAAGAGTAAGCATATCTATGACACATGGCTGTTAGGGGGTATGCTTGGTGCTGGCTATAATAGAAATATGAGTGGATGGTTTGATATGAGTATGTTTGAAGCATGGTTTTCAGACATTCTGATTCCTTTTGTAAGAAGATTAGAAGGGACAAAGTTGCTAATAGGGGATAATTTAACAAGCCACATTTCTCTACATGTCATCAAACAGTGTGAGGTGCACAATGTGCGATTTGTTCTATTGCCACCTAACACCACTCACTCGATGTAGCATTCTTTCGACCACTCATACGTGCTTGGAGGAGTGTTCTTGATGAGTGGAAACAACATAACAGAGGTGTAGTTCCAAAATCAGAATTTTCTCGCCTTCTTAAAAAGGCATGTGATGAAATTGGAGATAATAAGAAACAGAATATCATATCTGGTTTTGCAAAGACAGGGATTGTTCCCTTCTATCCAGAAAAAGTTCTCTCTGAAGTTGTAGGTGTAAATGATGATAATGGTATACAGGAAATGGAAAAGTCACGGACAGAAGCATTTGTGGAAGAAGAAGAAGAAGAAGAAGAAGAAGAAGAAGAAGAAGAAGAAGAAGTAGTAGTAGTCTCGTACTGGAGAAGCAGCTAAGAGAACAGAAGTGGTTTGTTAGACTCGTTTGAATGTGGCGCCAGGTAAGGGAGTGGTTGTGAAAGATCTTGAGAGTCAACAAAATGTCCACATTACAGGTGAAGGAACCAGTGCAGATGAGCCAGCAGAGAGAAATGATGATGATGAAGCATTGAAAGTGAGGATGAAACTGAAGAAATTTCAAGAGGAGAGTTTGTTTGGTAAAATTCCCAACGAAGAAGAGGGTTAGATACTTTATTGGAAAGATTGAGGAAGAAGTTGATAAACATTTGTTTGAGGTTAAGTTTTTAAGAAAAAAAAGAAAGTGATAACTTGAACATGCACTTCATTTTTCCAGAGACTGAAGACATTGCAGAAGTAGAGAGAAGTGAAACAATTCGAAAAATCCAATGCGAAACTCAAAGAAGAGGAAGTTACGTGTTCAGAAACATAGATGATATGATTCATAAAATTGAGTAATGGACAGTTTCAATGATGAGAACCTGTTTATTGATAAACTGAGCTGTGTTTTTCTTCTTTGTAATCATATTCTGTAATCGACCTTTGGTTACGAACATGTGCTGAAACATTTGGAGTCTTACAAAATAAATATGAATATAAATGCACAATTTATATACCATTGTTCATTGTTTCTATGTAATTTTTGAAATTATTTTTTAAAAATCACAGTTGTGATCGCATTTGCCCATATTAAAGTTATAAAACGACATTGAATGAAAATAAATGAGTGATCAGAACCACTCGCACTATGCGGGTGACACCGATCGGTAAACAATTAAATAAATATGCCATTGTTGAAGTCAGTCAATGACGATATTTAGGTATCATTATTGTCAAATATGAAGGGACATATCTTCCGTACTTTACTACTTTTAAAAAAATATTTCATTTCAAAATATTAAATTATTTCGATTCACCCGCTTTTACGGTACTAAACATCGAAGCTCCGACTGCTGCACTGTGTGACACCTGTGGTGGTTTGCAGGTGCAACAATAAGCACTATTTCTGGAAGTTTCTTGTCATGTCATCAACAGGCATAAAAAGGAGTGAACAAACATTGCAGACAGCCTACCATCTGCTACGTCTTTCAAGAATATTTGGACATCAAAATTCAAAATGAAACCCCCTAAATAAAGAAATGTTGCAACAAAATTACAAGGGCTATTGCACCATGACTGACAACTGTTGAGGAGCAATCTTGCCACCTTCTTTCACTCCCCAACCTCATTTACACCCACCATTCTGCAAACCTCACATTCCCTTCAGGACACGGTTAAATTGTAGCAAACACACCTTTGGGCTGCCCTCAGCCTGCCAATGGCTCACCATCATATACAGACAGTCAGTTTCAACAGGAAATTTCGAGCATGCAGTCATAGCCACAACTGCGGGTGTGGAAATAAAACTGTACAGCAGAATTGTTACAAAAGCGTAGAATAGAAATTTATTTGAAAACAGATATTTTATTGTAATCAGTTTGAAGTAATGAAGAGCAGTGTTTGTTACAATGAGAAAGCGTCCATCATTATAACATAACTAATTTCAGCCAAATATGAATACTATAGTTTCACTTAATTAGTTTTTTCCCCTGGATACATTTCAAAGATCTTCATCATCAGCAGGATGTTTGACTGGCTAATAATTTGATCTGTGCTGCCATCTGGGGATATGATGTCACATTATGATATCTAGAACTGATGTGATGCTGTAGATTTGTCTGTTTGCTTCAGTTTCATATTCCAGAGGTGTTCTTTCAATCTTGTTTAAAGGTTTCCCTTGCTCTGTATAATGTAAATTTGGGGCAATCTCCACAGTTTATTTGGTAAATGCCAGATTTTAATTTGTATGGTGAATTCAAATATTGTTCCAAGATCATAATATAGAGCTGGCATCTCAAAACAAATACAAGCTCACAAACCTATAAACCACCCGTTAAAAGACACCATACCAAACAAATCAAAATCTGGCATTAACCAAATAAACTATGAAGATTGCTCCAAAATTTACATTGGATAGACTAAGAGAGACCTCAAATAAGATTGAAGGAACACCTCAGGAACATGAAACTCTAGCAAACAGACAAATCTGCCTATCACATCACTTCTGGACATCACAACACATCAAACTTATTGAAAATGTAAAAACTATAACAAAACTAACAATTTGGGAAAGGATACACATTAGGAAAAATGCACACTTAGTTATGAATTTTGAAATATTATCGGCAGACGGATTTTTCCCAAAATGAATTGCAAACCAATTTATAGCTCAAAATGTTATAATCCTTACATCCACTCTTCTTATCATATCATCTTTAATTATATACACACATCTTAAGATTACCCCCAAGAAAACAGGTGACAGTACAGATGAAATTATGATAGGAACCTCTCCTTCTGAAGCCAAACACCTGCTGACAAAGATGGACATCTTTGAAATGCATATGGGGAAAAAACTAAATAAAGCCATCTGCAATAATCAACACCAAGAAAGCTTCAAATCTTTAATTATAGTGTCCATATTTAACTCAAATTAGTTAGGTAATAGTTTAAAAGTTTCACTGCATAAGTCCTTCATATTCATAACCATCATGTTAATGTGGTATGTAACAAAATTTATGTTTAGGAAAGTTTAACTACTGTACAAAAGTTATAAAAGCTACAAACACTCTACAGTTTAACAAGGAATAAACTCATAATATTACTGGATATGAAGGAGTACTTGTTTTTGGCAGAAAAGGGAACTTTTTCTGACTGGCATTCTAATGCTGATACCCCTTCATTTTTTAAAATACAACTTTTTCTTTTATATTCTAAAAATAGAAATTTCCTTGATTAAGTTTACTTACCTATCATTTGTGTCCTCCTCAAAATCTTTCAAAGGCAAATCAATTTCGTTTTCATCCTCATCATCATCATCCTTTTTATCATCCTCCTCTGGATCTTTAGTTGTTACTTGTTTTCTGAATGCAGATAAAAATATTATATAACATATAACTTCTTACACATTTAAAAGAGAAATCTTATGTGCCACACTCATAAAACCTTCTCTATTACAATTTCATATTTTATAATATTTGCATAAAATATGATTTTACTATTCAGGTTAATTTACTCTCAATAAATTTTTCATTGGAAATAATCCAAAATTAAGCATAATAAAATTAATTTCATTCACAGGGCAGAAAACAAAACACAACTGTTTGCAAAATATTGTACATAAATTGTTGTTACTAAAGAAATCACACAGGAAAAAATATCACCCTCCATGGTGTAGTGGTTACCCAAGGTTGCAGATTCAAGCCCAATGAAGGATGATAGATTTTTAGGACATAAAAATCCTAAGTATGGCTTCCCTCAGAAGGGAAGTAAAGCCATTGGTCTCATGTCATAGATTTATGGCATCTTAAAGAACCTCAAGCCTGATAAAGATGCCTCTGAGCAAAATTAAGCAGTCTTTCACACCCAGAATAGAATGGGAAGCAGAGAACTGCAGCAGCTACAGAGCATCCTTAAACAAAATTCAATTTCGGGTTTTACACAGGAAAAACATGATGTTATGATCACATGACTTTCTCTACTCACTCTGTTTATTTGTATATAGTTTTTACAAACTATAAAAAAGCTTATTTTTCTATCCACTTGATGTTGAGCTAAACTTTTGCACTACCAGTTTCATTTCACAAGGCTATAAAAACCAAATTGAGTAATGCAAATTAGAAGGCCTCCGTGGCTATTGTCAAATATATTGGTGGCTGCTTCCATGTTATCTTATAGCTCATATTTTTGTTGATGTTTCGCCAAACTTATGTTGAGCTTCTTCACTGGGCAGAAGAAAATATGAGCTACAAGACAACATAGCCAATAACAGAAGCAGCCACCAACACAAATTGAGCATTGTTTAAATGCAGGTTTTTAAATTTCATACTCTTTCCATGCTATTGCAAGAAACAACTGAAAAAATTATGTATTACATTTACATAATCTTCTCTTATCTATTGTTATTTATTATTATAATACAACTACTATAAACTATTACTACAAAAGTTTACTTTTCTACTGTTTTCCAAATAAATCTTTGTAGAAATAAAGATTTTGTTTTAGGTACAGCAGAATTGACGAGTCTGGTCTCTATATGGTTACCTTGAAATTCTGTGCTCTTTCCATGACATCACAAGATACAACTTAGCAGTACTTTTAAAATGGCAAATGTACTGAAAAATTCAACCAATAATAATGGACAGCTAGATTTTGGTTAATATCACAGAAAAAGTTTATGTAATAAATTGTGTGTTTTAAAGATATTAACATTATTTGTGCAGTAAGTTTTTTCCATATCTTATGGAAAACACAGTATGAATAAATATATGAAATTGTTACTGAATGAAAAGGAGTTTTCAGGCTACTGCAAGAAAATTTAAGATAAGCAGTATAAATACCATGTAAATATCTTAAATCTACAGTAAAATAATTGTTAGACTATATTTAAAAAAATAATCATTTTTGAAAAAGTTTTTATGTGAAGGGTAGTTTGGGATAGGAGAACTTTTTTAAAAATCTTTTTGTCACATATTCGGAAAATATTGAACTTGAATACCATCTGGCATTTTGTTTTTGATACATACACACATATGCTTGCAAGCAGACCTGTTCCTAAAAAAGTAATTTTTACATTCAGTCACAAAACACAAATTTCCAGTGAAATCTCTACATTGATATTTTGATAAAGTGCAGCACTTCCTTTACTTACTACATGTAAGAGAAAATAAAAATCTGATACATTCCATTTACATGGCTTTCTCTACCAGCTGTACAAACAAGCTTTTGCAAAAGATAATTGAGGCTAATAGTATCAAAAAGAGCAATCTCTACCTACCTAAATTTTTCAGTAGAACCAAAAACAGTTTTTTTCTTCCAGCTCAATCTGCTTGATTTTGTCTCGCATATTCATTAGGTGATTTTTAATGTAAGCTATTAGAGGAACTCAACGTTTGAATAAATAGTTTATTAGATATTTTAGCCTAAGTTTTGATTCATACCTTAGGGTTCTTGTGGAGTTTGCTCCAGTTAATACCAACATGCATGGCAATTGCTCTTTCTATTAAGGAAAAAAGGGATTGTTGCACCTGGGCATTTATTTTAGTAAAGCTGCAAATCATTTAATTATATTACTATTTTGCACTGAATACATTGTCAATAATGGTGATATAAGATAGGCTACCTAGTTCACTTTTCAAAAGTGAAGGGGGGAAAAAGAAGAAAACTGTTCTCCATTGAGGTTTAGGTAACAACAATTGCAGTTTTGTTATCTTCAACATGATAGCTTTAGAGAATTAACTAGAACAATAAAACATGGAAATTAAATTGCTTAGACCTACTGAGCAACTTTTAACACAAGCTTCTTTTCATAACAGACTTTATCATAAAAGTGTGGACAAATTTGTTATCAAAACTTAATAAACAACAAAGTAAGTTAATCAGAAAAGCATTTCCGCTTAATATAACATTAATTACTGTCAGAATACAACAATGATTTCCATTTCCTTGCCTCTAGATTTTGTGGGTTTAACACGTGTCACATTCTGAGGCACCATGTCCATCACAGAACACTCAGAAGGAAACTAGCACTTTCTTTATAATATTAACATTTTATAATATAGCACACTGTTGTTTCCAGCACTGCAGCCATATTGCTGAATGTCTCCATTCTGGTCACGTGACCGACAGCACTGCAGCCAGTCTCGGAACAAGAATGGAAACATCCTATAGGTAGCTGTGCAGATTGCCCTTCTCGATTCCAACACATGATGCAGATTATCCTCTTTCAAACCAACATATGATTTTGTTGTTTTAGAAACAAACACTTCAGCACAATCCAGAGGTACCAATTTCGCAAAAAAGTGCAGATTGCTCTTTTTGGTACTAATGGCCCCAACTCTTCTATTTACTCCAAGTCAATTAAGATAAGCATTAGCAGAATGGTCATATTACTTAGTTCCTTATTAGTAAGAAACTAAGGAAATACACTAAGCTAAAGTGATAGTAAAATGTTTTAAAAGCTGTCTCTATGTGATTGTCATTGAAATTTGCTTCTTTACAAGGCAAGGAGTAAGACAAATGAAACATGGAGAATTTCCTGTTTGAGATAAGTAAGTATTTTAGAATTGAAACAAGGAATATCTCCAAAACAGCTCCACAACAAAAATGTAAAGGACTACATTGTGTTTTGATGAGATCTACATTTTTGCAGCAGTAAATTTTTGTCTATCTTTCATGCTTCACCAGTTATACAAAACTCATTCAGAATCAAGAGAACTTCAAAGGCTATTCACAGGAAATTCATGATATGCACTTTATTTGTCATGTAAATATCTTTAATATACAATATTTTATCAAAATCTTCAGAGCAATTTTTGAGAAAATATAAATTTTTTAAACATTTTTCCATGTATGTAAAGGGTAGTTTGGTGTGGGAAATTTTTCTTGAAAATCTTTGTATTGCATCCTTGGGAGATACTAAACTTAAATACCAAATTTGGCATTTAACAGACTTTTCATATTCGAGTTAGTCTGTCCACAGGCATGCACATTGACCTTTTTCTAAAAATGCTTTTTTGGGTTCAGAGGCTCTCAAAACACATATTTGCGGTGAAATCTGAGTATCAATTTTTTGATGGAATACCATACCATATGTTCATTGTGCATATGTGCTAGAGAAAGTAATAAGGATTACAAAGGATGCCTTATAGGTGATACATGACTCAACTTGGGAAAATCTAGGAATGCAGCAATGAATACTTCACAAACAGTTAATGCTAGAAACTGCATATTTGAACGAGCTCTACATTTTTGTCCTCTGTGATCTAGGGGTAATATGTTAGTCTTTGGTTCCCAAGGTTGCAGGTTAAAACCTAGGGGAGGCAATGAATTTTTTTCGGGAGAAAATATAGTATGGCTTCCTTTGGAAGAGAAGTGAAACTAGTGATACCATGTCATAGATTCAGAAGTAAAACAACCTCAAGTCTGATAAACAAGTCATGCCCAGTATAGAATGGAATCACAGCAATTAAACATTGTTCTTTAAATAAACTCAGTTTTAGTTTTTCTACATTTTTGCACAATAAGTTTTTGTCTATTTGTCTCTTATGGCTTATTATTAATTACACAAAATGTATTTAGAATGTAAAGTATTTCTTGGCCCCCTCACAAGGAATTCAAGACTATTTTATCATGTCAATATTAAAACAAAGCATTTTAATAAAAATTGCTAGAGCAATATAAGATACAACAAATTTGCTCACATCCGACATAGTTTTGGAGGGGGGATTTTTTACTTTCTCTACACATACCATGTACATAGTGTATAGAGAAGATATTGCACTCCACCCAAAAATTTTATACCGAGATTTCACCGGAAATATGTTTTAGTGTCCCCTGTATCCAAAAAAAAAGCATTTTCCATGTGTGTGTGTCCGTGTCTCTGTGAACACAATAACTCAAAAACAAAAAGTCGGTAAAATACCAAACTTGATATTTAAATTAGTATCTTCTAGAAATGTGACACAAAGATTTTCAGAAAAATCCCCCCCACCCCAAACTACCCTTTACATGGAACTTTTTTAGAAAATTTGGATTTTCTAAAAAATGGCTCTAACAATTTTGAATAAAATATCGTATATTAAAGATATTTACCTGACAAATAAAATGTATATCTTCAATTTTCTGGGAATAGCCTCTGAAGACTACTTTATTCTGAATGAAATTTACGGAATTTTGAATAGCTGCTAAACCGTGAAACTTAGATAAAAACTTATTACACAAAAAATGTAGAGCATCATTAAAACATACAATCTCCGCAAGCTCAAACCATCAGTTCACCCTGAAGACGAGGAAGATGCACTTCTTCGAAACGTTGGTGTCAAGCCAAGTTATTACCTGGCTAGAAGCCCGAGAAGATTTTGAATTAATTTATGTTATATACATTTTTTTCGTGGAGTTGATTGTTTTTATAATATTTCTAGTTTTGGTTACTTTTCTCACACAGGAATTTGTCAACTCCTGTCCATACAAACAAAGGAACTTCAGTCACATAGCAACCAGCTTTTGACTATCACTTTAACCTATGGTACTCCCTTATTTTTTTTCTGCATACAAGGAAGCAAGTAATAAGGCTATTTCTGCTACTTTTATCTCGATTAGCATAAAGTAAATAGAGGTATAAGCTTTTTAACAATAATTTGTTACAGAGTTTTGAGAAAGTCATGTGAATGAAACACATCAGATTTTTATGCAAGTATTCCAATTGCACTTTGTATTTTCTTTTAAACGTAAGAATTTATTGATAACTTTATTAAGATTGCAATTTGTTTTAATTTTATCATTTTATATAATTATATAATAATGATAAGTGGGCAATTATATACAAAAATTCCCCCCCCCCCTTTTTTTAAACCTTTGCAGTTTGAAAAACAATTGACATCAGATTCAAAGTTCATCTGACCTTTTGTTTCTGAATTTTAACTGTTCACAGGAATACACATGGAAGTTGTTTAAATAAGTTTATTTTTGGAATACAAATAGCTTCTCTATCTACTATACATAAGTGGTAGAGAAAGTAATAAACAATTTTGCAGTTTGCTTATATTTTACATTCACCCTTGAGGACTTATACATCTTTTCACTTTCTCTAACATATATGTACATACATACAATGTGAATAGTAGCTAGAGAAGGTATTGTATTCCACCCAATAATTTGATTTCAAGATTTCACCAAAATTTGTTTTGAGGTCCTCTGAGTCTTAAAAAAAGGCATTTTTAGAAAAAGGTCCATGTGTGTGTGTGTAGCTCAAAAATGAAAAGACCGTTAAACACTAAACTTTGTATTTATGTTTAGTATCCAATGTTATTCCGGATGAGTTTTGCAGAATTTTGCATAACTGTAAAATCGTAAGAGATAGACAAAAACTTGCTACAAAAAAACAAAAAAAAATGTAGATCTCATTAAAACATTTAATTTATGTCATATATGCTTTTCTTGTAGAGCCAACTGTTTTCAAGATATTCCTTGGTATTGGTTTCAATTTTAAACTACCAACTTTTCTCAAACCGGACCATGCTAAGCCAACCCTACCCCAATTGCTTCACTTAATGACCAATTTTTAAAAGATTTGACTATCACTTCAGCCTAATATATCCTTATTTCCTTCTACTTACAATGAAGCAATAAGACAAATTCTGCTAGTGTTTATCTCGAATAGCATGAAGTGGATAAAAGAATAATAATCTTTTGTAAGAATGGTTTGTATTTGCAACAGCTAGAGAGAGTTATGTGAATGAAACAAATCAGATTTTTTTAAATAAGTGACTGGATTTAAAAATTGACTAATTTAATACTTTATTAAACTATATATATTTAAGTCCATAAATATTTTAAGAGTTCTTAATAACTATTATCAAAATGTAGCATAAATATTTTGATGGAATGGAAAAGGATGTAGCTAAACTTCCTCAGAGAGAAAATTATTCCTCAACCCCCCCCCCTCCTGCTTTTATTGCGCCCATAGTCAAACTACTTTAGTCAATTAAAGGTTCTGCTTAATATGACTTATGCCTTCTTTCTTTGGTAATATGCAGCACTTACAAGTCTGCATTTGGGATCACATGACTGTGTAGGAGCAGAGGCCAGGATGAGTGATCAATCTGAGGAATTGGTGAAATGGAAGAAAGGAGCAACAGGCAGGGAAAATTGGAGAACCCAGACACAAATCCCTCATATGGAAATACGACTTATCTAAATTGCTGAAATAGTGTAGTGTAGGAAAATATAGGAAAAATTGATTTACAAGGGCAAAATGCAACTGAGATTCCACAATAAGAATTCCTATAAAATGGACAATGTTAGGGCAAGATTGCTTGAAAAAACTTTAAAATGCTAATGATAAATTCTTAAAATGGACAATTAAGGAAGCGATGTTTATTACATTGGCCATTTAAAATACGCTTGTATTTTCCAAAAACAATAGAAAACAAATTTCTGCATCTCATCAAAAATGTAATAAACATCATTCTAAACAATACAAATTCCTATTCAATGAAAACCATAAGCCTCATCATCTCCTTTCTCTCTCCCATTTTGCTGTTGCTATTGTAAACTTTATTAATGATTAATTCTAAAACTTACGATATTTTGAATTTTTTTTTGAACTTGCATAGAAAGACTTCATTTTAATAAGAATGTCGATGTTATGAAATAAAATAAGCCTTATTAGATTCTTATAGTAACTATACTTTTAAATATCAATATTTTAGTTTGAAAATTGCTTTTTACACTCATGTGCTTCTAAACAGCTACAGATTATAATATCTTTTAGGAAAGTGATAAAGCTAGTGGGAGAGAAGGGAGAGAGAATGCCAAAAATTTGAACAATGAAAAGAAATAACCATTTGTTAATTCAGCTCCAGTTTTACTTCGCATACATTATAGTTCAACTAAAAATTGTAGGCATCTTCAATTTTTAACTCTTATTTTTAATATAACAGAAATTTAATGGTTGTAAAAACAGATCTCAGTTTGCAGAGATTATTAGTGATTGCAGTCTTTTCAATATGACTTGGAAACAATTGTTGGACAAACCGTTTAAAAATGTAAAAGAAGCTCTGCATAATCGGTTTGTATGAAACTTTCTTAACATCTGAAAGTATATATATAAATAACTTTATATTATTATTATTATTATTATTCAATTCTGTTAATGGTATCTGTATCTAATTCATCATGTTCACTGTTAATGACAGCTTCACTTGCATACGGACCCAAAATAAAGAACGAAATTTGTGGATTCTCATTAAAGTAATGGTAACCTAAATTTCATTTCTACCACGCCGAAACCTATTTCACCCCGTTAAAAGTAGCAACCTAATGATTCAGGATTTAAAAATTAAAGGTGCACATTTTTAATTCCTATACACAAAGCAAGTAAAAATAAAGTATTTCTCTCCTTTTATTTGCATGCTAGTACGTCCAAATTATTTTAGACAGTCCTTTGGATACTTATATCCAACAAATTACGCCATCGAAGAAATTAAAATTGTGCAGTCATATTTTAATGTGAATGTTGTCATTATCTTAATAGCACGGATAATCCCGAAGGTTTGCATTATATTTTTTCGTTGTATTTAAAATGCAGCATACGACATTTAAATGCAGATTGCAGAAAATGGCGGGAAATCTATTGATCGCCTCAGCAAGTTTACAGCATCCCTAACAGCTCTTATCCCTGAACCACACCCCCAACCCTTCTTGGCACGTCATCTGACTTATGGACCTAAAGCACATTTGTTTATCAACATAATGCACAAACACCAGCACATATGTAATTCTTACACAGAATGAGGTTCAGCAAGATCCAACAAAAATGCCACAAAATCCACATCACTCTGATAGTCCAATTTCTTCTTCAATATAATCCACCTCCGAGCGTTGCCAGCACCGATGTAAATATTATTCAAGATTCTCTTTTCGTTTGAGTTACGTTTAACCGATTTTGGTTTCCAGCTTGTTCTTCCAATGGATCTGCTGTCTCTTGTACTTTTTTTGGGCATCACTACATCCTAATGTTTCCGATTTAGCACAAAAACTTTAGGATCTGTTTGCCGTAATATCCTATCCTCTTTATGCCCTGCCCTCCACACGTATCGACCCGCAACATGGCGAATGAGCGACAAGTAGCAGACGATTCTATTTACATCATAAATGGCGGGAAAATTGACATCCGCGAATTTTCGATTTTGTAGGCCCGCTGGTGGCGGGAAAATAAAACTCGTAACGTTTCGTAAACTCTCGGCAACAATCGCCAAATTGTCGTCTGCTCTGCACTCTGCAATGTGAATTTGGAAATTTCGGCCATCTTGGCATTTGGCTTGAAGGTTACGGGGTAGTCGTGAAAAGATGGCAGCGAGGAGAATAAAACAAGTATCAATAAATTGGACGGCTTTAGCTGAACGGGTGCCCGAAAGTCAAAAACCAAATTTCCTAGCCTTTAAGGCTAAATCAGATGGATACTTGCGAAGGTAATTTTCAGAATATCTATACAACAGCAGGGAGCCTTTATCACAGTTCAATTAACTACCTAGCACAAAATGCTATAGTTAATAATTACCGTGAAATATGCTGTGTTTTTAGTGTATCAAATCTGATTTCATTCCTGCACTTTTATATTAGGGTGTAATAAATTAACCTCATTTATAAAAAGTATACTCAAGCAGACTCTTGGCAACCAATTTGGATATTTGAAATATGTCTATCCTGCGTTTATAAATATTTACAAAATTTTAATCTCACTCGTTTCAGAATGCTGGCATACCCTGAAGAGGCACCCAAGATAGACTGGAACTACTACAAAACTCGAGTACCAGTGCAAGGAATGGTTGACGATTTTCAAAAGAAATACGATGCTTTAAAAATTCCGTACCCATCAGATAACGTGACTCCACAAATTGAAGCACAAGAAAATGAAACGGTAAGGAAGTTAAAAAAAAAATCGTTCAGTATACAAATCAAATTAGTATTATACTCGATACGACAATTTCTCCGGATTTCAAGATCAAAAGAACATCCATAACTATATGTACTTATATGTTAATTTATGGGAGTTGATTTTCTTCCTTTCAGGCAAAAGAAGTGCAAGAATTCATTAAAGAATCTAATGCACGTATAGTTAAATATGAAGCTGAAGTGGCAAGACTACGATCTTTACTTCCATATGAACAAATGACAATGGAGGACTTTAAGGATGCTCATCCAGAAATGGTAAGTAAATCCTGAGCTAATCAATAAAGATCAACAAATTATATAGGAAGTTGACTTTCATCTAGATTTTTACCAAGTGAATTGCAGAGTGAATTTAAAACATCAGACAAATAAGAATTGAGAGGAAAACACTGGAAAATCAGTATGTCAATTATTTGCACTTCTTTATTATTGCTAATGCACATGCTGTTTATTTCCCTTTATTTGTTTATATATATAAATAACTTTCAATAATTACTGATGAGCAATCCATATTTGTAAATGGTCCCAATGATCCCAAGAAGTCAAAACATTGGCAATCTAGCAGAGTTCATGTCCAGACATGTTAAATTTTCAATACTTTAAATCTGGATCGCCTATGGAAGTTTTACCCTTTTAGCTATTTAGAAAACCTGCAAGGTATTTGTGCTTTTTAAAACTTGTTATCCCCAAGAGCCTTATGTAGGCACCAAGTCTGATTCAGCTTTCAAAGGCAATTTATAGCTAGAGAGTGCTATTGGGGAAATAGGAGGATATTATAATCATCAGAACAAATACTTACCTTGGCCCTCAGTGATCTAGGGTTAACATGCAAATCTGTTGTCAGTTCAAACCCAGCAAAAGGCGATGGATGTTTTTGAGCATAAAAAATCCTTAGCAGGGAAGTCAAGTTGGTGGTCCTGTGTTGAAGATTTGCAGGATGTAAAAAACCTCAAGCCTGATAAAGAGAACTTTGAGCAAAATTAAGGGTCTTTCTCACCCAATATAGAACGGGACACAGAGAACCACAGCAGTTTAAAGAGCATCCATAAATTGGCCATTAGTGGTTGCAAAAAATCTAAAATTCTTTAAATGTATTTTTTGGTCTCAAAATATTTTCTTTTTTGGAAGGTTAATTGAATGGAAATACCACAAATTCTGAATTTGAGTACCTACCATTTGTAATTAGTTGCAGCAGAGGGGGGGGTTATTAAATGTTCTAATAAAAGCAGTCTTGATTAAAATAATAGTAAATGTAACCTGATTTGATATCTATTTTTGTCACCATATTATAACTTGTACCTTTAGACAGCTCAACAGTGATTGACCATCTTCTGTCTCCAACATAACATTTCCACATGACAAATCTTATGATGCTAAAGTACTCTCAAGGTACAAGTTATAATATTAAGATGATTATTCAATACCCAATCTATTAATATTTAATGTACAAATTACAAAAACAAAGCAGTGCATAAAACAAGTTTTGAATGAAAAACTAATAAAAATATGTACCCTGAAGCCAAAATTTGTGTAACTTGTCATGCAAGAATACTAAAGCAATTGTGAGACTTGGTGTAGCACACTTAGAAAATAGACTATATCCCAAAGGAGTAATGGGATGCAAAATTAAAATATCTCATTTATTTTACACAACAATTTATAACCATAATGTTTCTGATAAGTTTTGCTGTTACACAAGATACCTCAGGTGGTAAAGTCTGCAGCTCACATTCAGGAGGTCCCGGGTTCAAATCCTATGGGTTAACCAATCAGACCGTTTTTTTCTGTTTCTCAAAGTCACTGAAGTAAATACCTAGGCTGCGCCATGGCCGAGTGGTTAGACCACTCGATTCTCACCTAAATGGCCGGGGTTTGATCCCAAATGACCGCATGTGAGATCTGTGGTGGACAAAGCAGCGCTGGGGAAGGTTTTCTCCGGGTACTCTGGTTTCCCCTGCCATCACATTCCACCGGTGCTCCATCATCATTCATGCATCAATGTCACCGCCTGCGGTGCCATAAGTAGTTAAAGTGGGTGTTAAAAAAAATGAAATACCATATTAGATGTTTAATACCATGACTCAGAGTTCCAACTTAAATTTGAGATAATAGATGGTAATAGCAATTACACTACTATCCAGTTAGTCAACACCAAAATGCTATTTACCCAGCGCAAAGCAAGGTGGTGCTGTACAAGTATGCAACCTAGAAGACTAATTTTCATTGCCATCTATACATAAATGGTCAAAGCAGCTAGACTGGACAATACCCTAATGCCATCTGCTTGGTGTGGATTAAAAATGAGACTTTGAAGGCTAACTGTCCACCACACACTTGTCAACAAGATATTGTAATGAGCATGTAATTAAAGTGAATAAATTAAAATTGATAAAAATTGTTTGTTTGTTGCTTCTTTTTTTCACTACAGTGAAATATTTAACAAGTTACTGTTATTGGTGTGAAGTTTGTTTTACAGCTTTTTATTAGCACATCAGAATTTTTATGATGGTTTTCAAAACGTCACATTATAAAACTTGCCCAGAGAGAAAGTAAGAGCAATAAAGGGGAGAGACAGGAAAAAATACAAGAATGAAATGAACAAAGGAGAGAGATGCAATGTGAGCAAAGCTGTGGGTTGTGCTGACTAGTAAATAAAGTGAAACTAACTTAAGCTCTTTTCCTATAGCACCCAAAACACTTGTTAATTAAAAATATGTCTCACACTACACTACCATAAGCTAAAACTGCAGATGCTTAAACAAGCAACACAAATGTGCAAGGGGTCCTGGGTTTGATTCCCAACTAGGCAGTTACAAAGTTTTCCCTAGCTCAGATTATAACCTATCCTCACCAGAGACTGGAAGTATGAATGTATGTGTGTGTGATCTAATGAGTAAAATTAAACATTAATAGCAACCAATGGTATCAGTATAAGAGTGAAGATTGTTGCTGATAGGCAATATGTTCCCAAGAGAAATGTCTTCGATAGGACCATGTAGTTAGAGGCAGGGTATAAATGAAATATTAATGAAAACACAAATAAAAAAAAAAAAAGCACCCACTAAATAAAAGCTACCTTAAGTAAAAGCGCTTGCAAAAAAGCTATTTGAAGGGAGGGGATTTGTAGAGGACCTTCTTCTACTTCTTATTATTAATCATATTTATTAGAATTCTAAGTGAACTTTTAGTGGTAAAATTCCAACAGGCTGTTGCTGATTTTGAGAAATAACTATGTAAACTAAGAGTGAGACTAAGAAAACAATTGCAAGCTTGTTTTATCTGTTTCAGGCCTTGGACCCACTGAATAGACCAACATTCTGGCCACATACTCCTGAAGAGCAGATGGACTATGAAGAAGAACCAGAATCAGCTGAGAAAGAACATTAAAAACTTTGCATGAATTACTGCAGAACTTTGGAATAGAATTTGTCTGAATTAATTAGTTCTGAATGTAAATAGTTAAATAAATCCAATAAAAATGTTTACCATCTTTATTTTTATGGAGACATAGGACATCCAGCTTAATGATGCTCGGGATAAGCCATCACAAACTGGCATAAATACACTATCTGCCAAGGAATACTGCAGATGATTGTTTCCATCCACAGTAGTAAGTCACTCTCCCAGTGCCTCATTGCTATGTACAGGATGGCACAGTTAAAAGCAGCCTGCTTCCTCTTTTAATGCAAATGCAATATTTTTACTTTGTACATATTCATGCTCAACAAGACAGTTTTATGCAATTATTGATTGTTAGCATTTCAGTTTATTTCATCAGTGGAGTTGAAATTTTCTCCTTGCATTCTGTAAACTACCTTCTCGATAGAAGCAAGAATTGAAATTATTAAAGCATAAGTGAAAATAGGTTTGATTAGGGAAATTTTCAAGGTCAAGTATCTGGATATAGGACTACCAGCAAAGAGAGCAAATCAGAGTTGTACAAAAGATGGCCACCTACAGTTCTGTGCAAAATGTAAAACAATAAAAAATTCCTTCAGTTTTACACCAGAAGTTATTGCAAACATTCACCAAATGATTCAGAAGTCTACATGTAAATGGAAGTTCCAGAGGATGTTGAAAAGTGTTAATTTGAAGCCATATCATGTGATGGTTGTGTAGCAATTCAAGGAGGATGACAGAAACGTTTAGATTACTGCATATTGCTTTTGAATAACATGAGTGATAAAGCATGGATCTTTCCTGTCATGTGAGTACACAGTGCTGGGTCTCAGAAGCGTAATATTGTCAGCAACTACTCCATAATGAAACAATCTGTGTTCAATGTTGTGCAACAGGAATGCCCAATAATTTTTTACACTGCCTTGACACGGTTGCATATATGGTAATGCGATACATTTTGTGCTCTACTCACTTAATATGAAAGACAATGCTGCTGCTTCCAGCAAGATGGGGTAACATGCTGCACGTAAAAGGTATCTGTGGAACAAGTCTATTGTGTCTTCTCTGATGAAGGAACTGTCAGCAAACATTTGCGGCCACCATGTTTGCTGCATTTAGTATGTGATTTTTTCTGTGGGGAAATTTGAAGAGCAAGATCTACGAAACAAATACAGAAAGAAATCAGCCTGAAGTTGCTGCCATCGATATTCAAACTTCACATTGGATGTAATGAATGTGCTTAACCTTGCACAGCTGTGCATTAATGCATTCCATGGTTGAGGGTTAGACCACTTGCCTCTCACCTAGACGGCCTGGGTTCGATCCCAAGCAACCCTGTGTGAGATTTGTGGTGGACAAAACAGCAAAGGGGTGGGTTTTCTCCAGTTTCCCCCACCATCACATTCCACCATTTTGTATATCACCAGTGTCATCGGCTGCAGTGCTGTAAGTAGTAAAAGCAGGCATTAAACGCTACCAAAAAAATGATGCTGCAAGGGGTTGCTTTGAACATCTTCTATAAATGTATTTTTCATTGTATATAAATGGGTCAATTTGAGCTCTTTGTTTCCTTTACACTTACATGTGCCACCATGTATGCACAGAAAGAGGGGAAACGAATAGAATGCTACATTCAAAGTATCATACACAATAAAATAGGGCATACAAGTAAAGGACTGAAAATAAGAAAGTACATAATATTTGTTGACAACAAAACTTTGCCTTAAAAGCCCAAAATGTTTATGGTTTAATGAAGACTTGCACCATGGTAGAACAAAATGCCAGCATATTTATTACAGAGCTGAACAAGTTGTGCATATGATTCATAAAACTGCTAATAACATTTAATGTAAACTAAAATTAAGCTAAGCAATTTTTTATAGCGAAAATACATAAAAAAGAAAAATATCCGTATATTGGTTTTTTCTCCAATAGTGCCTCTTTTTGTTGTAAAACAAATGACAGTTCCAGCTAACTTTAGGTCTGTCTTCTGCTTAGCAGTCAGTGCCTGGTACTATGCCAGATTCTCTGTCCAGCACCTAGGCTACAAGTATCTCTATGTAACACAATCCTCAAGATTGCTTATTACCATGTCCTGGATTTTGTTGACTAAATACTGTCTTCATTCCAGAGTATGAGAACTCAGCACAATTCTTCTTCTCTAATGTTAGAACTGAAATTAAATAATTTAAATTCACCAATTTCTATGTTGTAGGAAAATGAACATACAAAAAAAAAGTACCTTATTCAGAATTATTGTAGTAGATAACCAGCAGCATATGCTGTTTCTCGAAAGTTGGGGAATGCCTGTTGTCGGAAAGCACATTTTGTACTATGAGAAACTCCTTTCCACCTCAGCTGGAATACCAAAAGCACTGGCACTAAGATCTATGCAAGAAGTATCAAGAACCGTTTCCATTTCTTCCAACATCTCCCCCTATGCTTTTCAAATCAGTTCAATTCTGTTCATTAGAGTTAAGAGAACCTCTCTCCTCTACACATGTGATGTTTCCTTGTGCTAAGCAACTGAAACTTGGCCTTTATACAGGCTAGCTACCCTTCAATTTCACTGCTTGAAAATTGTGTTTTAGCCATATCAATTGCTATAGCATGGTCAGGATTCAGTGTTTTGAAATATATTTCACATCTCGAAATGATCGCAATACATTGCTGAATCAATCCAGGTGCTCCAATCGGGTGATGACAGGTTCTGATGGGAGTGAAATACCATGAACCATGGTTTTTGTTTTTGATGCTAGGCAATTCACTTGAGAAAAATGTTCAACTTTCTCTCCTACTCACGTGAACCTGTTCTGTCCTGAATACCTGTCATGCTATCTTAGATTTTGTTTTCTAAGTTGAAGTTTGTAACATACATCAATAAAAGGTAAGTTTTATTTGAACATGTTTTGAGGGCTGTACAACCAATCAACATTCTCCAACTGGTTTCCAGTGGCTTTATAAAGGATGGCTTTGATGTGATTGTGTTATACATTACCAAGGTGCTGTGTGGCAGCAAAGCAAATTTCAGTGCCTTGCTTTGGAGTTCGCGATGTGGATTTTCTTACACATCCAATTGTTTCAGATTTTTAGTATTACATTTTGTGCTATTTCATGGTTGGTTGAACAGAAGTAGGTAGTAACAGCAGATATGTTATTCTGTATTCAACTGCTCTCAGATGTCTTTTGGTTTTATATTCTTTGCTGCAATCTGCATAGTTTATTTGGTAACTGTTGGATTTTTGATGTTCTGGGATGGGATCTTTTAGGTTGGTGAAGTATTTTTTACGGACATTACAGGGTTGTAACTTTTTTCTATGTAGTAGTTTACCATAAACCATCATAACTTATATACAATCAAAATAGTGGAAGTGGTACATAATGAAGCATAATTACACATTGGTTATAAAATTAGTTGAATTTATACTTGAATTGCTTCACTAAGTAATAAATTTTGCAGACATATGTTGCCTGCACCATCAACAAGCCTGCCAGTCGAAATCTGTTGATGGTGTAGGCAACATACATCTGCAAAACATGTCCAGGTAATTTATTACTTAGCGAAGCAATTCAAGTGTAAATTCGACTCATTTTATAACCAATTTTTATATACAATAATTTTCTTTCTCTCTCTGCTAACCTACGAGTAGAGAATTGAGACAGTATATATCTTGTCACATGGTAGAGTTATTCAGAAGAGAAAGATAAATCATAGCTAATACTATAAATTATACCAAGAAGGGAAATATAAATGTGCATTGAAAATGGGAAGGGAAGAAAGATCAAACACATCTAAGTAGCCAAGTTGTCACAAGTGGCCCCATTAGGACTGTATTGTTAGGGGTGGTGCATTGAACCAAGGGGTGACATTAAACTGCCCGAGGGTGAACAAAGCAGGAAAAGAGACGGAGGCACTTGGCGGAGAACACCTGCAGAGCAAAGATGCGATATTGGAACCAAACAGGCTACCTTTAGTTGTGAGGGAAATAGTTATTGTAATGCAGACGATATCACAATGGTCGCGTAAAGCATAGTTTCACAGGAGAAAATTAAGAGGAGTGCTTGTGTGATTGACGGCGAAAAAAGGCCGAACCAATTGAATAAAGCATTTGTGTTGTACCACACCCTGAAAGAGTTTCCATGCTATCAAAATCTGAGCTAGGACACCCACAAATTCACTCCATTCCTAATACCTGGGACACGAACCCATAACCATGTGACTGTCACAAAATGTAATGCAATTCAACAAACAATAAGATGTGATTGAAAATGAGTCGGAATAGTAACACTCACCTCACTTATATGTAATTATGTTCAAAACATATGTTTCAAGGGCAATTGCCCTCTTCTTCAGTTGAAGTCCAACTGATGGCTGGTATTTGTGCTCTGTGGTCTATTACGGTGGAGCCATCTGGTGTTCTCAGTAGAAGTTCAAAATTCATCAGTTGGTCTTTTTGTTGTGTAATGAGAATATTCTCCCAAACTGTAAGTTCTGCCGGGTTGTTTACAGGTTTTAGCAATTTTATGTCATTTTGTATTTCATGATGTGATGTCCAAAAATGGTATGCTACTGCCGATTTATCTGTTTGTTTCTGTTTGATATGTCTGAAATGTTCCTTTAGCCTTGTTTCCAGTCTTCTTTTTGTTTGGCCAATGTAACATGATTTGCAGTCCTTGCAATCAATTCTGTAGATGCCTGATCTCTGGTTTGTAGGTATGGGATCTTTAATGTCTGTTTTCAATGCATTTTTTATGTTGAATTGGTTGCTTGAAGCTAAACTTATATTGTATTTCTTGAAAATTTTTTTGAATTTCCTATCTGCTGTTGGGTGATAGGTGAATTTTTTATATATAACTTTCGGTTTTTGTATGGACAAAGTGGTGATTTGTTTTAAGGTTAATTTCTCCTTATGTTTTTTAATTTTTTGGTCAATGATGTCTGGGTTAAAACCATTGGCTGAGGCTATATGTCTTAGTTGGAGGTATTCTGTGTTGTACTCTTCTGGGTCAAGTGGGATGCTGAGGAGTCTGTGTACTGAACTGTTGAAGACTGCCTGTTTATCAGGTTCTGGGTTGAAACTATTCTGTTTTATGTAATTGTCTGTATGTGTCGGACTTCAACTGAAGAAGAGGGCAATTGCCCTTGAAACATATGTTTTGAACATAATTACATATAAGTGAGGTGAGTGTTACTATTCCGACTCATTTTCAATCACATTGGTTAAAACTTCACTTGTCTCAAACTTCTGAGTTATTTAATTTAAACAATAAGATACTGCAATTGTATTATGTAAACATAACAAAACCAAAGTAAATACAAAACTTGGTATTAGGCTCAATATCTTCCAAGTATTGACATTAAGGGTAGCATATGGAGTCAATTACCTTGAAAGTAATGTTGACTACAGAAGTCCATTGGGAACAATTTACTCCGGAAGTAACTCAACTACAATTTACTGTTTCAGTTACCACTGCCAAAGTAAGAACTTATTACTACCAGGTTTTTTTTGGATGGGGGGGGGAGGAGGTTAACTTACAAGTTTTCATGGATAAGGCCATATGAAATAGGGAAAAAGGTGTAAATTTCAGCAAAAGATATTTTAAATTTTTGGAACACAATGTAAAGGTACATAGGTTTGATGTTTTCAAGCAATGCGAAAATGCTAAGCGCAGCAATTCTTTGGAAGCAATGATTTTAATTGCAGATAGCTTGCATGGTGACAGCATTTCTTAATTTGCAAAAGCTCACCATTCTCACCGGATAAGCACAAAATAAGAGCATGCATGCAGTCAATTGCATGCGCATTGCAAAAGTAAAAAATTTGCTTTTTTCACTCAATTATTTGTGGGCATATTTATCAATATAGCTCTTAAGCCCTTACAACACAAATTAATACAACCAGCAGTCATACAGAGAAGCTTATAAGAGAACCTTCAAATATCTGAAACGTTTTCTTACATAATTGAGTTTGAGCGACAACTTTCTGTTTCGGTATTATTGTAAGGCCCATTCACAATTAAAATTAACTTAGTGTGATATGTTGATAAACAGTCAATTGCAAGAGGGCATTAAACAGCTGGGCTAATATGGTACAATCCACAAAGTGATTACTAAGAGAAAAAATCTGGTGTGGTCCATTCACATGACTTTCTCTACATCTCTGCAACAAATTGTAGTTAAAAGGCTTATGTTTCTATTTACTTCATGCTAATTAGCAGAAATAGCCTTTTTACTTGCTTACTTGCAAGAAGAAGCAAAATGAGGGAGTTCCATAGGTTAAAATGATAGCCAAAAGCTGGTTGCTATGTAACTGAAGTTCCTTTGTTTGTATGGACAGGAGCTAAGAAATTCCTGTATGAGAAAAGTATACGTTTTTCAAAGCTAAACCGAAAAACCAGGAATATCTTAAAAATAATGATCAACTCCACAAAAAAAATGTATATGACATAAATTGTGTGTTTTATTGTGAGCTGCATTTTTTGTGCAGTAAGTTTCCCCCCCCCCCTCATCTCTTACGGTTTAGCAGTTATGCACAATTGCGTAAAATTCAATCCAGAATGAAGTAGTCTTCAGGGCCTATTCCCAGAAAATTCAAGATATACATTTTATTTGTCAGGTAAGTATCTTTAATATACAATATTTTAATCAAAATTGTTAGAGCAATTTTTAAGAAAATCAAAATTTTTTCCATGTAAAGGGTAGTTTGGGGTGGGGGGATTTTCTTGAAAATCTTTGTCACATCCTTGGAAGATACCAAACTTAAATCCCAAGTTTGGGCTTTAACAGTCTTTTTGTTTTTGAGCTATGCTGCACACAGACACACACACACGGACATTTTTCTAAAAATGCTTTTTTTATGTTCAGGGAGTCTCAAAACATGTATTTCCAGTGAAATCTAGGTATAGAATTTTTGGGTGCACTGCAATACCTTCTCTATACACTATGTACATAGTTTGTATAGAGAAAGTAAAAATTATGTACATATCAAAATGAACATGCCAGTACCCATGGCTGCACTCGCTAAAGCACCTACCTTTGGTGCTTTGAAGCACAGGCAATCGTGGGTTCAAGTCCCACCTAGGGAATGATATTATTGTTAAGGCCATTTTCTCTCCCTTGATGGCCAATCAGGTCACTCCTAAAGGTCAATATGTGGATAAAAGAAAAAAAGAAATTGAACAAGAACCTGGTTAAAGAATATTAAACTCACAAAAAGACCATCTGCAACAATGATTTGTTTTTCAAGATGACCCAGTGATTTTCTAAACAGCTACTGCAGCTGATTGAGATTGTAGAATAATCAATGATAATCACTCTCTGATTGGCTACTTTCTTATGTATGATGTAGCAATCTTCTAATGTGTTTATATTAAATTTAATGTTTATTTTTGCTTACATCATTATGAATCAAGGCTTAAATGTTCTCTAGATGTTCAAAATAAATGTGAACTATTCTTTCCTAATACCAAAATATCCCTTAAAGTATTTTGTATCATATGTCCTGTATTTACGTATTATCACTTTCATCTGGCCTGTACCTGTATACTATGCCTGTACCTTTCCTTGAATGCTCTTCATGCAATAGGTTTTGTGCAATTCTGGAAGCAGAGCAACAACATTCAGACATGAAGTGTGTAATACACCAATATCTATAGGTAGTAGCTTTAATGCTAAGGTTTCCTGTCTGTAGGTCCCAGATTTCATGCACATGCAAGTATGCTGTGTTTTATTTATTAATTCAGCAAAGTAGCAGTAAATTAGCTAACCTACTCACTATAATGGCGGAGGTCTCAAAGAAAGAAACTCGCTGCATAAAGACAGGCGAACAAACTCTTCTTCCCCTCAGCCCTCACTTCCTCATAAACCTAGTGCCCAAGAAAAGGTGTGTGCATAATACACATCACCATATTGTTTTCATCAAGATCAATATAATCTTAAGTAATTCATGAAAACCTCGGGTATCTTCCTACAAATATAATATGGTATTAAGTTATGGTACATAAGTTATTCCAACCAAGTAGAAACTATAACGTATATAGGGAATGTATGTGCATTCCTGAAGTTTCCCTAGTCCTCTGCTTAGATTATACCACTGCTGCTTACAACAGAACAAAACCATACATTCACTACTACGTATTATGCCTTATTATAAAACATCAGAAACTGATTTTTTAAAGACTTCAATTGAAAATGTTTTAGTATTTCAGAGAATATGATGATCCATTAAAGGTAGAGATCTTCCTTATTTCTATACTGTGAAAGGCTATTCTGTATTACAAGTAATGAAATGCAGTTTAGGCAGAAGAACATAGTCTAACTGCGACTTCACTAAATCACATTTAAGCCATCCAGATATTCCAAAATTATATCACCCCACAAGCCGTTTGCAGAAAATAACTTTCCAAGGACATATGACTACTGCATGCCATGAGTATACAGAAGTTTCTTTACTGTATTTAAAATGATTTGAATGCAGAGGTGTTTCCATGCAACATGCTTCGATCCAATCTCATTACGATCCTACTTTCTAAGAGGATCAATATATTTGAATGCGCAATTTCATACAGTATTCAATACAGCAAGTGTACTCAAATCCATTTCAATTCCCCATGGAAATGTGATATATTTCAGTTCACAAGAGCACAATTATAGGAACGGAAATACATATTGATAACTATCTTAAAGTGTGGTCGTCTCCTTAGCGCGGTGGTAGCGTTGCTACTTACCAAGCAGGAGACCTGGGTTCGATCCCCAGTACCAGCGTGGGGATTTTTCCCCCGCTGGGAGACCTGGCCCGGGGTGCACTCAGCCTCGTAAGGTTCCTGGGGTGCCAATTGAGGAGCTACTTGATGGAGAAGTAGTGGCTCCAGGTCATGAGGACCGCATTAACCGGCCAGGGGGACTCGAGGCGCTGACCACGTCTCACCCTCCAATACTGCACCCCATCCATGACGTCTGTAGTGGACCGAGATGGGGGATGCAGAGGCCGGGCAGTAGGCCAAGGTTCCCTGTGAGCTGTCGTGCCATGGAGTTATAACTATCTTAAAGTAAAAAGTTTATTCTGCACTTTGGGATTTAGTTTATTTTTAACTGACCAATGATATTTTTCTTCTATCTCCAATTTAGCCAATATAATGCAGGTTGGCCAATGTCAAAATTCAAAAGAGTTGCGACTCGAAGAGTTCAAGCAACTATTTCATGTCATGACTGCTAGAACAATCATTTCAAATGTCTAGTTCTAGTTATTGTTCTCAGTTTTGAATGAGGCTTAACATGTCAGCTTTTAAAAATTAGTATATTATGTTCTATCCTCACAAGAAACCTGATTGATATACAGTTGCTTTTATTTCTTTTTAACTGCCCTCTACAAAAGTGATGAATCAAAGTTTGGCTTGGCTGGCACAGCTCTCTATCAAGGGTTATTTTTTTATTCATTTCTTGCTCACCTTATGTTAATAATACAATCTTCTTGAATTTTAACATATATTTATTCAACTTATAAAATATCTACACTACATGTTTTATTAGTGTACATTACTTTTCTAAAATAACAGACAGTTCACAATAAGGAAACCAAAGAAATATCTATATGACAGTGAAGTGAAAGTTTTCCTCTGAAAACAAAGTCTAATGCTTCTATGTTCCATAAACTTATTCTGAAACCAGCACAGTGAAAGCTATTTGTTACAACCCTAAGAGTTTCTCTGTTCAAAACTACTTGATATATGTGTATACATACATAGAGAATTTTGTGTATGGTGTTCCAGAATGTAGGATTTCTTTATTTTCATAAAGTGAACATGGCATACTATATATTAATAATTGATAAATCTTTGTACTAGAGCATGTTACACTTCAAATGCATATAAAACCAGTGTTGGAAAAATAGAAGATGGTTTACACCACCCGTTATAGCCATGTTCATTTTTCTGCATATCCAAGAAAGAGCAACATTCTGCAATAGCACCTCAAGATTTCTGAACAGACAACTTCTTTATGTATGTATATGTGGCAGTAATGTGGCTGACACTCAAATTTCATGACTCAATAACATTGCAAAAATCTTTACATATCTGCAGACTCATCTTTAATAAGCCTTTTATAAACCTGCCTCATAAATATAGTTTTGCTTTTACACTGCATGTAAGAAAGCTCCAAAAAATAAGAGCCCTTTCATTAAGTTTCAGAACTGCTTTGATTAAAGCTGGAGTTCAGGTCAAATGCGTTAAAAACTAGACACTATTTTTTGACTCATTCGTGATTTTGTTCTAGAGATAATATACAAGTTTTCATTTATTTTCAGGCTTCTGCAGCAAGCTTTAAGCATAATGGTGTCATTGCTATTAGGAGTACAGCTGGGATTACGATGAACTTAACACAACATGTAAGTATGTTAAATGGAACTATTTATGGTTGAATTAATGTAACTTAATATGGCACAATGCAAGACTATGGTGATATAATTCCTTTCCATAATATTAAGTTTGGTATCAGTGGATAGAACTAATTGGCATGAACCAGTATCACAAGGTAATAAAAGGACTACCAATTAAGAGTTACTCCCATTAAGCATCCTAATTAGACCTTTAGTTTAGCAGCATTTTTAACTTTGAGTTATATCCCATCATGTTTAAGTATAGTTTATTGTAATCCCAGTATGAGTTTCATAGACATTAAAATATTAGTATTAGCATCCCTTAAGTTGTCAGCAATTTGCAGGATTTCCATCTAATTGATACATTTACAAATATTCCACTTCCAGTAAATAATAGCTTAAAAGAGCATTCCTATTTGACAAAGCTTAAATTAAGTACTTCCTAGCTTCTACCTCAAATGATCCACACATGCGTAGCAAGCCTCTGCACCCAGGAGCATCATATCAATCTCTGCTTGAGGGGGCCAGGATTGTCTAAAGCACCTCCCCAAATTTTCATGTGAATTCTCAACCACACCATAATACTCATTTTATTTCTTAAATATGAAATATCTACATTAAAAGTGTAGTTGTCATATGTCCTTCCCCTCTTCAGCTGATTGCTGGGATGAAGGACTGCTTCTGGCAAGGGTATTGGACCCTATGAGGGGCAGAGGCACTGGTTTGTCTGGGTGCTTCGATCCAGAAACTGTAGAAACCCTGTCATTGCTGTGCCATCATGCCTGGTTCTTTTTTTAGTGTTTAATGACCACTTTTACTAATATGGCACAGTGGGCAATGACACTAATGATACATGAAACAAAGGTGGAGCACCAATGAAATGCGATGGCACGGGAAACCGGAGAAAACCCACCCCTGTGCCACTTTGTCCACCACAAATCCCACATGTGATCGCTTGGGAAAGAACCCAGGCTACCTTAGTGAGAGGCGGCCACAGCACGGCCCTACTCCTGGTGTATGCCTTCACCTCATCCTTCCCTCCAGGTTGTCCCCTCCTCAAGGGATACAAATACAACTACCTCAGGTTCGGTGCTGAATCCCCTCCAACTGTATCCTATCCTTCACCACACCATGGTGGTGGTACATTTGGGAATCTTAGCAATGTTTCTTGCTCAAGCTATACACACATGATGCATCAAAACTTCACCCATAGATGACACCACAGAATAAAATCACTATTTTGCCTGTGAACCTTCTTTTTCATGGGGTTCTTTTAAATACAAGTAAGCATTACGCAGGATCATAAGTTTTTTTTCCTTCCAAAGGAAACCATACTAAGGATTCCAGGTATAAAAAAATCTACCACCCTCTGCCAGGAATGAACCCATGACATTTGGTACTTGAGGAGCATGGTAGCCATTACACCACAAAGTAGCTAATTATTTCTCATAACTTAGGGAGGAACAATTGATCCCCTGCTCCTGACCTGCATCTCCCCCAGATAAAATGCACTACTCCGCAACTAGCTATGACATCAAGATGTGCAAACATATTATGGAAGTCAGAAAACAAACAAGCATTTTATTTCCTTTAGTATACTGACGAAAGTCAATTTAAAATAACAAAATTAAAACAGATTCTTCCAAGACTAATTCAGAATAGGTGTTGATCAGTAATCCGTAATAAACAAGTTGTATCCTAACCTTCAGACTAGCATTAAATAGCATGTCTAGTATAATATTACCCAATATGAAGAGATGAGGCAAGGTTTCACATGTTGTGTGTTTAAAAATAGCTAAATATTCTGCCAACAGTTTAGTTCCAGAGAACCACTGTACAAATGAGTTTTCCCTTCTCTAACTCACTTAATCAAGAAATTTGAGTGTCCCTAAATTAAACATGTAGGGCAAACTGACCATATTGGGCAAGAGAGAACACATCTAATACAGTCACACAATTCCAATTGCTACAAACTGCATTATTAAGTAAAGACTATAAATAGTTATATCTCATGTTCAATTTGCTATTAAAGACAATCTATGTCTTTGTTTAGGTGGCAAGGTAAAATCATGCTAATTTCGTTGCATTCTGCCTTTTATAGAAAATTATTTTTGCATATTGTAAAATCCATTTTTATTAAAAATGAAAGAATGTCCAAAATTAAAATTAGAAACATAAAAGTTTTCTCTTGAAGTTGCTATTGTTCTTAAAATTCCACCATAATGAAATATTAAGATCATAGCGCACCCCAAATTTTGAAAGTCTTAGTTTCACAAGTACACATCATAAACATAAATACACCATACAAAGATTGAAAAATATATGGAATAGTATGATCTGATGATAGATTGATGCTTTTAAGAACTTTCTGTAGATTTCTGAACTCATTTGTACTGATATCTGTACCAATATAACTTCACAAAAGTCTGTGCACATCCAAAATTCTTAGATCAAACAGAAGGGGAATGGTTATTTTTTTGCATTATATAAATGAAATATTAGTTCCATTCATGAAAAATGGACATTAATAATTTCACAAGACGAGGGAAGTTCTACTGCATATTACACATCAACTTGCATAAACTGTTCTCTGCATAAAGCTTTATTCTTTTTCTCTTGCCTGAACTGAGAAATGAAATCAGTTCTACATATGCATACTGCTGACAGATTTATGCATATCTAGAAATGATTTTCCCTTTGTGTCTTCTGATTATGAACTGTCCAAATGACAGAATGTATTCAAACTGATATCAGTAGTGATCAATGACCATTATCAAAAGAAACTGCCTGTATAAGTGGAATTTCTGCATAAAGAAGCAGTTTGTGTGTTATTTAGATGCTCTTTTTGGTGTCAGGAAAGCTCATATAAAAATTGAATACTAAAAACCTTTTGATAGCATCTTTTCCCATTAGAGAACAATACATTGTTCTAAGGAATGGAATGTGCCCTGATCTACACATAAAGTTCGCCCTTTTTTATTTTTCCACAAATAATATAAATTAAAGTCTTGCATGCTCTTATCATTTTAGTGGCTGAGATAAAACTGCCCAAGTTTTCAGTAACAATTACCGACAAACTATGAGACACAAATTGTAACAATGACTCACACATACATTAACAGATTGAAGGCCTAATTTTTTGGAAGAGGTGGTGGTGGTTGGTTGTATGTATACCCATTCATTTGCTGAAACTGATAACCTCCATAGGAATTGCTTGCCATATTGGGAGGAGGATTATTTTGATAATACGAGGCAGAACCTGTACTTTTATTACTGCTCTGCATTTGTTGATAATGATTCATATTTCCCATGCCTCCAGATTGCGGTGGTGGAGGAGGTGGTTGCTGTGGCAGACTCAGCAATGGTGGGGGGTTATTTTGACCTAAGCTGCCTCGGCCACCACTACCTCCCCCACCGCCCCTTGCACCCATCTGAGAATTATGTCCATAACCTTGATTTCTATTGTTTTGTCCCATTCCTAACCCACCCCCACCTTGTCCTCTATTGTTCTGGTTCATGTCCGCTTGGCTTCCTCTGCTGCCTTGTCCCATTCCTCCCCTATTTCCTTGCCCCATACCACCACCTTGTCCTCTATTGGCATTGCCTAACCCTCCTTGTCCCCTTGTGTTTGGGCCTGAACCACCTACTTGGCCACCTCTATTTCCTTGTCCCATACCACCACCTGGGCCTCCTCGTCCTCCCCTGTTGCCACTTCCAGTGTTACCCATTGGCTGAAAACTGGAATTCTGTGAGTCATTGTTTGAAAAACGACCTCCAGCACCTGCACTGCCACCGCCTCCAGACCCTCTTTCCTGGCTTTTATCTCCCCAGCGAGAAGCTCGAGTTCCTCTTTCGCGACTTGTGCCACCTCCTCCACGTGGACCTCGATCACTTCCACGTGGCCCTCCACGGTCTCCTCCACGATCAGTGCTCCTTCCGCCACGATCTGCATTTCCTCCTCGGCCACGTTCTCCTCCTCGAGCTCCTCTGTCATCACCAGCCCTACCTCGCGGACCTCGGTCTATACGTGATGCTCTGTCACCACCTCCACCACCAACATTTCCTCCTTTACCCCAACGATTTCGGCCTAGAACAAGATAGTACTAATGAAGCAATATGTTTTTGAACAATAAAACTAAATAAGTCTATGCTCTTGAGTATGTATTTTTTAACTCTTCTGGTTCTTTATATATCTTATTTTTCTATCTACTTTATATTAAAAAATATGATTGCAGAAAGTCTCAATAGACATTTTGTATGTAGATATAAGAGGGATAAAGGAGGCTGAAGTAGCAGTCAAATCTTTATTTAAACAGGTTAATATGTCCCAGATTTGAAATTCCACATTTTTTGTATGATATAAGAAACAAATAAATGGTGCATTAGAAGTCGCATCTCTTCTGCCTGTACTATGATCTCTGGGCAAGGTACCAGTAAGATATTAACTGGGAATAGATGCAAATTTTCATACAATCTTCAGTTAACAGCTAACTAGGAATTGTTATTTCTGTAGTGATTAGGGTATTAATTTGGAGGTAACCAAGAAAAAATGGTGTTGTTATTCCTGTAGCAGTTAGGGTATTAATTTGGAGGTAACCATACAAAAATGGTGGTGTTATTCCTGTAGCATTAGGGTATTAATTTGGAGGTAATCATATAAAAATGGTGTTGTTATTCCTGTAGCAGTTAGGGTATTAATTTGGAGGTAATCATATAAAAATGGTGTTGTTATTCCTGTAGCAGTTAGGGTATTAATTTGGAGATAACCATACAAAAATGGTGTTGTTATTCCTGTAGCAGTTAGGGTATTACGAGGGGCATACTGAAAGTCATGAGCAACACTGTTTTACAATCTTAATATTTATTTTTAAGCCAAACCAAATACATCATCATAATCTACAGACTTTCTTTCACTTTTCGACATAGTCTCCATTGTTTTGCACACACTTTTCCCATCGTTCTACAAGTTTGAAAATGCCCTTGTGATAGAACTCCGTTCCAGCTGCCCGCAGACCCTGACGCACTGCTTTCCGAATATCCTCCAGCGTCTCGTAGCGTTGGCCACGCATCTGCTCCTTCACAAAACCGAAAAGATGGTAGTCGGAGGGTGCCAAGTCGGGACTGTTGGGAGGATGTGGAAGAGTTTCCCACCCTAATGCCCTGATCTTCTCCATAGTGGCACGGCCAGTATGCGGACGCGCATTATCCTGTTGAAGGATGATCCTCTTTCCAGGGCGTTTATCACACAAAGTCCGACGGAGCTTCAGAAGTGTCTTGATGTAGCGGTCAGAATTTATGGTTTGTCCAGGTTCAAGAAAGTCAACCAGAATGCAACCTTGTGCATCCCAAAAGACACTTCCCATAACTTTTCCTACAGACTGCAATGTCTTTGCTTTCTTCTTCGATGGTGAGTTCAAGTGGTGCCATTCCATACTCTGACGTTTCGTTTCTGGCTCATAGTGATGGAACCAGCTCTCATCTCCAGTCACAATACACGTCAAAAATTCATCACCTTCATTATGAAATCTCTGAAGAAGGTTTTGTGCAATGGTTCTTCTCTGAAGTTTGTGGTCTTCAGTCAATAAACGGGGGACCCAACAGGCACAGACCTTTCGATAACCCAAGCTGTGGATCATTTCTTGCACTGCACAATGTCCTATCCCAAGTTGCGCAGCAATTTCATTCACAGTGAAACACCTATCGCCTGTAATGAGCTCATCAACTCTTTCCTTGTTGCGTTCTGTAGAGGCAGTTCGAAGACGCCCGCTACGAGGCGCATTTTGCAGACTCGTGTTTCTTCCATCTTTGAAATGTTTCACCCATCTTCTAACACTGCTGGCACCCATGCAGACACCTCCATACGCACGTTGAAGTCTGAGATGAATTTCAGGAGCAGATTTTCCTTCTTTCACAAGGAATTCAATGACAGCACGCTGTCGAAACGAAACATCAATGCCAGCCATTCTTCAAATACCGTCTGTGGTCACGTGATAGAAGCTAATGACGTCACAATATGCCAACATGTGGCTTAAAGTCTGTAGATTACGATCCTGCAATTCGTTTCGTTACATTGTTGAAATTTAAATTTTTACAATGGGTTGCTCGTGACTTTCAGTATGCCCCTCATAATTTGGAGGTAACCATATAAAAATGGTGTTGTTATTCCTGTAGCAGTTAGGGTATTAATTTGGAGGTAACTATATAAAAATGGCATACCCCAGGTTTCAATTCATAGTCAATAGTCATTCCATGACACATACTGGAACAATACTTATACAACAGTAGGAAAGCCAAAACAATTGGACTTCAAAAAAATAATATACAGGTTTGGTAGGAGCAATTTTCTAAATGTTATACGACTGTCAAAAGTTGCAGATTGCTTTAATTTCTATTATATATCTGCTGCATAATAACCCCAGTATTATTCTTCTACATAGTTTATGATCTTATTTATATTTTTGTTTTGCTTTTTAAATGATTGGCAGTACTATTTGCTTAAATCCAACCAATATCAACCCAATATTTGTAAAAGAGTTTAACCTATTTTTCAGGAAACCAAAGTACACCAACAGTGAAACTTAATTACTTGAAATTATGAGGATTTTGGACAATGATGCATACTATAAATTAAGCATTCATTTCAAGGGGTTGAAACACACATCCAACATTTACATGTCCTAAATAATTAAAACATACAAGAGATGGAAATAATTTACAAACAATTCAAATGAATACACAACTTAAAGTGAAATTTAACCTTATATTCCAAAAGTTCCATTTTCCTATTAACCTATAGGATGTAGAAGATAACATAAAAAAATCAGCCAACATAATTCCATGCTAATCTACAAGGATTAAGATTAAATCCTGCACAACATAGGCTGGCGGGAGTTTTCTTCTGAACATACATATTTTTAATAACTTCAGTCATGCTAACCTGCACAGAGCATGTTATCAGCAAAACCTATATAATTTAATATTCTAAATGCTTTAATCAAACTATCACATTTACATACTGTAGTAATTTCTATCAGCAATACTATCTCTCCCATCCTACTGACAAGAAGGGTAGAGGATAACAAAACGGTTGGATACAACCATCTTTTACAGTGTCATTTGACCATAGAAAAGAAGATAGGGTAGAAGTACCCTGAAACCGGTGTTTCTCAACAAATGAGAAGTAGAGTTAAAAATGTAAAAAGCTGACTCAATTTTATCACAACTCAATACAATGGCACTCCACAGTCTAAAATACATACATCTTTTCAGATGTTTTGCAGGGTTGGGAAAGTGTCAAAATACCCCCAAAAAATTTAAATTAGACAGCATATGTCACCATTGTCTATGAAGCAAACTGATGGCTCGGGTATGTTTTAAGAAAGATGAACTTCAAGTAAAAAAAATCTGATTGTTACACTCACATGACTTCCTCTAGCTGCACTACAAACTTCTTACAAAAGATTTTTCTTCTTTCTACATAATGCTAATCGAGATAAACATTAGCAGAATGTTATTATTACTTAGTTCCTTATAAGTAGAAGGGAACTAAACAAATGTGCTATGCTAAAGCGATAGTCAAATGTTTATAAAGCTGTCGTTATGCAACTGTCATTGCAAATTGCTTCTTTGCTTGGTCAGGAGCAGAACAAAAGAAAAATGGACATTTTCTGTCTGAGAAAAGTATAAGTACTTTACAATTGAAACCAATAACAAGGAATATCTCGGAAACAGTTATCTCCACAACAAAAACATAAAGGGCATAAACTGGGTGTTTGACACATCTACATTTTTTGTGATTTTTTTGTTTTTGTGATATGCTGTCCCACCCACACACACGTACCTTTTTCTAAAAATTATTTTTTCGGACTCAGGGGACCCCAAAACATATATTTTGGTGAAATCTCGAATAAAATTTTTGGGTGGAATACAATACCTTCTCTATCCACTACTCTATACGTTGTACATGTAGGCTAGAGAAAGTAATAACTTTCTCATTCATCTGGGTCATCTGTCATACACATTGAGGTTTGTCAGCTAAGGACATTTTGATGAATGTGAATCCTGCAACTCCTACTGGAAGAAGTTATGTTTCTCTTGAAAATGATGTACGTCAAAACTCAAATGAAAAACAAATCTGATTACTTAATGATACTTTACATTTATTCTTACTTCATGTTAATGTTCAATCTTTATTTTCATGGAAATGTAAATATTAGCATTTTTGTGTTATTCAGCAAAATAGAACTTGTTAATGAAAACAAAAACACGTTAATCAAAAAAACTTATCTGAATACAGCCTTTACATTTACCCTACGAACTTCTCCTCATTCTTTTTTCTCTCAATTTCTTTCATAGTGCCTCTCTATTAATAATGTCAAAAACAAGTATATCTTGCCCCCTTTCATTTAGGTATTTTCCCACAAGTATTCTATTATACATTTTTCTTTCTCTTTCTGCCAACATTCCTGTTAACACCTTGTCTATCACTGATAAGACACCAATGCCTCTAAAATTATTCAGGATGATTACCTCCCCCTTTCCTATAAAAATTGGGAAGATGACTCCTAGTTTAACCATTTTCTGCGAAATCTGGGTTAGCAAATTTTTGGGTGGAAAACAATACTTCTATCTACAAGTGGTAGAAAAGTAAATGTAAACATGGTGTAAACAGCTGCTGAAAATGCAAATTTTAGCAGTAACAGAAAACAAACACAATTGAAGATGTCAATATGCAAGTTTTTAATTTTAGAATTGAACCTATTTTTTTTTTCCAGAGATACATGTCACATTTTTAAGCACCGAACTTTGACATTAATATTTAGCTCAATTACTGTTTTCTCATTATCACATCATATTTTTGTGGCCCCAAATTTATGCAGTTACTCATTTATAATTATGTTTGGGCTACATTAAGATATTATTATACATGATTTCTGGTATAGTATTCTCGCTGTTACAGCACAAAATAGAGTAATGTTGGGCAAGACATCAATATTTCTGAATACCATATCAGACTATGCACATCTTAACAAGGCTGGGCAATGTCATTCTACCTAGGTTGTATCAATGATAATGAAGTAGGCCTAAATAAAGAAACTGTTCCCAGGGTGCATAAAATAATTCAAGCTTCTAGAAATTACTATCAATTTAACTTCTATTATAACAAAAGCTAAATGATAAGAGCATGTCTGTGATTAGTGCATATAATGAACTAATATATAAGTGTGTGGCACAATCAAAACAGCTCTAAAAAATAGACAATTATTTAAACCGGCATAAAGCAGCATCAGAAGTTTGAATTATGAATAACAGCACTAGCACGCATATAAGCTCTCTAGATAGTACATTATGGTTATTTGCATGTTTGTTTCATTGCAGCTTTCTAATAAACAGCACATAATTCAAGTAATCTAAGAAAATGGTTTCAATTCCATGTTCCATAAGAAAATCCTCTTTACTACATTTTCTCATTTATATACTAATTTAGCCATCTCCCTTTGAAAATATAAGCTGAGGTTATACTGTGCTAATAAATGCTTGATTAGGAAAAAAAATAGGGAGCTTTAGTCATAAAAGGTCATTTACTTCATAAGAATTGAGAGAAGTCGCTGAAACAAATAAATACCAAGATAATATAATGCTGCTATTATTCCAGGGCCCACACAGAAATAAATACCCATTTCCCTTAAATTTTGCATTTAATTCCTTGACTTAGGTAACTAATTTATGACCAATTATAAGTACTGTTGTGAGCATATTTTTTAATTTCACGTCAGTTTCTAACTGACAATACAGATTTTAAAATACACATATAGTGTAGTTGCCTTTACTGGCTCCATCCCCATAACCATCCAACACTCTTCTTTATCTCTTGATTTCACTCTTATTTTTAAAACATGGAATACATATACAAATAACCTATTCAAGCAATATAAAGAACAAAGTTATATTTATACTTTATTGTATATTATTACTGTATGCTCAATGTGAGAATATAATTTGGACAAGGAATAATTCAATGTCTTGTATAAAGAAAAATGTTAGCATAAGCACGCCAACAATGGTTGACATGTATGTATGTATGATTGTATGCATTTATTATGTGCAGGAAGCATGTAGGTAAAGATTATTTGCTGCCTCTTTCAAGCAAATCACTAAGAGTAATAAGTAGCAACCAGCTACCAGAAAGTAACATGTAAATGAAAATAGTATATAAAAATAGTAGATTTTAAAACACAATGTTATGTGAAAGTAGATATTCTAAAGATAATGTTGTAGTAAATGTGCTATTTGCATTTGTATCACTAGTGAGTTTCAAATGTTTAAATGTTTAAGTATGATGGGTAATACTATGTAGCTTGCTCATTCTCTGAGGATGTGCATGGGAGACAACACGCAAGGGGTCTGCAGCTCCGAGTGAAGACAAAGTGACATGTACAATATAGCCCTAGGGCTTGCATCATAATTTATTGTTGAGTTTACTGAGAATACATTGAGTTCTTACCAGAGAAGTGCAGTTTTGTTATTTCAGTAAGAAAAGCAATTTTTTTCAGTCCACTCTGCAACTAATCGTTTTGAGAGAGAGGAAACAGAAGATCTTCAGTATGAGTCTTTGTAAATGCTTAAGAGTCTAGCTTCTCTAGTAACCGTGACAAATTAAAGAAATAAATAGCGCCATCTGCACTACATCGTAAACACAAAGATTATATTTCAAATTGCCACCAAATTTAGGGGCATCCTAAATATTTATTATTTCAAATGTACTGAACCATGAACTGAATTCATGCAGGTATACATGTATTGCAATAAGACCTCTGTAGTCAAGCAATGTAAAATAAAGATTAAAACACAGTTACAAGCATCTTTAAAAAGCTACCAGTCTATGAAATATTTTTTTAGCATTAAAGGTATTTCAAGTTTATATACATCAATCAAATAAACCAATACATACAAGAGAATTTCAGTCCAAAAGCTAATGCTTAGAAAATTTTTTTCTCCAGCATCTGAATGACTCTTGTCAATTATTAAAGCTGTGTTTTATTTATTTTTTTTTTTTTTCTGGTTATAGCTTGGTGCTGAAAGTGTTGATTCTGAGACAAAATTTAGTTTGTAGCTTAGCACAATCAAATAAATTATAAGAATTCTTACTTCTTCCTCCAAATGTACCAGATCTAGCCATCTGAGCCATTTCATGGAGCTTAGGATTAATTACTTGATTAGCCTCTTGCAGAACAGCAATCAGATCATTTGCCTGCTTAGCATTACTTGGTGTGAAGAAGGCATAAGCTGTGCCGGTTCGTTGAGAACGGCCTGTGCGACCAATTCGATGAACATAATCCTCTGAACTTTGAGGATAATCAAAGTTGATCACAAACTTCACGTCCTCAACATCTACATCATAAAACAAAATAAATTATTTATTAGTGCAAAAACAAAAGGAACCATTATTCTATACTAGGATTTTAACACAAGATTATGCAAAAATCATAAACTAAAATACAAAATGTTTTAAATTGTCCCAATATATACATTCCACAAAATTTATTAACAATGATGTGTTGAATCCTTATTTCCAAAAGAAAAACACTGAAGTACACTGTTCACTGTTTTATATCATATTGCCAGCTCTTTGAAATCTGTTAAATTTAGATGGGCAAATGGCAAATTAATAAGGAACAAGTGAATAAAACCTGAGGCAGTTTGCATCAGTGTCAACATGAAAGAAAAAGAAGAGCATCAGTCAGTAACACTGATTGCTCAACAGGCATGATACCTATGTTTGAGTTTCTCCCTATATACTTTTCAAATGGATCAATTTCAGATTATGTATCTTTGTATATTTTGTTAAACTGTTGTAACATGGAAAGGTGCACAATGAATGGTAATAAAGTAGAAGTGGCTTTTATAGTGTGTCCTTGACAAATTATACATAAATGCTGCGACTGAACCACTTCTTTCCTATAATTTTGCCCTTGTTGATGTGTATCTTGGGTCATGGTATATGAGAAATAAATATGGCTGTATTCTATCCTATCCTACTTTCCAATTCCTGGATACATTTGAGCTAATTAGCTAAGCTATTTCATCTCCCTCAAAAAGCCCATTATTTCCCCTTTTATCTAGAGCTTAACACTTCAATGCGACAGAAAATACTGCCATTTAGTTAAGACTCCATGAAGGAAATGCATATTTGCCAACTTCCTGAAATTAAACCTTCTACAGCAGGATTACGCAGGAGATAATGTCTACGAAGTCCTCAGAGTTTTGTTACATTTGTAGGTATTACATGTTTGACAGGAAGGTACGTAAAATAGACTCACAAATAAAGAAACTGCATTACTCATATTTCAAAGAAAAAGTTGTTCAGGGTAAATCATCTGTGTCTCATATTGCATGTGACAGTTGTATTTAGGGATTATGTTATTGGTATGAAGGAAAACGGACAGCAATGTCATTTGCCAAACAAATGATACAGAGAGAGCAGTGGAATCACCATGACAATTGTTACTTTTGCATGTGCAAATTTGTTGGCTATGGGGAGGGGGTGGGGAGTTATATGGCTTATTCATCATATACCCAAATTAACCAAACCTACACCACTGGCAGGCCACAATTTTAATGAATCTGAAAGCAGTTCCGTGACTTATAACAATGAGTTACTTCGTTTCTGATTCAGAAGAATTTGACAATTCACCTCAACAGTTTAATCAATTCGAGTTAAATGATTCAATAAGGGATTAAACCATCCCAAAACAAAATTGAATTACTGGGTTCAAGACTACCAGAAAAGAATTTATCACTTGGCATTACATTTTCGTGCTATAGGAATCATGAAATACAGTTCACAGAAAGTTCAACTTGTGTTTTATGTGGATGTGTATAATCTTAATCAACAGTTGGGCAGGGAAGCATAATAGCCAAATAATTGGCATTTTTTTTATTAATTTTTCCAAACAGTCTTAAGGCAGTTTTACTTCATAATGGCAACAGGTTAGTTTAAATATCACTCACACATTCTATGAACCTCAAGAGTGTGTTATAAAACTCTTGAGACTTGTTCTAGAGCAAATTAAGTACCACGACCATGAGTTGTTTTCTTTGCAAATGGGATAGCAATTGAGGGACAAACATTGGGAATCTGACCAATGGCCTGAGAGGCAACAATTGGACCTGGATCAAAAAATGTTACTGTGCCTCTTGTTGATCATCAAAAAATTTTGCTCCCTCCAACAATACACACAAAACTTGGCATGATGAAACAATTTGTGAAAGCACTTGCAAAAGATGCCCTTGCCACCAGTATTTGACACAAAATTTCCATCCCTGTCTGAAACTAAAACCAGAGAGGGCATATTTGATGGACCACATATAAGAAATTTGATGAAATATGCATGAAATAGATTCAGAGAGATTGTTAAAAATTTCTGAGCAATGTGAAAGACCCTCAATACAAAGAAATGCCAGAAATGTGCTAGAAAATTTCAGACTGCTTAGTTGTAAGATGAGTTTGAAGCTCATTTCCTTAAGTCACATCTTGACTACTTCACATTGAATTTAGGAGCTCTCAGTGAAAGGTTTCATCAGGATTTAAAACACATGAAATGATGTCAGGACATTGGGGCATACATATGATGGCTGGACATGCCGAGCCTACCAGGGAGCACTAAAAAAGTCATGCATACTGATGTTCCAAAGGGGGTATACAAGATAACATACATTCCTAAATTAGAATGGCTACTATTCAAAATGTAAACTGCTAATACTTGAGATATAATCCATGGATAACAATTAAAGAAAATTAATATTATATTCTGAACAAATCGTGAAATTAAATGTTGGTGAATATTAGAAGCCACGTGAGAAAATAAATAAAGGAATTTATAACTTAAATTAATCACAAATGAACTTCAAACAACTATGAAAATACAATGATATTTTGATGATGATAAAAAATAAAATGAGAACAAAAGAAATTATCCATTCATACGCACTAGTGAGCAAAATAGTATACAATACAGCTGCAAGTAAATGTACAGTAAAATGAAATATAATCATTAATATAGTGTTCTGAACTAAGTAGCAATTTGAAACTCGCAATCTCAATACCAAACTATAAAAGCAAACTCGGCTAGCTTAGTCACGCAGCTCAATGAAAGCTTGTCAACTAGTACCATACACATTTATGAAACTAATGAATGATGCTATAGTTTCGTACTGCCTTATTTAAGCAAATTACACCAAAATAAACATGCAAATTACAGCTGTATGTGGATATAAAAGAAAATATCTCATTTGAAATGTTTAGGCATGGTATAAAAAAATTTAGCATCAAGTGCTTTTATGGCTGTATGTCCTCGTGAGAAGTTTCATAAAAAACATGAAATTGAAAACATTAGAAACTTATTCTGATAGTTGCAGACATTGGTCTCCTGGAATATTTATGATGTGTTTCTCCCTCGTAGTTCTACCTCGCTTGTCATGTAGCAGTGAGGTGGAGGGGACAGACTTATGCCATTAAGCCTCGACCGGCTTGTCATTTAACTAGTGCTAATCAAAAGTCGTATATGAGAGTGTAATATTTTTGCAAATTTTACAATTATATTTAAATTGAACATATCGCCAAAATGAGACATGCCATAGAAAAAACGGAATGGATTTTTTAATTTTTCGCACAGAAACTAGTGGAAGTCCCCTATTTTCATTGTAGGAGAGTTCTCATTTGTGTACTGTATTCCATCCAGCCCAGAAAGATTCCTGGTATAAACATAATACATATGCCATTGCCACAACACACTTTTCAAGAAAACGCAAATAGTTTGTTACCACATTGCACGATTATTACTCTTTTTAAAGATAGTGACTTATGACAGCAGTTATAAAAATCTGAATAATAGTATTTTACTAACCGTTTCACTTAAACTAACTGAATAGCTTCCATTTATTATAATTAGAAATAGCATTCTGGGGACTGATATAGGGACCATAGGTTATACACCCCAATAGATAGACCTGTGTTGATAAACCCAAGTGCTGCATTAAAACAGGTGTGCATATTTGAACCATGTTGCAGTTTTTCACAATATAAGAACTGTTTATGTATCCATAGGTAATAATTCATTTGAAATCCTAAAAATGTATGTTGTTGGGCATTGAATCTACAGATCTTGAAAAGAAATAAAACTAATGATGCTGTTGACTTGTTGCACAACAAATGAATTATGCAAATATTAAAATTGTTTGTTAGTTTCTGTAAATCAGTACTTTATGTTTAATGGCCACTCAATTGCCTTCCGGTGCTAATCAAAACATCACGCTCTACCACACAACCAATGCCACTATGTACAGATCACATTGTAAACATATCACGAATGTATGCCATGCAGTGGTAACTTCAATTGTGTAACTCTTAATGTTCCCCAAGATGCTATCCCTAATTATGACAATGCAGCCTTCAGTATTCCTGCATTGTTAAATTATTTACTAGGGCAAGCAATGGTCATTCTAATTACTATTGTTTATAGTAATGCACTAATGAGTCTTTTACACAAGGGGTCATCAGAATTGTTACTTGCACAGCAGATCCTATGTCACACTTCCAATCCATTATTATTTTGAAATCATGGCTGAATACATACATCAAAACAGTGTAATGAAATAAAGAAGTGACAAAGCTCTTTAAAAAGGTGAGAAAACAATAGCTTTGACAGTTTTCAACCTTTTGTTTGAGTGCTATATCCTTGTTATTAACATGTCATTAAATTCACATCAGTACTAACTGTGGCTTAAACGCTGCCATTAGGTTGTAGACAGGCTGGTTATAAACCTTGAAGATGAGCAATCAATATGATCACTTCTGATTCCGAGTTGAGTGTTGTGCTGTTAGCCTAGGACTCAGATCAGCAGAAAAGCTTTTTTCTAATAAAATGTATTTCATAACCTTTTTTTATCCATTTTTGAAATACTATATTTAGTTTAACAAGTGTAGGGGTTTGAATTTCTTTAATGCTTGTGCAGTGAAAAATATATGTTCAAGATAACTTTGGGAGGAGACATGCTACATGTTAGAGCCCATTTTTGGGCTGCCAACATTACACCCCATATTTTATGCTTCATAACATAAAAAACTGAAATTTCTATCCCACAGCTATAGAATGCAATCAGATTGAACCACAAGGGAGAGTTGACTATACCATTAACATGACTACGCATTGCTTACTGCTGATTATAAAAAAGCCACTAGTGACAATAAAATTCCACAAAATGAAGTATGCATTTTTGTAGCCCAGTTAAGAAGAGGGTTATGAAGATAGATGGACAGATAAATCTAGCCTATCATAGCATGTATATTATTAGTACGATACATTCAGGCTGCATCTTAGCTAGCAACAAGCTTTACATTACTATCATAAAAACATTACAACAACAAAAAATTTGAGCTCTGGTAATTGAAGCTAATTGGGGCTGAGGCTACCTCGAATTACAAAGAACTCAGATTATACAGAAATATCACTAAATCAATGGGTTTAATGTACACAATAATGGTTAAAAAACTTAATAAAAAGCAATATAGTACATACTTGTGTTATGTGTACATTTTGCTATGTCAGGGACTAACACGATAGTACCATCTTCAACAACAGTCGGTCTGTTACTTGAGTACATTTTAATGACTGCTGTCACTGAGTAGGGATTACTACACCAATGCAGTATTTTTTCCTGAATTCCACAATTGATTGACATGTGGTTCCAATAAGAAAGAGCAAGCACACTCCACCAAACTTAATGCTACCTGTCAATCTGTAATAGAAACGCATTACCTGTCTGAGCCAAACTTACTTCTGCATTATCAACGAAAACCCTAAGTGAGACAGTTTTACTTGTATTGTACATGGAAATTTGAAAGCAAGTTCAAAACGTAGCACATATGCAATTGCGTAAACCGCACATGTGGATAACGTATAAAACAGGGTTTTACTAGTTTTATGCAAAATTTTAATCTTTTAAGATCAGCTCGAAGTACACAAAACCTCAAAATACTGGGGCTCTACTGTAATGCAATAGAAAATTATTAATGTTTTGTCATGTGTATGGAAAAATTTTTTTAACCATTTGAATCAGCCACAACAAAGCATCCATTGCCGTACACTCACAAGAAGCACACTGGTGTAAATTTTACAAGTAATTGTAAAAGTTGGCAAGTATGCAATCATAAGTAGGGCTAAAAACTGTAAATAAATCGAACAAAAGAACCCTGATCCCACCCTACCATAGCAAATTTCCATTTGCCAGAGCAGCATCCATCATACATCAAAGAATATTGAAACCAAGCAAAATCAGTAACTAGCAATGATAAGCGGGATTTTAGAGCACTCAACTGCTAGATAATCAGTGCCCTTATAAAACTAAAATTGGCAGGAGTCCAGAGCTAAAATCATGATAAAATTATCAGAAAAAAAAGAACACCTAAAAGTAGAAAGAAAAGAGAGATTAAAAACCGTCCAGTGTCAAAACGTGAATAAAACTATTAAAATCAATGGCTCCTAAGAACAGGTTATAAAAGCGGCTAAGACTAAAAACCAAAGAAAACTAAAACCACCATTAAACAAATCAGATTCTGAAGAGACACTTTGGATAAAAAATTAAAAACCCTATTGACCGTCCCAATTACCAATGGAAAGACCAAATACGTATATTACCAAACTGGCCAACAAGAGAAGCAGTTGCATACTCCAGAACCCAAACTGTACACTCTGCGACTACAGCACCATAGACTCCAACCACCTCAACAGCTATTCCTCTTTTACCAGTACCACATTTACCAACAAATACTGGGAGGCACGAGAGAAATAGATGGCTGTAACTTCACAGGGAAAAAACATTATTTATCTATTTAACATATGCCGCATAATGCCCCCCCTCATTAATTGTGATATTCATTGTCTATTTGTTGTAAGTACATATGTATCTGAATTTATTTTATTCATACGTCTAAGTATTGTTGTCATAGTTATGCCTAATACTAATCAAATTAAATGCATTAAATAAATAATATTTTTTACACTATTTCCCCTTATGCTGGGTGTCACAACTGATTGTGCATTGAGTAAAGCAGAGAAAGCACTCTCCTTGATACTCCTGCAAATTGCCTACTGTGCAATGTATGACCAACTGACAGAAAGCAGGAACAGATAATGCCTTCAGCACAGTGAGAATATGAACATTTTGCATTTGAAATAAGTAAATCATCTTTCATAGGTTCGCTTGACTATGTAGTGATGGAGTTGGTTATCTTGGCTTTAACACTGAAACCTTAGGCTTTGTTGTATTGTCTCCTATCACTATTATTCTAGTTAAAAAGCCCTGTCCCTTTATTTAGGTACCGTAGTTTGTTAACAAAATTTTCTTTAGAAATATCATCGTTTGGGTTTATCAAACCTTTTCATAGGTTAATATATCTATTGTAGGTTTATAATTGGTAAAATGAAAATGGAAATGCCATTTTATTTATGGGCGCTCTTTAACTGCTGTGGTTCTCAGCGTCCCATTCTATACTGGGCCTGAAAGACCACTTAATTTTGCTCAGAGGCCTCTCTATCAGGCTTGAGGTTCTTTTAAGTGCCATAAATCTACAACATGGGACCAACGGCTTTACATCCCTTCCGAAGGAAGCCATGCTAAGGATTTTTACGCCAAAAAAAATCCATCGTCCTCCGCTGGGTTTGAACCCACGACCTTGGGTGTATGAAGTCAGCATGGTAACCATTACACCATGGAGGGCGACTTTATAATTGGTGGATCAATTGCCCTATTATAATGTCTAACAATAGTATTTATATTTCTGATATGAACATGTACATATTTTCATAGTTTAGCAGTAATTAGTAGTTGTAACAAATAATTATATATTACATAGTAAAACAACAAGCTCCTTAATTTGGTCAATACCATTACAATTGCTCTGTAATGCTATCATATGAAATTTTGCAACAAAACACTTTCACATACATAGCAGTGAATCTTATAACCATGCCTTGCTGACCGATTATTGCTGCACGTGTGCTTTGGAAGTTACAGCCTTTTGCAGCATGTGTTCAGTTGGTTTCCTTTAAGTAGCTGCAGCCATTGCCACACAGGCAGTAATGTAGCATAGAAGAGCAGCGGCACTACCTCAAAAGCTTGGAAACGATACAAGAATGTTAATTTTTTTCTAGAAATTTCCATTGATATCACTGACAGCTATAAAAGAAACAAATGTAAGCCAGGCAAGTCAGTTTTTGACTGGGAGTTGAGAGAGCAGAGAGACATAATTATAATAAGTTTTGAAGCAATGAAGACTATGCAGAACTGACTGTAAACTTAATATTTATTCCATCATTTTCTATAAATAAGAAAGACAGGTATAAAGGTAGGAGTCTATACCCTGGACGTTGGATTGCTTTCTGTTTCAGACATAAACTGGCACACAACACATTGTGCAAGGAGCAAGAGATAATGTCACGTGCATGTACAGAGCAAGCCTGATTCTCTAGCATGAATCAAGTGAGTCTCATGCTAACAAGGACAGTGTATTGTATATCTACTTTGAAATACATTTTGTGTTCATTATATACGTTAAGTTTCTTAAACCCTATCCTTGCTGTAAACAGCTTGCTTAAAACATAAAAACAATTTGCTAATTTTGTCAAACATAACTTACTTCTATGGAAAATTCCAGATACCAATTTTTCTCCCTTTCCATCCTCTACCTATCTTACTCAGGCATTACTTCCCATCTCAATGATTTTCCCTAGCCTCATAACTTTTAAAAGTAGGTAGCTGAATGCACAAAGTTACATTTCTCCTTGCAATATGTTTTAACATTACCATTAAATGCTATACAAGTGCATATACACCTAATATATTCTGTGCATATCCTTTTCTCCTTATTCAAAGAATTCCATTCTTTTATTCTCCTAATCACATCCCATTTTTACTGTATCACCTATTCCTATCACTAAGGGGCAAGAACCCCCTTATCTGTTTTATAATGGTTTTTCTTACAGCTCCAATAAATCATTTTCATTAGAAGTGCAAATCCTTTCACATTAAATCCAAAAAGCTGGGGCTTAGGGTTCAACTCCTAGTGCACTTTTCATATACTTAATATTTTACTTTAACCCCTGTAAAAAACAAGTATGCCTATTTTGCACATTTTGGTTTCTAGGGGCAAAGCAGCCTATACCCTGCCTATGGTAACTTATTCATGGTATTAGATTAGCTGCAAAGTATATCACTGAAATTCTTGTTTACTTGATAACTACTTTCAATGTTTTTTTCAGGTCTGGATTCAACACATCTTTAAACAAGAAATGATAATTGTATTTATACAAGCACTTTACTCTAGATTTAAAAACAAAGTGTTCATTATTGTAATTCTTATACTATAACGGGGCAAACAGGCAACTGAATTATTTAATACAATTTGTTCAATAATTATGTTTCTCTCATGTTTATCTGTCACATACTTCATTTTTATCCATACTCAATATTCCACATAGTTAATAAAAAGGAAAGTGTTTTGTATTTAAATGCATAATAGTCTTTGAGACTTTAGAAGTGTCTTCAGCAATAAGCATGTGGCCGGATTTGGTAACTTATCATAGCACTGATAAAAGCACTTAAAATAAGAGGAAAACTTCTGGAATATTTTGTTTTTCCTAGGAACATGTGTCACAAACACAGGATAGTTAAGCTTTTAGCTTGTCCATTATGTATCAAAAAAGGTTTTAGGAGATACACTAAACACTTCTATAATTGCCAGAAAATAAGTATAAAAATAAACATAACAAAAATGCAATATAATTTTTTTTACATTACTTATATAAAACAGGCCACATTGCTACTATAGCATTAGAAGATCAATGTATCTTTACTATCGATTTGTTCACAAGTGTCTGTTTACCACAAATTTTTTTAAAAATTTGCAAAAAAATGCCCAAAAGGAAAAATTCTTTTACATATGACAATGCATCATCACATACAGCAAAACTAACAACCGAGTATCTGTATGCCCTGAAGTCCAGCACAATGGATCCTCCCCCTGCAGCCCTGATTTACTATCTTGCGATTTCTTTTTGTTTCCGAAAATTAAAGATAAAAAGGCAGAATCACTTTTTTGTCATCAGTTACACTGTGGAACTTAAGTATCTGGTTTCTGAAGTACCTCAGGAAGAGTCGCATCACTGCTTTAAGTATTGGTTTCACTGAATGAAAATATGTATTGATGCTAAAGGGGAATATTTAGAAAAACAATAAAATTATTTTTAAAACCCTTTGTTTGTTGTCCTTGTATTACAGGAAATTGCGTGCCTTGCACTGCACTGTTTCTAACTGGTTCTGTTCCATCTCTTCATATGCCAGCTTCAGTCATTGCAAAATCTCTGATGTACAGAGCTTATGTTATGAGACTACATGTTTCAGTATATTAGCGTGTTAGTAGAATTATAATCTTAAAAAGTCATGTCTGTATACTTAAGCGCACAGAATCTTCATTCATAATTTGTATGTGACGTCAAACTCTTGTTTTATAGTGATTTATAAGCACATTCACTGCTATTTCTCCAAGTCACAGAGAAATGGTTGTTCATAATCTTGTGAATAGATTTGGAAAACAGGATCTATGCTCTATATGAAAACTATAGTAAACTTCTGCATGTTTACAAAGAAAAAAATTGTGAAATAATGATCAAATGAGTTTTGGGTCCATGGACCTAAAAGTTACTTGACATCCGCCTTCTCAGGATAAGGGAAAATCCCCCCCCCCCAAAAAACACTTAATTCAGGTAACTCGCCCACACCGATTTTTGAACTTGTGACCTCTTGAATGTAAGACAGACATGCTGTGTGAGGACACTAAAAGTCAGGAGAGTTTGTTACTGCACTGCATGTAAACCTTTTTAATGAAAATAAATAGTAAGCATAATATTTTAGTAGTCGTTTCATTTAAATACAACTAGCAAGATTCTATTTATTATCATGGCAACCTTTAGTATTCCAAATTTACTGGAGCAATGTAATGGTCATACTGATTACAATGGTCATGGTTGAGTGCGAAGCAGGGCAAAGCTCTTAAAATGGCAAAAAAGATAATTTGGAGGCATTCAACTTTTTGTTTGAACTTCAACATTTTGTTAAGGATGTCATAAGTTAGCACCAAAGCAACTGGTGCATTTGTGAATCCTTTGCAACCAAACTATAAACAGGACTGATTATCAGTCATGAAGACAATTTATGCAGTATCATTACTTGATTCTGGTGATTATCCAAGGACTCCAATTAAAAGACAAACTTTTAGTAATAAAAACTATTTCATAACATTGCTTTTCCACTTGAATTAGTACATTCAGTTTAATCAACATTCTGTTTTTTAGTATTTCACACCCGCTTTTACTGCAGGTGATGATGCTGATACATGGAATGTGATGTCAGGGGAAGCTGAAGAACATGCACCTGCGCCGCTTAATCCACCACAAATCACACATACAGATGCCTGGGATTGAACCCAGGCAAGAGGCAAGTGGTCTAACCACTCGGCCATGGCATGGTCCTCACTATTCTGTGCTGGTGTAGTGTTAGTATCATGGCTAAATCAACACTGGATAACGATGGCAGTTTCTAGAGCTCCTTAAAGTAAACAGCTCACTAACAATGTATTAACAAGTGGTGTGATACTGCATACATTGTTTATGTGTAAATGCGTTCTCCCTCAGGAAAATTAATGTTACCCCGCAACAATTTCCAGAATTATTTAGTTTCTTTATGGCAGTTATGCTGTGCACCACTATTACCTATGGTTATTTTAGTTCCAAGTTTCTATTCACCACACAAGTGATACTCATATCTTTGGACATAAAAAATGTTTGTACTCATTGTTTTAAACCAGATGTTATCTAAGAAGTTTTGTTTCAGAGCAGCTGCACATTTCCTATGCAGAAAGCATCTTGTGTATCAAAGCATTATAATACTCTTTTGTCTTGATTGATGTTTGGAGGAATTTAGTAACAGTGACGGTCAAATTATATGTTATATTAATTTGTTGAGTTGGTTTTTTAACACTTACATTGTTATTATGAGGGACTAGTTTTGAAAGCCTATGCTTTCATTTTCAATCAACTCAACAAATTAATATAACATACTCTTTTGTCTGTTAAGAGATGTTTTGCCATTAACATTGCAACATGATCTGATACTCTTTGTGGTTCAACAAAAAATATTTTTTTTTTGATTAGTTTTACAAATTTGCAGCATTAGATTGAATAGTGAGCTAAGAACTGTTGAAAGCAGCTAAGGTAGAGTTTACTTGATGTACCTAACTTACAAAGAATAGGAAATAGAAAATATACAGGTTAGGTGTGGAAGTTAATGAGGTGGTTCAGTTTCAAAATAGGTGATGTTAAGGCAAGTTGGTGTTACCACTGTGTACTGCTATTTGCTCTACATCACCAAAACAAATTTGGTGATAATTAATAGGTTAGTTTGGATTTTGGAAGGCATTTCAGGCAGTTGTGTTTTTGTTAAAACAGAAAAAGTGCAATATCATTTAGTATCAATTTAAACTTGCAAAGAGCTAAAAGCAAAAATGGATGCTGTTAATGGGGGTATATTTTTCCATATATCAAACAGACATTGGTTCAACGAGTTTAAATGTGGTAAAACATCCATTTTTTGATGAGTGCTCAGATTGCCTGATAGATGTGGTTACTGAGGAAATTATTAAAAATCTGATGTATTCCATTCACATGACTTTCTCTATATCTCTGTAAATTATTATTGTTAATAAGCTTATCTTTTATTTATTTCATGCTAATCGAGAAAAATTAGCATAAATAGTATTATTTCTTGCTTTATTGTAAGTAGAAGCGAAATAAGGGAGTACCATATGTTAAAGTGAAAGCCAAAAGCTGGTTGCTATGTGACTGATATTCCTTTGTTCGTATGGACAGGAGTTGACAAATTCCTGTATGAGAAAAGTAAAAGTTTTTCAAAGCTGAAACCAAGAAAAAGGAATATCTCAAAACGATCAACACCACGAAAAAAATGTATATAACATAAATTGTGTGTTTTAATGTGCTCTACATTTTTTATGGGTTAAGTTTTTGTCCATCTCTTACGGTTTAGTAGTTATGAAAAACTCATCCAGAATAAAGTAGTCTTCAGAGGCTATTCCCAGAAAAATCAAAATATACATTTTATTTGCCAGGTAAGTAACTTTAATATACAATATTTTAATCAAAATCGTTAGCCTTTTCGAAAAAAATTCCATGTAAAGGGTAGTTTGGGGTGGGGGGATTTTTCTCAAAATCTTCGTGTCGCATCCCTGGAATTTACTAAACTTAAATACCAAATTTAGTATTTTACCGACTTTTCATTTTCGAGTTATCGTGTTCACAGACACACTGACCTTTTTCTGAAAATACTTTATTTGGATACAGGGGACCCTAAAACATATTTCCGGTGAAATCTCGGTATCAATTTTTTGGTGGAGTGCAATAAATTCTCTATACACTATGTACATAGTGAGTATAGAGAAAGTAAAAAAGAAGTCCAGGATATGACTCTCACTGAATGTCAAACGAAAGTTTACGAAGTGGAAGAGGCAACCCATATTTTGCACGATGAGTGCCACACTTGCTCACAGTGCAACAAATGGATATGGCTTTTTGCTTTGAAGCTACATTTGGAATTAGTTAAGCAAAATCCAAAAAACTTTTTGCATCAAGTTGTCACCATTGATAACGACATGCATTAACTCCAGAAACAAAACAACAATCAAAACAATGGGTTGTTTTCATGAATCTGCTGCAAAGAAGGCAAAAAGATTCCCATCAGTAGGATAAGTGATGGCAACTTTTTGAGATACTTCTTAGAAACAAAAAAGATTTACTATAGTCATTGATCTAATTCAACAAGAAGTTGAGATACACCCATTTGCAGATTGTTTCACCACAATACACTAGTACATTCAACTGGAGTTGTCACCACCAAATTGCATGAATTGCACTCTACATTGCAGCTGCACCCCACTATATTCACCCCACCTGGCTCCCTGGAATTTCCTTTTTTTTCCTAACATGAAGAAATAGCTCGCTGGAACAAAAAACTTAAATCTAATGAGACAGAGGTGTATTTTTGCAGAGTTTGATTATTTTTGGAGGTGTTAAAATGACAGGAAAATTGGAGAAAGGGGACTATGTTGAGAAATAAATAATGTGTTTAAAAAAAAAAAAAAAGTCTCTTCATTTCTAACACGGGTACTTACTGAACCAACCTATACATTTCTATAGTACACCTTATAATGTAAAAGGAGTTTCTTTTTTTTTTTTTTTTTGGCATGCTATACTGTGTTTTCGTCCTTTGCTAATGACAATTATTGGAAATCTCTGCATACAAGGGAGTAGGAGTAAGTAATGCGCAATAATTTTTTTCAAAACAAGTTTAATGTAAGACACAATAAACTACATAACATTAACCCACATTCTTTAGCTAGTTTTCTATACAAGCATCTACTCTCTCAGCACATTGTCATTGTGACACCAGTTTTGTTATACCCTATTTATAAAAATCTGCTTTCTTGGAGTATAGCCATCTTTGCACATCCATTTCACTTTTGCAACAGTATGAAAGCAGACAATGCTCAAAATCTGAACTATCAAGATGGTGCTGGATATCCATGCAACTAAATTTTGTAATTTGCTCATGACCAGAAGCTGCTATATGGGGGCAAACATTGTCATGAAGCAGTGTGACATTTTCACATAGTCAACATGTCACAAAAAACATGATGCAAATTCATTAATGTTTTATCAAAATTGCAGCATTCACAGTGTTCAGCAAAGCACCATACATATCCCAGAACACAAGTGCTTTCTTTGCAGGTTTTCTCTCTCTCCCTCTCTCCTGGGTAAGGAACAGTTTCCTTCCGTGGAGGCCTGCTTGTTTCAGGCATGAGCATGCCCAGGAATCACCATTCTGCAACGAGTACATTATGTAGTTTCAGCCTGTCATTTGCTGGCCTTTGTGGCCACTGCCAGGTTCTTGGGAATCCTTTAGTGCACTATCATATATCATACACTGTACTGCTCACATAAGATTCATAAATGGATCAGTCAGTCACTGTGACATTCCGCTGTGTTGTAGCTGTTACTGAACATGGTGAAATCTGTAAGGAGCTCAAAGCCTTCTTTGAAAATTGTGCACCATCTAGAGATGCTGCTTCAGTTTAGGTATTTTCCCCATATGCAGCAACCATTCCCTGACAAATTCCACTTGGGTTGTCTTTTGCCCACAAAAAATACACAATACCTCAAGCTGGTGATAGTATCTCAGATGCCATTTTTGCTACATACTTCATGGTGCTCTCACAAGAGATTGAAAAATTATTATCTGGTGCAAACTTCCTTCAAACTACCTCTGTGTTATTTTAACATCCTAGCCATAATAACTCAAAAAATTACTGTGCATTGCTTACTGATCCAACCTTGCAGAAGGATATATATCATTGTGTTTGTGTGTGAGAGACTTTTTTATTTTTATAACTAATGAGCAGGACTGTAATTGAAATATCTAATTGACATTAATAAAATAATTAGAAATAAATTCAATTTAGGTTTTAATGTGATTTAGAATACTCCCTTTTACTCATTTTAAGAACAAATTCCTATAGGCTAATGACATTCATAACAATATGCCAAAAAATTGGCGATATTCACTGAAATGGAATAATTTGCTGAACATACTTAAACAATTTTCCAAATTATGGTACTGTTACTTAGTCTACACATTTTTTGAAGTTATAGAATTGTGCAAAATGTTCAGTTACTTTTAGATATGGATACTAGCTTCTGATTATAGCTTTTCTTTGATACTGTAATAACAAAAGTTCTACAATTTTCACATAAGAGAGAATCCTCCTAATATAAAAATTGATGTGAAAATGGCAGATATTCTCTTAAAGATTTTGGACATATGGTCTGCATCATCAAGATTAAAATATTAATAGTTTCTCATATTATGCTTGATGCAATTTCCTCTCTTTATATTTATTTAGTATATTTCTTATATCACATTCTTCAAGAAGCTTTGTTGCTCAATGCACATGTGTAGTTCAGGGATTAAAATGCTACTACTATAAGCAGAAATCTGCAGTGAGGTACAGCTGACTCTGCCACCGACTCCACCTTTTACTCTAGGACATTTTCATAAAGCTATCTTGTCATCCTCTGTGGTCTAGGGATAATATGCTAGCCTCTGGTTCCCAAGGTTGCGGGTTCAAACCCTACAGAGGACAAAATCCTTAGCATGGCCTCCTCCTGAAGGGAAGTAAAGCTAGTGATCTCGTGTCGTAGATTTACAGTGAATAAAACAAAATCAAGTATGATAAAGATGCCTCTGAGCTAAATTAAGCAGTCTTTCATGCCCATACAATGAGGTGCTAAGAGCTGCAGCAGTTAAAGAGCGCCCATAAATAAAACTTAATTTATTTCAAGCCATCTTAATGAGCATCTTTCATCATGATTCCTACATGTTAAATTTTTAACACCAGGGTTTATAAATCAATTTTTGGGGTTTTAGTTATTTAGGAGAAGAGTTCTAAAGCTGTGAACAGTGCTTTTCAATGGTGACAGAATAATCATAAATAATTTTTTTAATAGTTTTTTTTATCCTGGATACCACATACCTATAAATGTTCTTTTTATAATATTAGATAACAGTAGCATAATAAATTTTTGGCACATTTCTGTTACAGCCATTTGGACACTACAATACAAATGGAACAATGTGTTCTACAAAAACAAGTTTTTTCAACTTTTTTTTAATAAACTAAGACAAAGAAATTAGTTGGTGCTACTTTACAAAATGGGCACTTAAAAACAACTTTAATACTGTATATTTACCATCTATCCTGATTTTCGGCAGTTAACAAAATTACTTGTCATTAACAAATTAATTTATTGCTTCACATTATGTGGCAACAAGTGTGTATTAATAATCCAGTTGCCTGTTTAAACATTAAGATATGTGTAATTACCTTGCTGTCTAATCCACGGCAACTTGTGGAGCACAGACAACCTTTAGCATATATTCAAATTTCCTAGATCTTTTTAAGTTTGCAATGTTCAGTGTAGGGAGTTTTGATGGGAATAAAATCAGGCAGGCTGGGGCCAAGGAGGAACTGTGCGGTGTTCAGACAATCGTGGCATGATTTAATGGCTTGTGGCTGGCTAACTCGCCCGTGGGCTTCCAATAAAACAGACGATGCCCTTGAGGAGCAACCAACCAATCAGAGGCACTGCCAGACGTATATAGCATCATGTATGCCTGTTTTATTTTATCTTGCATGTGCCTCTGAAAATAGAAACAGAACCAGACTGATTAGTTGACAAATATAAAATTGATGCCCAGGTAGAACACAATGTAGTAGAAAAATTATCTTTGTCACATGATGCATTGTGTGGTCCTCAAAATGTGTCAAAGTTGCCATTCTGAGAACCAAATAAAATTAACAACTTGTTTGGAACATAGAGCAGTCAGGAACATAAGCTTTTAGCTTTTTTCATAAACAACTTGTGTTGGTAACATTTTTCTCTCTGAATTGTTAAAAACACATTCCATTCAAAAAGCAACAATGTTATTCTTGCTGTATACATAAATATGCAAATATTATAAGGAGCTGCCTCAATTTCTTTTCAGAATTAAAATCTTAATACACATAATGTATGGAACAGTAGCTGAAACTGGTAGGTTAATATGCCATACAGGCATGAATTGACAAACCTACAACTGGCAGACGTAGTATAGGGATTGTCTGTGATCAAACAATAGTCCTTCAGCATCTTAAGACATTGCCAGACCAGAAGTAGCTGCAATCAAGCAGCTCCTTAAATGATCTCCCAAGGAAATCACTACTGAATGCAGACTCCCCAGCATGAAAACTGTTCCATGCTGCTACCAGAGATCCACTCTAAAGGGATAGGGATATAACGACACTATTATTTTGCATTTCACAATCTGAAATGTACAATGTTTATTGCAAAAAATTACATTTTAAATCTTGTTTTTGCATCCATTTTGCTATATTAGGTATGCATGATCAATATTTTGTCAAATTTAAATTGCAGCAAAAATCAACTGTAATCAGTATGGTTTGTTTTATGTGATCTATAGATACTTTTTCTTCCTGTTGCAGTGTAACAATTGCGCAAGACGATAAACTCACCATTTACAAACAATCATGAGCAGAAATGGGAAACTATACTCATCATAATTGGCAATTTATTGATTTCTATGTTAAATTAGGATTGGAGACAAAACAAACAATTTGAGCATTAGCATAAAAAACTAATTGCAAATAGGAAAGCATGTCAATTACCATTATCAAACAATGGTAAAATTGATTTTGCATTTTTGTTAAGGAATAATATTTATGGCCAGTTAGAAATTCAATGCAATAAACCTTTTCAGAAAGCAAATGTTTTTAATCTAAATGGCATTATCAACACTGAATATCAATACTCTAGTAGAAGCATGTACAGGGTTATGCCAACTTTATTCTTCTAACAGAGCTCTTGCACCTCTTTAAGGCCACTTTGGCTAGTTTCTACAATGAATTCAGATTACGTACAATATGCCTAAAGTACACTATGATCGAGAAGGAAAGCACCAAAAATCTTCCCATTGCTCATATTTGATAGCAACAGTTTTACTAGACATTGGTGACTTACTACAGCTTCTCAGGATTGCACCTCGGTGATATGTGGTTCCAAGACCAACTTTTGGCCATCTACACTCAAAGAGATCTTTTTTCAGGGTAATGATACAACTTGAACATTCTTATCACCTTTTATACTAAGATACATTCTTGTGATTGGTCCAGTTACTTCCATCAATCCTGCATCTCATAAGTTTAAAACACTCCCGCTCATCATGCTTCTAATTGAGAACGTGCACAAGTTCTACAAATATTTATATCAACAGTTCATCCTCAAATTACATAAAATGATATTGAATTGCAGTGGCATGCAATCAGAGGAAGCAACCAAAGCACTGCTTTGGTAACAACTGCAGAATGAAAACTGAACTATGGTCTTTTGTCTGAAGGCTAGCATACAAACACGACCAAATAACACAAAGATAGACAATATCCAGAATTAATAATATATATCATTATAACCACACAGTTATTGAATAACCTCTTGATAAATCATAATACTTCTCCCAAACACACAGATCTAATATGTTACATTGCCAACAATTGTGAGCCAGCCGAAGCAATTTCGCTACAGCTTCAAAAACTTGCATGTGCACCTCTTGAACTATATTTGTGTTTCATGCTCCTCCAATGAGGAATTAACAGTAAGTAATAACTTAACGTAGAGTATCAGTCCAGGTAAACACATTTGAGAAATTTGGTGATTTGGTCTGTTATTCATCCAAGATCATCTGTACCTATAGCTGCCTTTAGAGAAAATGGAAAGTGATTAATGATCAGCTTAAAATGAAATATACATAATCAAAAAAGCAAAAACAGATTAACCTTTAAAAGGCTTATTAGTGCAGCAAGTTTTTTGGACAAAAAACAAAAAAGAAATTGGTCTTTTGAGGACTTGGTCAAGCAGCAAGTTCTATTAATTAAGGCAATTGTGTGCAACTGTTGGAAAACATTGCAGAGTATGACCTTTTAGCGCAGTATCTACTTAAAAACCTTTGCGTTTAAAGGAATTTATAATTGAATTCAAAATGACATAATACAAGCCCTAGTTTCGATGATTTTGCCAACTATAAAACATGATATTGTGGATATTCCTTTTTGTTCAACACAATGGAGTTACTTGACAAGATTGGTAAACCCATGAGCAGGAAAATCACTCAAGTTTGTAACGTGTTTAGCACCAGTGGAAGATTTCAAATTTGTTTTTCCCTTAAAACATATTCAACAAAATAACCATTTTCATCGATAAGTTGTGTAACATACTTCACAACATGTGTCAATAAAACATACAAAAAACTCACCACTCAATAGCCACATTACACAATGACTGAACAGATTTTTCAATAAACCATGTCTCAATTTGAAGAGTCTTCACAGAAGAAAACATCAATTGTAAACTTATCTATTCTGAAGTGTTTGATGTCAATAATTATATGGACATAAGATTATTTTAAATTGAGAATTTTCCATTTATTGTCCCATGAAAACTATATAGCAGTTTCCCAAAGCCAGCTTTCAAAGCTTCTTTTATATATATGGAAAGCACTTCAACACTATTCGATTGGAAAGAGAACCAACTGCAGTGTACAGTACAAGAGTTTGACTCCTAGTTGAGAGAATTTTTCCAGAATTACTGGTAATATGTATGCAAGAGTAAATGTGTATGTGTATGAAGGAAAGAAAATGATTAAAAACCTAATGTTCAAGATCCTACAGCCAAAGAGCTGTTTCTAAAGCAAAGCTCTCAATATGACCATAGATGTTAAAGGGGACTGTATAAAGGAAACAATTAAAAAAAAAAAGTTAGAAATAAAACTGTATATCAACTCTAACTTCTCTTTTAATTCAATGCTAAAACAAAATTTTCCAAGGTTTAAAATATTAGTGTCATTTTGTATACACTTCAATAGAAAGTTTGTTTTCAGCGCTGAAGAGATTCAAAAGCTGCTCGGAATTCTACTGGGTAGAGAGAGGCTTTCTCATTTTGTAATCATTTCAACAGAAGTTTGTTTGCTAAGAGAAGAAAGAAAAGAAGACAGCTCAAAAGAAACAGAAAATTAATAAATTTGTTTCCCAGCATAGAAGGATGGGCTTTCAATTCCCTTGATCCCACTAAGATGACTACCAAAATGTCAAAAGAGAAGTTAAATCCTGAAATTTGCTATTTTTTTATTGATGTTTGGAGGAATTTAGTGACAGTGATGGTCAAATTAAATGTTTTATTAATTTGTTGAGTTGGTTTTTTAACACTACGTCACTTACATTGTTATTATGAGGGACTAGTTTCGAAAGCCTATGCTTTCATTTTCAACCTCACGGGTCCAACTGCCATTGCTGGCTGCATTTGCTTGTACACTCTTCTCTGGTGGCGAAATGATGAACTTCTTAACTAAGCTGTCTACTGGCAGGATTTCAAAGTTTATTAGCCGATCTTTATTTTTCCATATGAGGATGTTTTCCCAGGTTGTGAGTTCATTGTGACCTGACATGGTTTTAAGCAATTTTGGATTTGGATCTAGATTGTGGTTTTCTTTCCAAAAGTGAAATGTTACTGGCGATTTATCTTCTTGTTTCAATTTTAGGTTTCTAAAGTGCTCTTTGGATCTGATTTTTAAACTTCTTCCTATGTAGAACTTTTCACAATTTGTGCATTTAATTTGATATATTCCTGACCTATTTTCTGGTGGAATTTCATCTTTTATTTTTGAATTTAGTAATTTTATGACAGAAAATCTGTTTATTGGAGCTAGGGTGATGTCTTGTTCTTTGAAGATTTTTTTTAATTTTCTAAATGCTCGGGGGTGGTAAGTGAATTTTTTGAATGTGTTGATATTGCTTTTTCCTGCTGTTAGGGTAGTTATTTCTTTTATGGTTTTTTTCTGCTTTGCTTTGTTTAGTTTCTTGTACACAAGGTTCTTGCTGTATCCATTTTGTTCTGCTGTTTGAATTATGGTTTTTAACTCTTTGTTGAATTCGGTTGTGCTCATAGGTACATTTACTAAGACAAACCAGTCATATACACTAAAGCAGACAAAGGGAACAACATGGTAATTTTGGACAAAACAGAATACATAAACAGAATGGAAAATTTATTACAGGATGACCAATACATCACAGTGGAAACCAACCCACAAAACTCTTGCATCCAGACATTAAACAAAGTAGTAAAAGAAAGTAAAATCATCAAAAAAGCAGAGTCATATAAAATAAAAGTAGACAAGCCAACATTACCCAGAATTTATGGCCTACCAAACATTCACAAAACAGGAAAAACAATGAGACCAATCACCAGTAGTATTGATTCTCCAACATATAAATTAGCAAAATGGTTATTGAATAAATTTGATTCGTTTCCAACATTTGAAAGTTCCAATCTAGCAAACTCTTTGGAATTGGTTGAAAAAATCAAAGATCTAAAAATAGACACAGAAGACACATTAGTTTCATTTGATGTTACAGCACTATACCCTAGCATCCCAACACAAAAACTGCAAGACCTATTAAAAAACTGGCTAAATATAACAGAAGTAGAACCTGCAGAAGTAGAAGATTACATACAACTAACAAGTTTGTGCATTGAACAAAACTACTTCACCTTCAATAGTAAATATTACAGGCAAAAATCAGGACTCTCTATGGGCAACCCTCTATCTCCATTTTTGGCAAATTTATTTATGAGCAAATTCCAAACGCACATGAAGAAAGCATTCCCATGGATTTTCAAAGTGTGGTACCGCTATGTTGACAACATATTTGCAATAGTGCCAAGTAGACATTTAGATGTTGCCATAAAATTATTAAACATACAGGAAAAAACAATAAAATTCACAATGGAAACAGAAACCAATGGAGAACTCCCATTCTTAGACCTAAGAATCATCAGAAACGACACAAAAGTAAACTTTGGAATCTACAGAAAACCAACTCAATCAGAAAATTACATTAAAAATGAAAGCTACAACCCATTACCACACAAACATGCAATAATAAACAGCCTCACACATAGATTAGTATATGTACTTATGAGCACAACCGAATTCAACAAAGAGTTAAAAACCATAATTCAAACAGCAGAACAAAATGGATACAGCAAGAACCTTGTGTACAAGAAACTAAACAAAGCAAAGCAGAAAAAAACCATAAAAGAAATAACTACCCTAACAGCAGGAAAAAGCAATATCAACACATTCAAAAAATTCACTTACCACCCCCGAGCATTTAGAAAATTAAAAAAAATCTTCAAAGAACAAGACATCACCCTAGCTCCAATAAACAGATTTTCTGTCATAAAATTACTAAATTCAAAAATAAAAGATGAAATTCCACCAGAAAATAGGTCAGGAATATATCAAATTAAATGCACAAATTGTGAAAAGTTCTACATAGGAAGAAGTTTAAAAATCAGATCCAAAGAGCACTTTAGAAACCTAAAATTGAAACAAGAAGATAAATCGCCAGTAACATTTCACTTTTGGAAAGAAAACCACAATCTAGATCCAAATCCAAAATTGCTTAAAACCATGTCAGGTCACAATGAACTCACAACCTGGGAAAACATCCTCATATGGAAAAATAAAGATCGGCTAATAAACTTTGAAATCCTGCCAGTAGACAGCTTAGTTAAGAAGTTCATCATTTCGCCACCAGAGAAGAGTGTACAAGCAAATGCAGCCAGCAATGGCAGTTGGACCCGTGAGGTTGAAAATGAAAGCATAGGCTTTCGAAACTAGTCCCTCATAATAACAATGTAAGTGACGTAGTGTTAAAAAACCAACTCAACAAATTAATAAAACATATAGCTATTTTTTGTTAAATTTTACAGAAGGTTAATTTATTATATAGTGTTTCAGTTGCTACTCTTTCAATTTAAACCATTCCAATTGCAATTTTTATCTTTAATGTGTATACCTTTAATTTAAACTATTATCAGTTGTTTTTATCTTTAATGTTTATTCCTTTGATTTATACTATGATTTTTATCAAGGCAACCCTGTTCCACGATTTATCATTGTTTACTTAAAAACTATAATATTCGTTGCTTTGGCTATCTGAAGCTCTGCACAACACTTGAATTGCAATGATACAGTTTTTTTTAAGGCAAGGAAAACTTAAATTACTTTAAAGTCCTATTTTACAAATGCCTCTAACATAAGCAACCAAATTGATATTGTCTTTCAACATGAACTTAAGTGACCTTATCCTGATGAGTCGACCAAAGGAATTGACAATGGAAGCACATGGCTTCTGAAACATGTTTTCCGAAATAAAAAAGTAAGTGATGTAGTGTTACAAAATCGACTCAACTAAATTTTAATTAAGTGACCTTATTATACTTGCATTAATGGTGAATGTATGTTGTTTGTTAGAGCTGCATTTGCACACTTTTTTTTATCAGAATGACAAATGGAATTTTTAAACTAGTGCAATCAATAATCTACCAAGCATGAATGTATTAATGGTAGCAAATAAATGTTTTGTGGCTGTCAAAATTTGTAAATTAAGAACTTTACACTAATATACCCACCTATTAGGCACCTGAAACTTTATATGTAAAGCTTATATTAAAAAAAACTAAGATAAGCTATTTATTCGTTTTCAGTTAACAGCGAGTTGTAATTCACGATGAAGTACAGTATTAACTCAAACATCTGTGTAATATTTGTGATAACAGATCAAACGTTTGATAACGGAATCAAATCAATGTACATAAATGTTTTAATGAATTGTGCATAAAATGCTCTCTCTAATAATTTAATGTAGTAACAGTTAAATATATTGTGAACATTCAACAAATACCATGCAATATATTGCACTAAGTGTTCAAAATCAGTGACATAACTCAATGCTGAAAACTAAAAGTTTGCTTCATCCTTGCATGCTTGCACATTTCCACATTATTATTATTAATTATTATTATTATTAATTATTATTATTAATTAATTATTATTATTATTAATTATTATTATTTGTAGTACCTCTGTTTGTATTATATATTACATGAACATCATTCATGCATGCATTCCTTCCAGGGTTCACAAGACCAAACACATCTGCATTTTCCTTGTGCCTCAGCATTTAATAAGGCCATCAACAGTCTGTTATGTCAACAGTTATATTATTTTGAGTAAAGGTGGGCAGTATCAATGGTGATTGGTTGTCAAGACACATAGTTTGCTGAGATGCAACTGTCACTTAGTTGTCTCAAGGGACAATTTACAATACAGTGATTATAATCACAACAGCTTTTAGCTTATTTTAGAAGTATCTGATTGATGGATGTAGGATCAATCCTAATATTTTAAAAATTGCACATATGATTGGCTGGAGCTGTACAAATCACAGTATTTTAAATGTATGAGACATATGATTGACATCACAAATGCACAATTTTACCATTTTCTTAAAGAAGTCCTTGAATGAAGAGTGCCAATTGGTCATGGAAGAATATATATCGCTTATACTCCAATCATGAAATTAAGTAAAAGTAATTTAAATTTATTTTTGCTATTCAGATTTCCATCTTTGTTCAAGCAATGGTTCCACAACTCAACTTATTTTACATCAAAGTAAACACAATTCTCAATGGATTAATTTCAGAGATGCCATATGTCAATCACTTCCAATGACATGGGCCGAGTATTTGACGTACATTTGCTATCAGTGGAAACATCTGTACATTTATTAAAAATGTCATGTATCAAAATATATCCAAGAAGTCAGTTGCAATGAAATTTAAGACTTCATTCGGTAATTTAAAAGCTAAAGGCATGACTACACAGTAAGGACATGTAATAACTGCCTCCACAATCTCTTGCAAAACATTAATCCAGCTGCCGACATTTTACATACAGCACATCTTATGTCGAGGTGGTAAAGCATCATGAAATAAAGGTGTCATTAACAAAGGTTACCCAAGGTCAATGATCCAGCTGCTCTATGCCATTTCCAAACATATGCTTAACTAAGCATGTAAAAAGAATTCTACACATTATGAATTAGTGTTTCACATTCTTATCCATCTGCAGCATGTGAGAAAATATTTATCTATATCCTGAATTCATAGCGCTACTTAAAGAATAACATTTAGTGCCAGTAGATCAATGTTGATTCAACGACGTTCTTACAGTTTATACCATACTCTTATACTTTAAAAAAAAAGTCATGCATTTATCTTATTTTCATTTGCATGCACATTACAATCATAATTTAATGGTAAGTTCTGTCTTACAATCACAATTTATGTCCTGAATAGTTTTAATTTAACATAACTGATTGCTGAATTGCTTTCCTTTATCTTGCCATTAAATGTGATCATAAGACATACTTAAGACCTGTAACAGTTCAAAAATGATTTGGCACAATCTTAAAACTATCCATACCTTATTTGCACAAATATAAAGAAAGGAAGTACCACAGCCTATGAAATCGGGCATCAGCTTTTCCTATTTTGTCAACCAGTCTGGCCACTTTGCCACAATATCTTATACACATTTTCTGTCCTCCAAACCCCAACTACAGCTGTCTTCAAACACAAAACCTTTACTTAAACATTTAGCGACCAGCATTACACTTTTGAAGACAATTCTATTTTGAAATTCATGCTGATGGTCCATGCTTGAAGCCAACGTACACCTGATACTATGTGAACTCCAGAATGACTTTATTTCAGAAGGTATTCACAACAGTGATTCCAATTAAAATTAAACTTCATACGGTTGAAAACTACCATTAAATCACTAAATGTACATACAAGCTTGTAATACAGTGGCACCATGTAGTTTTAATGCATTAACTAAGATTCTTATATTATAACAATTACTAGATGAACATAAACAAGCTGGAATTAAATTCAGTATATTTAATACCAAAAAATTGTGGATACATTGGTTTAAACTTCAGTGCATCATCTTTCATTTATCCACTTATCACAACATGTAGAATCTGATTGTTATAACTTGCAATTAACACCTTGTTCTTTTTAAATTTTTTTAATAATACAAGATTAATAAGATAATCTGATTCCAATAAACAAATGTGACAACAAAATTAAACATGTCTATTGCACTGAGAGCATTTATAACTAAGGAAACTTGCCAAAACCCTGAAATTAAAATGGAAGACTTGTTCAATTTTTAACTTTTGTTCCCTTTTCTTGGGAACGGCTTATTGAGTTTCTTAAGTCTTCATGGTAGGGAGCAGTAAACTAAAACTGCCATCAGAGTTATCACAAGCTTGGAAGCAAAGTCAGAGCAAACATAAATATAGCATAGAGAAACAAACTATGTATGCCTTTTAAAATAAGAGCTTAAGCTTTCCTGACAACTTAATGAGCATTTTAAACATTTTCTTGGGCCTCTAGCCAAGTAAATGCATGGTTTGATACTAATGTTTCATCATTTCATCCTGTAAATGAGGATGATGGATATTTTTGAAATTTGAATATCAAACCATAAGTTACACGATTAGAATCCCAAGAAAATTTAGAGAGCTGTATGCCTTTTAATTCAAACATCTTAAAACGATGTTTTCCCAAAGAGAATGAGAAATGGTAACAATGTTAGGCTTTTAAACAAATTTTATGTCAAATTTTGAAGTTGGTTATCTGCATTATAATGGTTGAATATCTGACAGTTGAAAAAATGACATTGCTCACTAACAAATGAAATGTGAATCCACACAATGAACTGCATATGATAAATAAGCATTCCTCATATACCTTGAGCTAGTCTTATTTTTATTGTCAAATACTTTGCTAGTGTTACAACTGAGTCAACCAAGGGAATAAATATGGAATTTTATTCTATGCTTTCATGTCTGGAAAAATCTCTATCCAACTCAAGATTATGTTATCTACAAAGCACATCATCTTTCTTTGATAGGGAGGAAAAAAGGACTACAAATTTAAAGGAGAAAGTACAAAGACAACTATTCAATTTGTCACATTTGAAAATGTAAATTCCTGAAATAAACAATATATGATATCTTGAATATTTGGATACTACATTTTTAATAGATATCTTTGAGTATTACAATGAAACTGTAGAAAATTAAAGATCTTTGAACCTTGGTTTCTATGGGAATTTCATCAATCTTCAAGCAAATATGCTCAGATAAAAGTATAGAAATAAATCACCTCTCCAGAATGTCTGAATGTTCAGTAATTTTAGTTTAATTCCTTAAATTAATTCAAACCTTTAAAATAATACAGCCATGGTTTGTTTCTTTCTTTTCAGTTTTAGAAAAAGTGTAGCCTTGGTGGATAAACGGCAACATATTGAGCAGTGCACCAAATAATATCTACACCCTGAATCTAGTTTTCTCTTATTGGTTACTGGGTGCAGAATTGTTTACTGCAATTAAATTAGTTGCCTTCATATATTCGAAGAGTCACAAGAAAATGGAAGTAAAACATTAAATTAACATCTGGAGGCAAGGTCTCTTTTGTATATGACTGCCAAGTATTGTGAAATCTTTGGAGGTTAGTTCTTGTACTTAAACTTGACTCATATCAGAAGGATATGCACTTTCATCAGATTACTGCAGGTTGTTTATCACTTGAAAACAGATTACCGCCCCAATCATAAGGGGAAAACTTTACAAAGGGATGAGAAAATAGTGCTACACATTTTTAATGTTTTGAAAAGAAATCTATCTGTACCAGTGTGACAAATATGAGTATCTGAATTTATGGGTTTAAGTATTAGTAATGTAGAAAATCCTGAAAAAAAAAAAAAATGAAAACAACTGACAAGTTCTTCTGAGAGTGAATGTGACATCATGGAAGGAATTGGCAAATAGTAACTTAAGTCAAATATTATTTAATAAAACTTTACAACTGCATGCTCCGGAATTTCAGCTGTCATCTGTTGATCCCAGGGTCTCCTTGTGGTAAGACATGCATGCTTTAATGTCCAAATAACTTTAGCCAAGTAGACTAACACAGTTTGGTACACTTAAATGCAGAACAAGATTTTAGAAAAAGCGAGTTATATTCATATCTGATTTCTAAGAAATAACTCAAAAGGCTGTAATTCAATGTATGTACACATAATCTGTGATCATAAAACAGCTCTCTCTAAATTTATTTTGTACTGAGCGGTAGCAGTTTTCCTCTGTTTCCATCAATGCAATTAGGCACAGGAATTCTGAAGAAGTTGACTGAGTTACCGTATTTATCCAAATACAAGACAAGGTTTTTTCCAAAATATTATGTTCAGAACTGGAGGTCGTCTTACTTTGTGATGTTTTTCGAACACTATGCAGAGAAACATTTAGTTTCAAACTTTGCAGGAACATCAATGGTGAAGCGTGCAGATTTCCATCAAAGTCACAATGTATGCAGCAGATTTTGTGCATTACATTTTGCGCCAAAAATTAGCTGTTACTGGGCCTATGAGTATTTTCATTGGAAAAAAGATTATTCCCCCACTAGAATAAAGTTAAAGCACTTCCTTTTACATCGATGGGTGGATGTAATGTATTGGAAGTAAAAGGTCAAGCAGAGAGAGAGATTAGCTGCACATTTGCCTTCCTCACACCCACATACATATACTGGTACTTTCCGGTTTTCCCTCTGCCTCTCTGTGCTGTCCACAATGTGAATTTATGGCAAATTCGATCAAATGTTTTACGATGTTTTATATTGAGTATGTCTTATAAAATAGCATTCTTAATGCTATAATAGCTGCCATTGTCATGTTCTCTATCGCACACATTCCGCACTCTCCTTACACTCCTCTTCGTAACTCCCATTCCAAACATGAATTTACACGAAAATTTGATTTGGGTAAAAAGTTTATGATATATTAAGTATGTTGTCTTAATTGAAAATTGTATCCATAATCGTTGTTACAGCTAAGCTGCCACCGTCACCACTGAACACAGACACACTGGTGTATTTCCACTCTCCCACTTGCAAAGTGAATTTAATCCTTTTAGTGCCAATCACGATCTATTCATGATCCGAAAATTGGCAATCACTATCTAATCGTGATACCGGTTTCATATGTTTTAACTCCTTCCAGTGGGAAAGTCTGTGTATTTTCTATGTCATAGCCACAGACAAAGATTTTCTGGAGCATTTCCAGACCTTATCTTTACTTCAAAGAGGTAAATTAGCTCCAAAATTAATTTCTCTGGTCAGTGTTTGTGTATCCTAGTTGAGACATGCTGTCGTCTAGTCAAAGGTTACACACCAAAGAGAAAATATGAGCTTCAGTTCACGATGTATTAGAAGAAAATGCGTGATTTTGAATTTTTAGACCTTGTTGAAAGAGTTTCTGACTTCAACTTGAGACGAAGATATACATTCTAGCTTCCGCAATGAAAATGCTTCCAATAATAACTAACCTTGTATACTTATCAAAATGGATTTATGGAAGTGTAAACAGACGAATACAACATGAATCAACCATTCAGCTTTGCAGCAACACAAGTATACAGTAATCTAGGTTACATTTGTATCCTACTGCTTCATGCCGCTTTCATTAATAGTAGTATGATGCAAATGCATGCACGTGTGTGTGTGCTTGTGATTTTGGCGATTTTTTTTTCAGTTTCAGGTTAGGTGAAATCATTTTTTGTATTTTAAAAATAAAACACCATACCAAATCAGGATGTTGTTTTAGTAAAGAAATATTCATACTTTCATTTAATTAGCCTGAACTTTCTGTGTAGTGAGGTTTGTATGCCTATTGATTATTTTTGGATTTTTAATTTTATTCTCAAAATTTTCTTTTGTTTTCAATTTTTTAAAAATATTGAAGAGACTTCCCATACATATATTGCAATTATACAGTAGACCAAAGGTATACTAAAAATGCAAAAAAGATTCAGCTCTGTATTTTATACCAATAATTTAAAATCCTGCATTCCCCTCTAAAATTGCTTGACACTTTTCAGACAGCATTTTGCTATTCGGGCTGGCACTAAAAGGGTTAAGTTATGTTGTCTAAATAGAAAAGCATATCCATCATTGTCGTTACAGTTGTACCAACTCACCTCACACGTACCATTACATTTCCATACTCCCGTATCTATCAACAGCCCAAAATGTGAATTTCTGCACAAATTCAAATTAATAACACTGTCACCACCACCAACAACTACAACAACAACAATAATAATAATAGACTTAATCAGCTCGTGCCCATTATTTTGTTCAAAATTTATGACAAAACTGTCAATTTCATTTAAGCATTAAATTACATCTTCTTTTTATATAACATGCTAAATTCCAAAATTAAATTCTGAAAAAATGGAGACTGTCTTGTATTCAAGGTCATCCTGTATTCGGATACATACGGTATCTATATTTAAATCATAGGGCAGTGCAAAAATTGGAAACATTGGTAGCTAAGGGTCACAGAAGGCAGGTAGGCTGATCTAGGGAATGCTACTAGTGGGTGTTGGCTTTATTACCTATGATGCCCTTGCATCAATGCCAGTAACAGTCTTACTTTTTTTCCCTTTCATTCTGGCTTTAATGCCTAGAAATTCTTATGCCTAATTATTCCTGTTCCAACCTGCTACACATGAACTGATTATACTCTTCCTTATACATGTTGCTACCTGGGGATTAAATATTTCCGTATGCAAATAAAGAATGCAATTCTTAAGATAAAATCTGATGTGCTCCATTCACATAACTTTCTCTACCTCTCTGCAACAAATTATTGTTAAAAACGCTTATGCTTCTATTTACTTCATACCAATCGAGAAAAAATCAGCAGAAATAGTCTTATTACTTGCTTCCTTGTAAGCAGAAGGGAAATAAGGGAGTACTATAGGCTAAACTAATAATCAAATGCTGGTTGCTATGTGACTGAAGTTCCTTTGTTTGTATGGACAGGAGTTGACAAATTCCTGTATGAGAAAAGTATAAGTTTTTCATAGCTGAAACCAAAAATAAGGAATATGTCAAAAACGATCAACTCCACGAAAAAATGTATATAACGTAAATTGTGTGTTTTAATGTGCTCTACATTTTTTGTGTGTTAAGTTTTTGCCCATCTCTTACGGTTTAGCAGTTATGCAAAATTCCGTGAAATTCATCCAGAATAAAGTAGTCTTCAGAGGCTATTCCCAGAAAATTCAAGATATACATATTATTTGTCAGGTAATATCTTTAATATACAATATTTTAATCAAAATCGTTAGAGCCATTTTTGAGAAAATAAAAAACACCCACACCCACGGACCTTTTTCCAAACATGCTTTTTTTGGATTCAAGGGGATCTAAAACATATATTTCCGGTGAAATCTCGGTATCGAATTTTTGGGTGCATTATAACACCTTCTCTATACACTATGTACATAGTACATGTAGAGAAAGGAAAAAATTGCCAGTTTCTTTGATCATACACAAATTTAGCTCTAGGAATGTATATCTAATCACATAAAAAGGACAGTACACCGACTATGAAGACTCTTACAATAAGTTTGTGAAGGTTGGCAACAGAAATGTATGCAATGCATCTCTTAATTAAGGCTATTACGCCTTCAAAAGCAAAAGAGAACTTGGCATGTATATCTTTCTTAACCATAGTATGCTACCTCATGTCCTTTATTCACAGCAAGTGATAATCATTAAATAAGGTGGCATTTTGACAGTCATTGTCTATAAGAAATTCTCGTCTTGAGCAGCATTTTCAGCTGACAGTTGTCAAATATAAACTTTTTATAAATACAACCTTATCAGCATGATAGAGGATTTCTGTAATTAGTATTACTATACAATGGATATTCAAGAAAAAGTATTACTTTCTGTATGTCCATTACGTGCCAAATTAGATGTATATACACAATTTTATCAATGATGCCAAGAAATTTTCAATTTTGTAAAATTCCTGCCATCTTATATTCTAGATACTTAAAATACTGAGGGTGTAATATAGGTATTTGCTACTTCCATCTGCCCACTGCAGATTCTGAAACAATGTTGCACTCACCATTAGCAACACTGAATGACACTGTAACAAAATAGTAGCAAATGCTGTATGCATAGAAGCTGATTTCTGTTTGCAGAATACACTTGCATCAATCCATGTTTCTGATTTCTCCAATATTTTTAATACTACCAATTTTTAGACCTTGATGTCATTTGTTTTGTAGCAGATATTATTTTTAATCCAATTTACATACTTGGGGTAATTTTTTTTCATAGACTTTAACATTTCAAAGTTGGAAATACCAAATTGGGTAGCTGAGAACTTATAAATAGACTCATGAATGGGGGATCTGCAGTTCAAGTCCTGCCAGAACCATTCTCCCTGATTAGAGGAATGGCACCATATGGCAAGAATGGACATTAAACATTATTTTAAAAAAATCTGATGTGTTCCATTCACATAACTTTCTCTAGCTGTTTCACAAAAGATGATTCTTTTATCTACATCATATTAATCAAGATAAACATATAGCCTTTTAAAAGCCTGAAACAATTGACATTTGATTTGCTTTTCATGGCCAGTAAGAGACTAACGACAGGAGACTTCCCATTTGAGAAAAGTTAAGTAGTTTAAAATTAAAACCAATAACAAGGAATGCCTCAGAAACAAGTCAATTCCACAAAAAAAATATGACAAATTATTTGTTTTAATGAGATCTACATTTTTGTGTATTTAAGTTTTTGTATCTACCTCTTACAGTTTTACAGTTGTGCAAAATTCATAGAGGTCTTCAAGGGCTATTCCCAGAAATTTTATTTGTACTGTAAATATATTTAATATATTGAATTTTTATGAAAATACTTAAAGAGCATTTTTGAGAAAAACAGAATTTTCAAAAATGTTCCATGTAAAGGGTAGTTTGGGGTGGGGGGGATTTTCTTGAAAATCTTCATGTTGCATCATAAATTCTAAGTTTGGTATCTAAAAGTCTATTCCATTTTTAACTATACACAGACCTTTTTCTAAAAGTGCTTTTTTTGGACTCAGGGGACCTCAAAACATACTTTTAGTGAAATCTTGACATCAAACTTTTGGGTGAAATACAATATCTTCTCTAGCTAATATATATTGTACAGTGGCTGTCCCAGAAGTACCCAACCTGATGTATAGATGGCAGCTGTTGTTTCAAACAACAATGTAAAAAGTACCAACCTTAGAAAGCTTAAGTTTGACAATTTTACATTGTTTAGCATGTTTGGCATCAATCATTAGTGAATGTTCTCAGTAAATTTGTAAACATGGATAAAACTGGTCTTTGTTATGTGATACAATACTTTCATTTGAAAGGTCTTAGTCCAACTAATATTAAAGCTGAGTTAGAAGAGTCTGCTCCTTTGTTTACAACAGTGAAATAGGTGGCAGAGTTTAAGCATGGTCATATGAGCTGCCATGGCGAACATTGCAGTGGTCAACCAAATGAGGTTACCAGTCCAGAAATTGTTAAGAAAATTCACAAAATTCCGTCGACTGAAAGCACGTGAATTAGCAGACATTGCGGGCATATCGCATACTGACTGAAAATTTGGATATGAGAAAGTTGTATGCAAGGTGGGTGCCACGTTTGCTCACAAGAACAAAAACAGTGTCGTGACGATGTTTGGCTGCAATAAAGCTGAGTTTTTGCATTGATTCATAACAATGGATGAAACCTGGGTCCATCACTTCACACCTATGACGAAAGTACAATCAAAACAATGGATTGGAAGGGAAGAATCGGCTTCAAAGAAGGCGAAGACAGTTCCATCTGCAGGTAAAGTCATGGCGTCAGTTTTCTGGGATGCACGTAGAATAATTTTCATTGATTATCTCAAAAAAGGAAAAGTAATCAATAGTGTATATTATGCTAACTTGTTACAGTGTTTGAGTGATGAAAACGAGCATTTAGCGAAAAAGAAAGTTTTGTCAACACAACGTACCCGTTCATATGTCCATTATCACCATGGCCAAAATCAATGAGTTAAAGTTTGAATAGCTTTCTCATGCACCCTATTTGCCAGATTTAGCCCCCTCCGATTATTTTGTTTCCAAACTTGAAGAAACGGCTTGGTGGTAGGAAATTTGCCAACAATGAAGAGGTGGAGTCTGCAGTTGATGGCTATTTTGCAGACCTCGATAGTTCTCACTACAAACAGGGTATCACAGCTGTTGAACATTGCTGGGAAAAGTATTGAACTGAAAGAAGACTATGTAGAGAAATAAAGATATTTTTCCCCCAAATTTTTGTGCTTTCTTTTTAGGTCGGTCGGGTGCTTCTGGGACAGCCCTCATATGTACATACGTGTTCAAGAAATTTTTTAAAAAAAAAAAAGAGCTAACTATAAATCAAGTAATGTAATTCTAATGGGTACTATCATTGTCATTGCACATCCAATTTAAAACCATTCACTGTCTATCACTGAATAATCTAAATTTGCACAAAAAACATATCCAATGCTAATTAAAACATTAATGGGAATGGTCAGTGAAGTAACTAATTAAATAGGAGTAAAAACATAGATTACACTCAAACTGCACTCTTAAAATAAAATAGCTTTCTTTGGACATGTTTCAGTGGCTTTTGCCACCATTTTCAATGGAGATTCACTGATTAACTCGTGGTAACGGCCTGTAGAGGTCTTTCTTCCGGATAGATGAATTTTGAGATGAGTACATTTGTTTGTGGAATGTCAAAATTTATGACCTTGTTTTTGTTTTTTAAAATTAATAGATTTTCCCAAACTGTTAATCCAATTGGATTCTGTACTAATTTTAATAGCTTGGCCTCGCTGTGAAAATTATGGTTTTGAGTCCAAAAATGATGTGCAACGAGTTCATCAATGAATCTCCATTGAAAATGGTGGCAAAAGCCACCAAAACATGTCCAAAGTAAGTTACTTTATTTCAAGAGTGAAGTTTGAGTGTAATCTATGTTTTTACTGCTATATATTCAATACTAATATAAATTTTGGTTTAAACATTAAGTTATTCTGTCTTTTTTTTTTTTGTCATTCCTTATAACATGCTAAATTCCTAGGCTCATAACTCAAGTTGTTTTACATTTGAGATCATCTATTTGTTAGAATACAGCATACTGCAATCTAATTATCATTGTTTATATCACTGTTATAGATTTTAAAATTATTAACAGTTATACATTTAGCTGTAAAGGTGAACAAAATAAAACCAACAAAGAGATGGGACAAAATCTCAAAATATGCTGTTCCAGCATATTCAGAGAAAATACACAAAAGCCACAGATTTATAACACTGCATATTATATAAAATTAATGATGCATATCATTTTTCTTTCTTTACATATCCTTAATACTAGCTGTTGCAATATGTCAAGATTCTATGATGCATTATGACAGCATTTAAGCAAAGGGGTTGCACGAGGAATTGGATGTTAAGACACCACAGTTATGCCTCAATGGACTTATGGTTATATCTCACCATCTTCAAAATGACCGTTTTTATCCACATTAAGGCATCTCCTGCTGTTTTGTTAACAGCAGAAGTAATAAAATGCCATTTTAGCAAAGCTGAGAATTTCAGCTCAATAAGAGATGTTGAAATAGGCATACTTATTGCTGAAACAAGAATGCCAAATTTCATTCTCATCTAGAAAAAACTAGAACTCCTGACAGTTAAGTCTTGGTAAAATTGGTGCAAAAATTGGTTGTAAATCCATGAAAGGATATGGCGGTGTTTATGAATTCCTATTAAAATTTGCAAGAACAAGATTTTCTGCCTCTCATCCTATTCTTCTAATGTTTTCTAATTAAGAAAAATAGAAAGTGACTACACTTATTGCTAAACAATATAAACAAATATATTTACTGATTTCTTTGGTGCATAATATAAGAACTAAATTTTCATAATATTAAACCAAAGCAACTCAAGTGTAAATTCAGCTCATTTTGCAACTTATGATCATAATATTGCACATATTTGGTTATTCAAAACCCATTACATTTGACAATATTTTTTCAGATTGTCAGGTATTAGTTTAGTTTTAAAACTACTATGTCTACAAGCAGCAATTGAGGCAATTTCTGACAATAAGGCAAATGTACTTAAGAGGCAGTAAAAAGTAACAAAACACTACTTTGGAACTTTCCAAAAAATAACCACAGTTCCAGTTTGCATGAACACAATTATTTTTAAGTTTTTTTATAATTAGTTCAAAAAGTAATGTTTTGTTGTAGAGAATATGTTGCATTACAATATCTATAACAAAAGTATGTACAATATAACACCTCGGGACCATTCCCTGTTTTCAAGTTTCAATAGAGCTAAGTCCACTGAAAATCTTCTGGCTAATCAGATTTATTTATGCTACTAAACTGTCGCAAGATCTAAAAAAAAAGGAATTACCTAAGGTTATGCTTTGGAAGGTATAATTATTAGTGCCACAAAAACTAATAAGAGGATTAATACAGTGACAGATGATGTGAATTTCTATAATGTGGCTTAAATAGGACATATTTATGATAAGGTTTTAGAATGAACATAAGACATTGTTACTATTAACAGTGTATGTGTTACAATGCTAGCTCAGTAATTAGAGCAATCAGATGGAGATCAGAAGATTTGTGATTCAAATCCTGGCTAGCATTCTTCAGTCTAACTTTCCAATCCATAAATATACTTAACCGTTCTTTTTTTTTTCTTTCTTCTTTCTTAAGGATGTTTTTAAATAACAAAAAGACAAGTCTTACTCTGCATTAAAAACAAAACACATCAAACTATAATTGTTTGATGTTACCAGGGCAAAAGTCATACTGTATTTCTGCTATGAACTTCTGAATATAACTGAAAATGGGGGAAAGTTGTTTGACATGAGCTATTTCATTGACAGAGGTCAATGAGAGAGCCTAAATACCAATAATTATCTAAATATTTAACTTCACAGAAATGTATTAATCTATCAAATACATAAGCATTGATATTAGTAACTATTATTAAACATATTTCCATATTTATTATAACAATAAACTGCTGTGAATAAATATTAAAACTAATGCACTCAACTATGTCCGCTTACCTAAACCTCGAGCAGCTACATCAGTTGCAACTAATATTGCCACCTTTCCACTTCGGAACTCTGTAAAAGAAAGTAAATCAACAAGTTTTAATATAAATTAAAATGTGTACTCTCGGCTTTAAAAACTCTATAAAACTAGTACAAAAATCAGAGAATTGGAAATATGACACAATGAATCCCTAGTGTTATTCAACACTAATCCCTAGTAAAGCAAATTCTCAAAAAATGTTATATTACACTCCCATCACTTTCTCTAGCTGTTCTACAAAAGATTCTTCTTCTTTCTACTCTATCCTAATGGATATAGGCATTAACAAAATGGTCCTATTACATAGTTCCTTATAAGTAGAAGAGAACTAAGGGAACACATCAGGCTTAAGTGATAGTCAAATGCTTTAAAGCCTGTTATGCCATTTTCATTGCATATCACTTCTTTGCTTGGCCAAGAGTAGAACAAAAGAAAAATGGACATTTCCTGTCTGAGAAAAGTGTAAGTACTTTACAATTGAAACCAAAAACAATGAATATCTCGGAAACAGCTCAACAACAAAAATGTAAAGGACATAAATTATGTGTTTTGATGAAATCTACATCTTTTGTGTAGTAAGCTTTTGCCTATCTCTCATGGTTTAGCAGTTAAGCAAAATTTGGCAAAATTCATCCAGAATAAAGAGGTCTTCAGAGGCTATTCCCAGAAAATTCAAGCTATACATTTATTTGGGATGGAAATTTCTTTAATATTCAGTATTTTAATCAAAATCGCTAGCTTTTTTTTTTTTGACAAAATCTAAATTTTCGAAAAAATGTTCAATGTTAAGGGTAGTTTGTGGTGGTGGGGGGGGGGGGGTTTTCCTTGAAAATCTTGGTGTCACATCCTTGGAAGATATTAAATCTGAATACCAAGTTTGGTATTTAACAGTCTTTTCGTTTTTGAGCTATGCTGTACACCCACACACACAGACCTATTTCTAAAAATGCTTTTCTCGGACTCAGGGGACCCCAAAACATATATTTCTGGTGAAATTTTTGGGTGGAATACAATAGCTTCTCTATCCACAATGTAGATTGTACATAGAGTAAAAACAGCTCAAATCCATAGAGGAATGCACGAAACTCACCGACATTGTCACTGATTTAGCATACTTCACATTCAAAAGAAATAAATAAATGGCGTGTTATTTATGGACGCTCTGTGGTTCTCAACATCCAATTCTAAATTGGGCGTGAAAGACCGCTTAATTTTGCTCAGAGGCCTCTCTATCAGGCTTGAGGTTCTTTTACGTGCCGTAAATCTATGACATGGGACCAACGGCTTTACTTCCCTTCCAAAGGAAGCCATGCTAAGGATTTTACGCCCGAAAAAATCCATCGTCCTCCGCGACCTTGAGTATATGAAGTCAGCATGGTAACCATTACACTATGGAGGGCGACTACATTCAAAAAAAGATTATAAGTTTAGAATTGAGATTTAATGATGCACTGTTCAGAATCTTATTGTTGGCAGACCTCTTTACGAGTTAAGATTTAGACAACCAATATTTAAAACAGGTATGGATATATCAATGGGTGTTTGCTATAGTGAATACAAACCTAGCAGATGAGCTTTTAGGACTCCTAACCTGAGATCAAATTCATTAAAAAAAAAAAAAAAAGGAAAGGGTACTTCCATTGCAAGACCTAAAGATTACCAGAAATGCTAGAACTATAAATCTTCAGAAAAGATCCCCAGATAGACAACCTTAAGACTGAAAGTTTCAACCCAGTAAATCAGTGTTTCCCAACCCTTTGAAGTTCACGGCACCCTTGGGAATAACATTAAACACCAGGGGCACCCTTCCTTGAATTAAAAGAAAATTAAGCTTAATATGTTAATTTATTGAAATATTATATAATAATAACGTACACCATAACATAATACAATCACTGAGTAAAAATACCTCAATAAATTTTGTTCGATTAATGATTAATGTGAAACTTGTGACTGATGCTTAGAGCACAGATATGTGATGTCGGGTCTTACAGTTGACAGTGAAACACGCAAATCATCCTCAAGATTATTCAGTCTATTTCTTGCTTTGCATTTTATTGTCACCATAGCAGAGAAGGCTTGCTCGCATAGATAGGATGTTGAAAAGGGCAAAAGTGCGTTAATTGCTTTCTTCATTAGGTTAGGGTACTCCTCTCTCCGTTGAAGCCCAAAACTAGCCACCGACGCCTCACTCTTGGTGAACTTACCTTTGAGTGTGGAATCAGCGCAAAGATAAATAAATTCATCTCGTTCGCAAGCAGTGAAATCTATTTCCTCTGCACTACCTACGAAATCAAATGGTGAGACAACCCAGTCGAGATTCGTAGTGGAAATAGTTGGAAAGTATGCATCTATTGCATCTTGCAATCTTGATAAGTGATCACAAATGCGGGCTTTCAGTTTACCCAGATCTTTATCTCCTACCACATTAAGAAGAGATGGAAAGTTCGACAAATCTCATTTTTGAACTGCAGACTTCCAAGAACTAAGTTTTATTTTAAAACCTTTCATTTTATTGGTTGAGGAGATTATTGTTTCATGTCAACCCTGCATCGAAACATTCAGTTCATTCAGCTTATGAAAAATATCTGCCAGATACGACAGTTCAAAACACCAAGAATCACTTAGTAAGATCTCATGAAATGTGTCTTGATTTTCATCCTTAAAAAAAGTTTTTACCTGTTCTTTAAGTTCGAGAAACCGGTTCAATACACGACCCCGCGACAACCACCTTACTTCTGTGTGAAGTAACAAAGAGGTATGAGCTGCATCCGTTGCGCGATATAACTGTTCAAAAATTCTGCACTTTAAAGGTCGAGACTTCATATAGTTCACCATTTTCATAACTTGGTTAAACACTTCAGCAAAATTTTCATTACACGCTTTCACGACTAATGCCTCTCTATGCAGAAAACAGTGAGTTATAATAATGGATGGATTTTCATTGAGAGCTCTGGCAGTAAAACCTTTAATTTTCCCAGCCATAGATGGTGCACCATCTGTACATATACCACAACAGTCTTTCCATGAAAGATCATGGTCATTGAGATAGGATTTAATAGAAACGAAAATATTATGGCCTGTGGTTGTAGTCTCCAGCGGTCTACAGAACAGAAACTGTTCACTAATATCTTTTTCATCAATATATCTGATAAAACCAAGGAGTTGCGGTTTGTCACCAATATCGAGACTCTCATCTACTTGCAAAGCAAATGTTCTATAAGTTTTTATTTTCTCCGTGACTTGTTCGTTGATATTGCATGACATTTCAGATATCCCGCGGCTGATTGTGTTGTTGGACAGAAGAACTTTCGAAATTTGATTAGCTGCTCCTTCGCCAAGTATTGTTGAAACTATAACTTGACATGCAGGACCAATGATTTCCTCTCCAAGAGTATGAGGTATCTTTTTTTTAGCTATTAGTTCTACTACTTTAAATGAGGCTTCAAGAGCAGTATCACCTATGGTCATTCTCTTTACCATTTGCACAGCTGTTTTCTTCTCCCCTTCTAATATATGTGAAAAATACATTACACTTTTCTGTGACACACTACGATGCTTTGTTGTAAGATGCCGCTTCAGTTTGCTAGGTACCATGGCCTCGTTGCTAAGTGTTTCGCCACAAACTAAACACACAGGGATAGGGTTTTCCTCGTTTTTCCACTTAAATCCATACGCTAAGTAACTGTCCTGGTATGTTCTTTTCTATCGTTTGTCTTCTTTATGTGGTGAATTCGACGGTCCGGGAGAAACTGTAAGATTTGGCTTCTTAAAGCAAGCAGTAGGAGCTGACTTCACTTTCACTGTCCTGGCGTTTACATTTAACAATGAACTTATCCATAGCTAAACACTGTGAATCAAGCAAGGAAGACAACTGAAAGCGCCAAGCGGCGTACACTTTTATATATTCATCTGTCGAAGTCTCGGGAATGTTCGTGAGGAAGCGAGTAGTCTCTGGAATGTTCGGCAGGGTATAGCTGTAATGCCATCTGTGGGATACTAGTATAACTGAATTATTGAAATGAATCGACCACTATCACCATCTGCCGTGCATGAGAGTAATTGATTTGACTTATTTTATTTCAAGACCTTACAAGACTTAAGGCTTCAGTAGAAGGTATTTTTTTTTGTTTATCTCAATATCTCGCGGCACCCCTTAGCCAATCACGCTGCACCCTAGGGTGCCAGGGCACACCGGTTGGGAACCATTGCAGTAAACCATAAACATGCCTTTTTCCAGAGATACTTTAGTTTACTCTTTGTAGTAGGCTGTTTAGTATGGCATGTTGGTGTGCTATTGGGTTAAAAATGTTCGCTTTGATGTAGTTTCTTTTCTATGTATACCACTTTTAGTATTCCATCTTTATTAATAATTTTGAGATCTAAAAATGCCAGTGTGCCTTGTTCTAAATTTTACTTTTGGTTCCTGTAAGTTTAGTGCATCATCTAGTAGTTTCTCATTCACCATAGCAAAAACATTGTCCACATATCTGAACCATACTTTAAAGATGTTAGGGAACCATTTTGTGATATGGATTTTATACTGACTCATAAATAAGTTTGCTAGGAAAGTAGATAAAGGATTTGCCCTAGTTTCATCAATTTTAAAATAGGTCTAGTCCCACATGATACTATATAAACCATTAAAATCAAGCAATTTGGAAAAATCACCACCATCCAAAACTCATCCCACATACACAAAATCAAATGTTAAAAGACTTCAAATAAGATAACAGAATATTGGCAGTTACTTTAAAGACTACTTCATGCACACCAAGATATAGAAAAAAATAGTTGTATCAGCATAATTCTGGAAACCGAACCAAGCTTTTATTTCTTCAATGTCAAAAAGAACTGGACACATGCGAGAAGATATTCATAAAGAAATACAAAGCAGATTTAATGAATTTATAAATTCTCTCCAGGGACAACACATTACAAGTTTAGCAGAGAAAATACACAGTGAGGAGTAAAATATGTTTCCAAAACTCATAGCAAAGGAACCAGACATGTCTGCAAAACATGCATTATAGTAATAATGGTTAGTGAAAAAATAATATTCTACAAAAGGCAATTTTTTTTTAAATTCCTACTCTAACTGCATTACACAAAACCTTCCAACATGAGAGACAAGTTAATTAAGAGTCTTGCATGACTAAGTATCTTAGTTCAGCATGACTTTCATTTGGTGCTTGGAGTTACCCAAATAATGTAGAATGAACATACACTATTGATTTCATAGTAATGACCTCGGCTCAAATCATATGTTGAGCAGAACACTCTACACTTTTTACGCAGCTGAAGTGCACTTAGAAGAGGCCTTTCAAAAATAAGTGTCAATAGTTTAGTGCATTTAAGTACCTCTTGTATGTATTTCACAGAAACAGTCAAGATTAAAAATGTAAAAAGTTCCCCAACCAACATTAAGTTTAGTATCACCTCAATCTCTAGCACCCAGAACAATCAAGGGGTTCATAAAAACCCTTGTCAAATTTCAGTCATTTTGCAATTAAGGTATTTTCTGGTCTTGGTCAAGATGCTCATCTTGATCATACAAATACTATACATAATGCCCACCTTAGAACACATGACAATGAAAACTTCCCAATTCTACAAAATCAATATTGTTATGTGATATTAATTTGCCGAGTTGGTTTTTTAATTCCTCCAAACGTCAATCAATTGTTATAGTTGTTTCTCACATGAATAATCTGTCAGGTGACTAGGGCTATTTTTTGTTCCTGTTAGCAAGATTGGAGAACTGTTGCAGTTCGTAATAAAACAAATATCACAATGAAGTGATTTTCTTGTTCTGAAAAAATGAAAGATTTAAGGGAGCTTTTCCTGTATTTGAAGCCAAAGAGTCAGATGTTTTATAATCTTGCCATTAGAGAATTTGAACAGGAAACAGGGGTTGAGCTGATCAAGTCTGATAATGGCAGTGGAGAGGAAGAATCAGTGCTAATAATACAGCTGTAATCGTTTTATGGTACTAAATTCAACCTTTTCCATTTCACAGCCTCAAATGTTTTTCATTAAAAACAGCCTCTGTCATGACATAACCTTCATGCTTTATATTGACACAGTTGCTCTGCAATATATTTACAGAAAACTGCAACAATTATGTCATAGCCTTGATATTTGGTAAAAAAAAAAAAAAAAAAAAAAAAAAAAAAAAAAAAATTAATTCCATTTAACGAAAACTAACAAAGCCAAACAATATTTCGCTCTCCTAAAAAATGCAGAAATGGACAATTTTTGTTATGAATCTATCAATTGTTTTCCTATATTTGCCATTGTGTAATCTCAAAATGGTTTACATTATATTATATGCTAATGAAATGCAAACTATTTTATTTTCCCTGCATCAATAATTCACCAATTTTAATTCCATAATTTTATCACCAGAAGTTCATTTACAAACTAGAAATACTTAAAACAGTAATACATTCTACTTGTTTTTTTTAAGCAGCCTAAAATGTTACCTTATTGGCTCAATCAACTGAAGATCAAGGTATCTGCAAGGTATACAGTTATCAAAAATAAGCAGGAAGTAACAATGGGCAAGTGCATGTAGCATCAAATATGTTACTCACTACAACAGCAAAGAAGTTGCACTGTTGGATTTTAAAGAAGAGAAGTAAAAACACAAATTAAGGATATTGAAAAGAAAGATTTTTTTTCAGTAGGTTAAGGGCCAGTTGTACGAACTCGGAATAAAACTCTGTTAGACGTTATTCCATGGTTATGTGCTAAATTGTGTTGTACGACAACGGAATAGAGACTTTCAAGGGAATAAACATGGAATAACTTATTACATGATTCCTTGCGGGGATAAGCCGATATTCCGAGAATAGAATATAAAAAGGAAAATGGCCACTTGGGTACGTGGCATAATTTTGACCCATTTTTGACCGATATAAACAATTAATTTCTTTACAATATGTTTTTAAGGACATATTATACCTAAATACAATATGTTGTAGAGAAAGTCCGATAAATATACACAGCTATGATGAGATTAAAATTGGAAAGGATATCACACACACAACTTGGTGGTTATAAGCTAAATATGACAAGAAGTTAGTTAAAATAAAGTTTCATTTATAAAAAAGTAAAATTTACTTATAATATTATCATCAAAATACCTCTATTTTTATGGAAACAAATTTAATCCAACCCGAGATAAATATAAAATAGTGTAGTGAAGCAATTCACTAGCTCAATGCATAGTGTTGTAAAGAGTGAGGTTACATTTTATTGACGAAATACAAAGGGTAGATTACTTCTAGGGCAACATGTTTCAAAACATAAGATAGCCATAAGTGTTAATGTTAGCAACATTCTGTACTATATTCAGATTTTGGAGGTTATGTGCAAGTTTAAAAACGATAACACAAGTTTTGTGATGTAGGCAGGAGATGCACAGATTAAAAGATGCCTTCAGAGTTCGTAAATCTAAATATATTATTTTACAATAAATTCATACTTTTTCGTATTATGTGCTGTGGGTTTAATACATTAGAGACAATTTTGATTGAATACAGAATACCTTCCATAAAATGTAATGTTCTCGGTTTTATTGGTTTGGTTGACAATTTCTAGCTGCTCTATTAAATATTGCCATCAGCAAAGTGTTAACTGTAATGGGAACGGTTTAATGTACTATTCGACATAACTACTAATATTTCTGTTGGTTAATAATACCTGTATAGCAAATTGTTTTTGTACTTATCTTGGTGCAACGATTCAATTATGCATATCTTAAGTTGATAGTGGCATTGGCAACACTAAAATGTAATTTTCAAAATTCGCTTACTAAGTATTTTAATGAATAAAATACAGAAATCAGGCTAAGTACGTTAGCTGTTATGAATACAGAAATGGAAAGATGTCATATATCAGCACAAGATACAACTTTGCACATAGAGTAAGGTTTCATTCCCATACTCCTAACCTATCGCAAGAAGTCACAGTATACATATTGTTTATGTTTTGTAAAGTGTATAGTAATTCTATGTCTGAACACACTTGTGAACATTCATAATTATTTCATAGTACCGTAGGTAGTTAAAATAAGAAATAATACATAGTTTAGGAACAGCTGATTGTGAAAACAATGAAAATTTTCAGAAAAATAAAGCAGTAATTACGTATCAAGTTGGCCATGAATGACTGGCAATATAGCCAACATTAGTTTTAAATCTACAAGCAGTGGAATAAATATCTAAGGGATAAAATTGCATCATACAACTCGGCACCACATTTATACCGTGAATATGTATTCTAAGAATAACTATTCCATGATTTATTCCGAATTCGTACAACCGGCCCTAAGAGAGAAAAATTCACTGGAAAGTAGGTTAAGAATAGAAACATTTACTGTAACTATTCAGAATCAAAAAACAGATTGACAGATGTGGATTCTTGTGACAAAACAGGAAAAGAAGGATGTGCTTGGAGAAGAGCACGTGTATTAAAATTAAAGAGGGCTAAGAGAGGATTATGACATTAATATATGTCCACTACGTGAGGAAATTAAACGGCTCTCTGCATATAGCATTTTTAAGTGCACAAAAACAGAAGTATGGAGAAGTGAACTGATATTTGGTAAATGGTATTAACTAGTAAAAATGAATGTTTAACAATAGAAGATTATTTATTATAGCTTGTGGAAAATATTTAGGAACAATGCATGAAAAATGGTATAGAATTGCCAAGCAGTGCAAGGAGAAAATGAGCAGAGGAGAGAATGGAATTATTTAGAATTAGTTAAAATATGATTATTTGTTATTTATTACTATTATTGTTCATTTACTTTTTATAAACTAATGTAATTTCATACAAGATTCAAGGTGTGGCAATCTACATAGAGTCTTAATTATTTTGAAAAGTCATTTATATCAGAAGTGTTAAGTTGGTACGTGTTATTAATTACTATCAATCCATTATTATAATTCATGATCATTTACTTTATATAAACTAATGCAATTTCATGTAATAATTTTATTTCAACATATTATTTTACTTTGCCCTTTGTGGCAGCCTGTACATACAAGTAGTAGTTATCAAACAATATACACACACACACAAAAACCAATAACCAGGGTGTTAAGCATATAAGGTTCAAAGAAAGAGCAACTCTCAGGATAGAAATTTAGCTGAATAAAAAGGAGAAAGATCTATTACTGTATGAAATGTAACAAAATGTTGCATGGTGATTACAGATAATAAATTTCATTTCATTACTATTAGCACCTCTCCAGTCCAACTCAAACTTACCATTCAGCACATAGTCTCTCTCTTGTTGAGATTTGTCCCCATGGATGCTCTTTGCTGGCCATCTGTTAACAATGATTGTGTACATGATGACATGCTATGTTATAAATTAACATGATGTTATAAATTAACCTACTTTTATCTGCAAATATATGTCTAAAAATTAACTACAAAAAATAGCTAAATGCAAGATAGTGAAAATATATTTTGAATACAGGAATTATTTATATACAGGGGCAGTTTCACCAACCAACGCTTAAAGTAACTTTAATTCAGTTTATAATTTAACATTAGCTGTAACAACCCTGTCTTAAACTTCTTACAAAATTAACATCACCTTACCCTCGCATTAAGGCATTTAACAAATGTTTAAAGTTACAAAATGGCTGCCATGAGCCATGCCGTTGCTATATTTGGCATTTTTAAATGCCATTCCTATCTGTAGCAGAACCATACATTTGTGATTTTGAAAAAACTACAAGTAGGCAAAATTTAAAGTGATACAGATTGTACAAAGTAGTTATAAGCAAAGCTGTAGCATACATAGATGTCACAATAATATCTATATGAAACATGCCTCTATCTCATATTCTACAGGTAGTGTGGTTGTTCTAGGAAGCAGCAAAATAAAAGGTTTGGAAAATTTTGCCACTTTTTTCAAGTAGCAGTACAGTACAGTATCTTCAACAAAGCTAAAAAGAGATATGATAATGGTTATGTACTAATGAAATCCAAATATGCACAAATCTTAGCATGGTATCAAACATTTTGACATCCGGAAGTTCAATTGGTGAGCAAAACCAATAACATAAATATTCAATCAAACTTAGGTCCATAGAGCTAAGATACCTTATATCTTCTCAGCATAAAAAAAAACCTTGGAAAATCAGTAATGGTAACCAGAAGAAAATGCTGAAATACATGTACTTCAATGGAAGTGTTTACAACTAATTAGAAGCCTTCCCACGCCCCAGGAATGAGAAGCAAGACTTGCCCAGGTCTCAGGTTACTGTTACTGATGTGTAGTGAACCAGGCACTTCATCTAAGCTCAGGTAAACATTCTCCCCACATCAAACATGTCATTGTATCATTTTTTAATCACAAGACACAATGAGAAGATTAACTATTATAATTTACAAGTGGTTGCAAATATACAATTTCATTAAATTAGCTCCTTGTTTGTTTTTCCTACTGAAATGTTCTGCTATAAAAGGTATGCACAATATTTTAGTACATTTTGTGCAATTCCAGTTATATAACTTTATTGTGGTAAAAACTTGAATGCAACAGATACTACTTACCCATATCTACTAATGCTTCTACAAATATCATCCACTTTTCGCTTTGTCTCCACAAATATAATGGTCTTGTTTTCCTCTTCCTGTGATATTTCCTCCAGTAATTTCAAAAGCCTGAAAACAACCAATGTGCTATTATACTTTCTATTCAACACAGATTACCCAATGTAGCAAATTGAGGAATATTGTCTTTCTGAATGTGTCCCACATATGTACTAACAGATGTATTTTTAGCAAAAGATGTGTGTGAACACACATTTTTAGCAAAAGATTGTGTGAATGACATTGTTTCAGTAACTGAACGAAAACTTTCAAGAACCTTCATTGGTCGAAAACTCATGAAAACATAATTTTTTGTTTTCTTAATAAAGCATACTTGTGTTTCCCCCTAAAAATATTGTCTGAAACGTTAACGTATATTTTCATGTAAATAGACTGAAGTTCTATTACTGAATTTGAATTTTATATAACTCGGAAACAATAACCAACTACAAAAATGTAAGATTAATGGCATCTTATCTAAATAATCCAATGGCTCCCTCAGAAATTTGATTTAAATTCCTGTACAGCAATGTGAATTTAGTGTAAAACTTAAAAACTAACATAAAATCAACCCTAATAAAAATGAAATAACACAAATATTAATACAATTAAATAATTGTAACAAAACTTCACTTATCTTATTTACATTTCAAAATGGTTTTTAATTTCAACAATTTTTTAAATTCTTGGAATTTATTTAAAAAAAAAAAAAAAAAATGAAGTTTTGTTAAAATTATTGTTATATTAATACCATATACTTTGATTGATGATTGGAGGAATTTAGTAACAGTGATGGTCAAATTATATGTTTTATTAATTTGTTGAGTTGGTTTTTTAACACTACGTCACTTACATTGTTATTATGAAGGACTAGTTTCGAAAGCCTATGCTTTCATTTTCAACCTCACAGGTCCAACTGCCATTGCTGGCTGCATTTGCTTGTACACTCTTCTCTGGTGGCGAAATGATGAACTTCTTAACTAAGCCGTCTACTGGCGGGATTTCAAAGTTTATTAGCCAATCTTTATTTTTCCATATGAGGATGTTTTCCCAGGTTGTGAGTTCATTGTGGCCTGACATGATTTTAAGCAATTTTGGATTTGGATCTAGATTGTAGTTTTCTTTCCAAAAGTGAAATGCTACTGCCGATTTATCTTCTTGTTTCAATTTTAAGTTTCTAAACTGCTCCAAGTTTCCAAACAGCACATATATTTTGGGTGAAATCTCAGTATCAAATTTTTGGGTACCATACAATACCTTCTCTATATACATTATGTAGAGAAAGTAAAAATAGGTTGCCTACATTAGAATGATCAAAACTTGCTGAAGATTAACAGGTAAACATAGATATTATTCAAACATACAAGTTATGTCAAACTCATCACCGCAGTTCTAACATTAAGTAGATAGAAGAATAAACTTATATTAAATGGTTTGTAGAAGAGTATGTAAGGAAAGTGATGAGGACTTACTTTGCTTCCTTTTCATACTCCTGGCAAACATCAATGATCTGTAAAATATTATGATTAGCTGCCAATTGAAGAGATCCGATATTTATCTGTATGTAATCATTAAGGAATTCCTCTGCCAAGTTTCTTACTTCCTTGGGCCATGTTGCAGACCACATAAGCACTTGTCGGTCTGGCTGCAATTAGAGAGTAAGCAAAAGCTTTATTAATCTCAGGTCAATAATCTATTTCAAATCTTTATCACACTCACATTTCTCAATGTCAGTTAAAACATAAACATAAGGGGGGCTGGTCTCATAGCTCAGTCAATAGGGCTCCAGCCCGCTGTGCTGCTAGGGGTGGGCAAATGTTCTGCCATCAATAGTGCCATGCAATTAAAAACAGGGTATAAATGGAAAAATAAAAAATATATATATAGAGGATTGTATTGGTAATGCTGCTCCTATATTTATGTTTTTTATTATAAAATAAAAAATATATAAAGGAGTTTATATTGTACTATTAAACTAGATGTAAATTTTATTCTATTACAACCACTCAAAATACATGGTTCTTAAACTCAAAAGTTTGAAGATTCAAAATGTGATTAGAGACATGGTGTTAAATCAATTACTGAATCAAATCTATGTTGATAATGAAAGAACAATAAATCTGAAACATACTTAAATAAATAGCAAATGATATGTGTGTTACAGTTGACTAACAAAACTAATGCTGATTTAGCACATGTGTATGTTTTAACACAGATTATTGTATTTACTATCCTATAGAACCCCCATTAAATTTTAGAGCCAAAATAAAAATTCCTGAAAACCAACAATTTTGGGGGGAAGGGGGAATTCAACATCCTCTAACCTGATAGGTCATGTCATACAATGAACGAAATCACTGAAATGATGCTCAAATATTCCAGGGGTGCAAGAAACTTGAAGTTACTCAACATTTGTCTTCTCAGGATAAGGGAGATCCTCAGAAACCTTTTCCAGGTACTTGCCCTTAGATTCGAACTCAGGACCTCTTGAATATAAGGCAAAAATGCTACCACCACACCACAGAGATATGTAATTTCTTATTTACGTTAATGTGACGATGGCACAGTTGTTTTTTTTGTTTTTAAAGCATCTTTATTTTGTAACAAAAAAAAAAGGGTCTAAAGGCTGGTTCACAATAACCAGTAATGGTAATCAGAACGAAACAGGAATGTTGAAATACATGTATTTCAATGGAAGCATTCACAACTGACAGGAAGCTTTCCCAGGCACCATGAATGAGAAGCAAAGCTTGCCCAAGTTTTAAGTTTCTCGCTCTCAGGCATGGCATATCTAATCCAGATTGTGTATATCACTCTTCTTCTTTTTCTTCATTTTAAGGACTCTTCATTGTAGCAATTATTCTACATGGTCATGATGTAAAATGGCCACTAGAGCTCTAATTACAATTGCAAGCTGGAAATCAAATCAAAGGAATACTAGCAAAAGTGCTTAATTTCTATTACAAATTAGTTGAGCGTCAGTTGTTTATCGAAGTGTATAGTTGGGCTCCTTAAGAAGTTTTAAGGCTTCAGAAACAGAAGTGGCTTCCATTTAGAAAAAAACTAATGAAATTTGAGATTGGTTAATCTGTATTATGTTCACTTAAGGGGAGTTGGTTGTTATCGCATTCTAAAAGTTAGGGAAAATTGTATATGTTCAAGAAGCCATAAATCAGATGTTATCAGTCAGATCTTTTTCAAATTTTTTGTGCTGTGTTAGTAAATTCTTGAGTTTAAAATAAGCCTATAGGGGCTGTTGTATTACTCACTATTTGCTATAAAATGACTTTTAAAAATGCAATAGATATTTTAGTTTTGTCATTGTTTATCTTGATATATGTACCCTTTATTCCAGTTTTATTGCTTAGATTTCTGTGAAACTTTGGGAATTTACTAAAAAGGGATACCTAAACCTACCCTACCACAATTATTGAAATATATTCAGTATTACTGGGTAAAGTTGCATAAAAACTTTATTACTAAAAAAAACCAATTTATTTTTACCATGAAAAATACAGCAATTTCCTCAAATTCCTAAGTAATTCTATAATACTGGCAAGGGAGTTTTATCATACATTCATACAGTAATCCTGAAAGTTTCAGGCTGTTAGCTTGAATGGTTTGAGAGGAAATGGTACAAGAAGTGTAAAAAATGTGATTTTTCAGGAGAGCAAAAAAAAAATAGCATACATTCTCTAACCTTACTTTTTTAATTTTAGAATGCTCCAGGACTGTAACTGTCTCCCTCCTGGGCTTCCTTATCTTCTCTCTTCCTTTTTAGCCCTCTCTTCTTCACTCTGGCTTCTTTGGACATCTCCTCCATAGCTTTATCAGCCTTAGCAACACGGTCCAGGTCTAATGCTCGCAGTGCTTTCTTCATGTTTTCTCCTGGTTCAATGTCCATTGCTTTCATTACATGGATTCTCTTGTAGCACCCATCATTAAAACATATTACTGAGTCGAAAACACCAATTTTAATTGTTTTTGCTCCAACAAATACATTTTTTGGTATCCTTTGCCAGATGCAGCTGTTGAAAGACTCGTTCTGGTTTTGAGTCTTGCCATGTAGACATTTTCTTAGTAGTTCTTCATCTGAAAGCTTCCTGTAAATGGGCTTGATTTTTTCAATCACAGCATTTGGCAAGGAATGTTTATGTACATATTCAGCTCCAGTTATAAGTGATCGCTGATAACCACACCATGATTCAACTCCTGGTGGACAGAGACCATGGGAAGGGTTCTCATCAGTAGAGCATTTGTGAAAAAAAGAAGCCCATACAGCTTTCTGCATTTCTTTTAGATTATTGCAATTATTTCTAATTGCCATTCCATAGTAGTTTTGTAACTGATCAATTTCTGATTTGGTAAGCCGACCTCGTCCACCAATTGGCTTACCATCATCTAATTTCTGCCCTTTCAAAGATTTGCATAATTCCAGTAGAAATCGACCCATTCTCTTTTGAACATGGCCTACACATTCAATTTTGGTAACTTCCACTTCACTACCATAGGGCTTTGCCTTAGACACTGCATGATACCCCTTGGAATCACCATCACCCAAATATTGCACATAGCGCAGGCCTCTGGTAAGCTCAGATCTTGAGCAAATTTCAACTGCACCTGCAACCTCCATCCCTCCACTGTAGCCATCAAAATTTTTGAGGCAGGCATGGTCATTATTCCTAGTGCATCCTGCACAGTACTTGCTATATGTTGCTACATCTAGCACTTTTCCTGTGAGCAGCGAGGTTCCAGTCACAACACCATGCAGTGATGAGAAACCTCTCTTCTGCCATGATCCATCTATGACAATTGTTGTGTCAGGACTACCTTCTAATTCCTTGACTTCTTTAGCAGCATTCCACATTGAACCCTCAGCAACCTCTTTTACACTGTCATATATAGCTTTGTTATACACATCAAATTTACTGGCAGGTGGTGGTAGGTCCATAAGAGCACAAAAGGTACGAGCTGCCAGTTTACCTTTTCCAATACACCTCATGGCATAAGCAAATCTAAGATTTACAGAGGAGACTTTTCTTGTATTTACTGGTGATGTCATTGTATAATTGCTGTGGTTACAATATTTACATTCTAACTTTAGTTTAGTTGACAAACCTCTTCTGCTTCGCTGTTCCTCAGTTATTTGTACACTATTTACAGCATTACAACTTGAACAAGAAACACTTTTGTTTATAAATAAAGATAATATGGACAAGTCAATAATTATATTTACACTATTTGTAGCACTTGAAGCTGGCATATCATTAACATCATCACTAACATTGAATAAATCAGACAGCTTCTTTCTTGAGGCACTTGAACTTGCAGGGGATTGGAGGTTAGGTGAAGATGTGCCACCTTTTACTGTAATGTTGTTCAGCTTCTTGTGTTGGTTACCTCTAAATTTACGTTTACGATTGAATGAGGTATTTCTTCCCATATTTAAATTTGAAAATATACTCAAAGACCTCCAAAACTAACACTGTTATACAAAATTCCTTTTCTGCACCAGCTAGTAGACAGATTTCCCTTGCTTACATACAAGAAAAGAGATCATAGTTCAGTGCTGCCACCAGCAAAAGATCACAGCAACAAAACACACATGGTATGATATTAGTTCAGTGCTGCCAACAGCAAAAGAATAAGCTTCCCAGCAACAAAACATACAAATAAAAAGCCTCTTACCCATACGGAAACATATCTTGAGCTGGAGTGGGCGTGGCATTCAAACATGGAACGCACGTAGCGATTTAAATCCAGGCATTTAAAAGTGCTTAATAATAATGCAACACATACATATCATATATCAAAATGTTCAGGAAAGTATGCTCTTTCATATAAACAAATAAAATTTTTTTTCATTTTTTGACACTGATAACGACCAACTCCCCTTAATCTGTATTATGTTCACTGAATTCACAGGTTATGTTGATAAGCTGGCAGAGCAGGTGAAAAAATTTCATTGGTCAATAATAAGCAAATAAATGCATTCTCATTCTCATTACTGCGTTATTGTATTAAAAATTTAAATGTTGTCTGGCTTACCATTCTCAGTCTTGTTTTGGCTGTTACCAGTGTGTTGTGAACCACACAATATATATCCTCCATCAAGACAAGAATTATAGTGAGACAGTTAATTAGCTCCTCTATTACAATTATTATTATTAGTTATTAATTATTTAGCAAAGTAAAATTAAAAGAGTATAAATATATATAGTTAACTGAAAATTCAGCTGGAGAAGAAAGCTGACGCCAAGAGAGTCAAAGGGGATGAGAAGCTCTTTTGTCAGAAAGGACTCTATCTACGCTTGAGCTAGGTAGGGGGAGAACTGAAAAATATGAAGATGATAATCCTTCATTGTACTAGGCTTGTCACCTGAGGTTTACAGTGCATCCTGGGATAAGGAAATTGATTCTTGGGTAATGTGCACCCTTTCAGTCCAATCAGAAGGAGGCCATCATGACAGTAATTTTTGTATATAAAGAGCCCAAGAAGGCACCTTGGGAAATCTGTTCTGACCTGTGCATGAAAGTTGTCTGTAGCTGTTCTGCTGTTGTTCATCAGGCAGAACTTAAGTACTTCACATAAAGTTAGACAAAACGCCAGTGATTACGAGTGTTCAGCCATTTTATTAGAATCGTAACAAGTGTATAAGTGAACATTATTATAAGGCAAATGTGCTTGACTTGTCTCTCTTAGGAAAGAATAAACTCAAGCAAAGTATACAACTTTTAATTATTATAAGACCACTCCTGACCTACCCCCATTTGCTTTACCACCCTGAGTGAGTCAATTATCCTGCTGACTGAGCGACACCGAGGCAAACTCACCAGTAGTAGATTCACCGTACCAGGTAAGTGGGTCTACTCATAGGTAGGGGAGTGAGTCTGGTCAACGACTCCAATCTGCGCTTATTGCATGAGGTGTCTTAAATGTGGTGTAAGAGGCAACCCTGCATATAACATCTAACGTCAACACCATATTAACACCATATATGGTTTCCAAACACGGGGCTCAATAACGCTACAATAGGGTAATTTATGTTCATTTAGAATGACGCCACAACTCGATTGCTTATGTCAAGGTTTTACAAGGGACTTTCAAAACATTTTCCTCATGCCTTCAAAAGAATGTAATGATCCTACGCAATATCACTTCATATAAAATCTGAGAACTCTGGCATATTCCCAACTCCATAGATGTATTGCTACACTGTTTTGTTTTAATTTTCAATTGCAGGGCAATTGTGCATCAAACATGACAGAAGTCCGTTTAAATAGGAGGCATTCAGATTTATAAACCACTTATTCAGCAATTGCATCTAAATTTTCTTGGTATTTTACTTTAACATAAAACAAAAAGTACACTTTATTTCTTTTATCCTGATATATGGAGGACTTTGTGACAGTGATGTGTTTTAACAATTAAAATTTAGTTGAGTCTTATTTTGTAACACTACATCACTTACTTTTTATTTCGGAAAACATGTTTCAGAAGCCATGTGCTTCCATTGTAAATTCCTTTGGTCGACTGCCGGCATTGCTTGCTTTGGTGGTTGTCTCTGTCCCTGGTGGTGGTTTAATGAACCTCTGAATGAGTACATCGCCTGGCGGAATTTCAAAATTGAAAACGCGGTTCATGTTTTTCCATATATATATGTTTTCCCATCTGTTTTCCTTGTGATGTTTTTGAGGATTTTTGGGCTTCTATTTATGGTATGTTTCTCTTTCCAAAAATGCCAAGCTACTGCAGATTTGTCTTCTTGTTCGAGTTTAATATTTCTGTGGTGTTCTTTTGCCCTTGTTTTTATATTTCATTTTGTTTGGCCGATGTAGATTTTTTCACAGTCATTGCAGCTGAACTGATATATTCCTGGTTTGTTTTCTTGTGGGATATCATCTTTTAATTTAGAATTTAAAATGTTTTTTATAGAGTAATTGATGGCTAGAATGATGTTATGTAGTTTGAAGATCCTCTGGGATTTGAAGAAAGTTGTAGGGTGGTATGTAAACCAGAAAGAAAATAAGATCTACAAGAAGTTTACATACCACCCCTACAACTTTCTACAAATTCCAGAGGATCTTCAAACGACATAACATCATTCTAGCCCCTAAAAACAATTACTCTATAAAAAACATTTTAAATTCTAAATTAAAAGATGATATCCCACAAGAAAACAAACCAGGAATATATCAGTTCAGCTGCAATGACTGTAAAAAAATCTACATCGGCCAAACAAAAAGAAATATAAAAATAAGGGCAAAAGAACACCACAGAAATATTAAACTCAAACAAGAAGACAAATCTGCAGTAGCTTGGCATTTTTGGAAAGAGAAACACACCATAAATAGAAGCCCAAAAATCCTCAAAAACATCACAATGAAGACAGAATTAAAAGTTTGGGAAAACATATATATTTGGAAAAACAAGAACTGTGTTTTCAATTTTGAAATCCCGCCAGGCGATCTACTCATTCAGAGGTTCATCAAACCACCACCAGGGACAGAGACAACCACCACAGCAAGCGATGCCGGCAGTCGACCAAAGGAATTGACAATGGAAGCATATAGCTTCTGAAACATGTTTTCCGAAATAAAAAGTAAGTGATGTAGTGTTACAAAATCGATTCAACTAAATTTCAATTATTTCTTTTACTTTAAATAACCAATTTAGCACAACCCAAGATGAAACTTTTGTATACAAGTGTTCCTTAAAACTAGTGTTTATGTGCTCATATGTAATATTAAATGTATTTATACCCAAATCATACTTACTCTTATCTGTTCAATAATTTTACGAATCTGAGGCTCAAAACCCATATCCAACATTCTGTCAGCTTCATCTAACACAAGGTAAGTACAGCGCCTCAAGTTTGTGGTGCCCCTCTCCAAGAAATCTATTAATCGACCAGGAGTGGCTATAACGATTTCCACTCCACGTTCTAAGTCCCGCGCCTGAAGCAGAAAATAACAGTGATTTATTCAAACCATGAAGAGCCACCAGGTTTAAATCAAATATATGTTTGAACCACTGTAGTACATTACCTGTGGACCTTTTGGTGCACCACCAAAAATACATGTATTCCGAACATGGGATGATGCTCCAAAATCTGATGCCACTTGCTGAATTTGCTGTGCTAGTTCTCTTGTTGGGGCTAATACCAAAGCTATTGGACCATCACCTCTCAAAAGTCGTGGCTGACTGTTGATATGAACAATTGCAGGAAGGATGTACTGAAAACAAATAAAACACAAACAGTATGAATTATCTTTAACTCTGTTACTCCTTATTATAGAAACTTGAAGCCAACTTCAGTCAAGCCATTTTCTTTAGTCTATCCTGTAAGAATATTTGCTAAATATGAAGTACCTTAGAAACAATCAAAATTTCTAAAAAAAATCTCTTTAAAATTTTGTATTTTACAGAATTATTCATCTAGTTAGAATATGCCATTTATCATTTGGCCACTTGTAAATAATATTTAAAAGCCAATTAAGGCTTGAATTTCAGGTTTGGGACAGGAAATGTTTCATGATCACTAAAGAATATTTATAAAACTGTACGATGCCAAAGGTTAAGGGGTAGAAGCTCATATTTGGTCAATAATAGCTTGGCTTCTCACCCTGATTTCCTTGCTTGGCTTAACTAGGCAACTCACTTGCTTTTGACATTTCATAGGTATTGGATGTGCTAGTTATCCTACATAAGCTTATTTATATTCACTAATATCAGTGAGAAACTGATATACAGTGACCAATCTAAACAATCAACATCATTCCTCCGAGAAAAAAAAAAAAAAAAAAAAAGAAAAAAAAAAAAAGAAAGAAAAAAAAAAAAAAAAAGAAAAAAAAAAAAAAAAAAAAAGGCCATTAGTGCAGGTAATTACTATATTAGGCTCAAATTCAAAATCAGCATAGAGGTGTTCATCATGTGATCAGATAAGTACAGTAGAATAAAAATAGCAACTATTTAGACCTTATTTACATACAGTAATATAAATGAAATCAAAATACACTTATACAGTACATACTCTTACTCTGCTGCAATAAAATCTTACACATTTAATTATTTTAGTCTGTTGTGCTCTTTCTGTACCATTTATCCACTACAGGTTGGCAGCTTCTTAATACTTGTACACCTAAACCATTCATAAATGAAGGCTTTCACTTCTCTGCACTTCCAGTTTCTTTTCTTTTCATTTCATTTGTTTTCTTCCCATTCTTTTAAAATACCCCCTTTATTTTTACTTTCTCTACACGTACTATGTACATAGTGTATAAAGAAGGTATTGTAATGCATTCAAAAATGTGATATCGAGATTTCACCGGATATACATGCATTTTTAGAAAAAGGTCTACGTGTGTGTGTGTGGGTGGGGGTGTGTGGGTGTGGTTGTGTGAGGATGTGTGTGGGTGTGGTTGTGTGAGGATGTGTGTGGTTTTGGTTGTGTGAGGGTGTGTGTGTGTGTGTGTGGGGTGTGTGTGGGTGAGAGTGTGGGTGTGCGTGGGTGGGGTGTGGGTGGGTGGGTGTGGGTGGGTGTGGTGGTGTGAGGGTGGGTGTGTGTGTGTGTGTTTGTGGCGGTGGGTTTGTGTTTGTGTGTGTGTGTGTGTGTGTGTGTGTGTGTGTGTGTGTGTGTGTGTGTGTGGCAGTGGGTGAGTATGTGGGTGGGTGTGTGTGAGGGTGTGTTTGTGGAGGTGGGTGAATGTGCGGGTGTGGGTGAGTGTGGGTGTGAATGTGTAGGTGTGGGGGGCTGTGTGTGTGGGTGTGGGGGGCTGTTTGGGGCTGTGGGTGAGTGTGTGGGTGTGGGTGGGTGGGGTCGTGTGTGTATGTGGGTGGGTGTGTGTGGGGGTGTGGTTGTGTGAGTTTGTGGCGGTGGGTGAGTGTGTGGGTAGGGTGTGTGTGAGTGGAGTGTGTGGGGTGTGAGTGTGTGTGGGTGGGGTGTGTGGGTGTGTGGGTGAGTGTTTGTGGGTGTGAGTGTGTGTGTGGGTGGGGCGTATGTGGGTGGGATGGTGTGGGTGGGAGTTAGTGTGTGTGGGTATGTGTGGGGGTGTTGGGGGTGTGTGTGGGTGGGTATGTGTGGACTTGGGGGGGTGGGGTGTGTGAGTGTGTGTGGACTTGGGGGGTGGGGTGTGTGAGTGTGTGTGGACTTGGGGGGTGGGGTGTGTGTGGGTGAGTGTGTGGGCTTGGGGGTGTGGGTGGGTGTGAGTGTGTGTGGACAACATAGCTCAAAGAAAGAAGACTATTAAGTAACAAACTTGATATTTTAGTTTGGTATCTTCCAAGGATGCAAGACAAAATTTTTCAAGAAAATCCCCCCCACCCCAAGCTATCCTTTACATGGAATATTTTTCCAATATTTTATATTTTTTAAAAAATGGCTCTTAACGATTTTGACTAAAATAACTTACATATAAGATATTTTTATAACAAACGGCATGTATATCTTGAATTTTCTGAGAATAGGCTCTGAAGACCTCTTTATTCTGAATGACTTGTATAACTGGCAAACCACAAGAGCTAGATAAAAATTACAACACAAAAAATGTAAACTCATTAAATCACGCAATTTATATCATACATTTTTTTATAGAGGTAACCTTTTTCAAGATATTCTGGATTACTGATTTCAATTTTAGCCACTTAAACTTTTATCACACAGGAAAACATCTTTCTTTTAGTTTCTCATTTGTTTATTACCGGCTTTTATAAGATGAGACTATCTCTTTAGCCTGTGCATTTTATTTCCCTTCTACTTACAAGGAAGCTAGTAATAAGATTAATTCTGCTAATATTTATATTGATTAGCATGATGTAGATAACAGCTTTATGTTTTGAATAAAAGGTTTGTTTACCAAACAGCTAGAGCACATCATGTGAATAGAAGACATTAGATTTTTACTGTCTCTACATGTACTATGTACATAGCATATAGAGAAGATATTCTATTGCACCCATAAATTTTATACAGAGAATTCACCAGAAATAAATGTTTTGAGACACCCCTGATTCCAAAACAAGCCTTTTTAGAAAAAAATATGTGTGTCAAAAAGGAAAAGTCAGTTAAATACCAAATTTGGTATTTAAGTTGATCTTCCAAGGATGGAACACAAAGATTTTCAAGAAAATCCCCATCCTGCCCCAAACTACCCTTTACATGTAAAAACCTTTGAAAATTTTGATTTTCTTAAAAATAGCTCTAGATTTGATTAGAAAACCAATGTTTAAGACATTTTTATGACAAATGAAATGTATATCTTGAATTTTCTGGAAATTGCCTCTAAGCTCTTCATTCTGGTTGACATTTGTACAACTGGCAAACCGTAAGAGATGACAAAAACTTAATACACAAACATGTAGATTTCATTAAATCAGAGTATATGTTTGTTTTTTGTTTTTTGTTTTTTTTTTTAAGACTTAACCCTTTTCGAGAAATTGTGAATTACTGGTTTCAATTTAAGCCACTTAAAAGTCTTCTCAAACGGGAAGTCAATCTTTTTTCTCGTTCCTCGTTTGTTTACTCCTGGAAAGCAAAGATATTGGAATTTCAATTGTTCATAAAACAGGCTTTTAAAGGACAATATCATCGCTTTAACCATGTATTTTCTTATTTCCTTTCTACTTAAAACGGCATTGAGTGATAGTCTCATCCTTTAAAAGCCGATCACTATAGCTTTTGCCTGTGCATTTTCTTATTTCCCTTCTACTTACAAGAAGCTAGTAATAAGACTAACTCGGCTTAGTTTATTTTGATTAGCATGATGTAGATAACAGATTAAGGTTTTGAATAAAAATTTGTTTACTGAATAGCTAGAGGACATCATGTGAATTAGATTTATTCCCTTCTATTTACAAGAAACCAAGTAATAGGACAATTTCTTCTAACGTATATCTCAATTATCATGAAATAGAAGAATAAGCTTTTTAACAATAATCTGTTACAGAGATGTAGAGAAAGTCATGTGAATGGAACACAAAATTTTGTGTCGTCCTGTGTTGAAATGTTGCAGAATTTCCTTTGCTAATAACAAGAATTGTTTCTAACATTAAAGTAATCCTTGACTTATCGTACATTATGATTTTCCTTAAGCATTCACTGACTAGTATAATTAGATGAATTAGTAGTTACTTAATAAAGGTAAAGACTCATTTCCACACTTCAGAAACTGTCCTTGAAGAGCAGCATTAACCCTTATTTTACCGACATGACAACCACATATTGACTTCACATGAAGAAAAGCGACACAAGAGGGACGATCCTGTGTTATTAAACTACTTCCAAGAATCAAACACAGAATGAAAAGCAATTTATAGTGGTTATGACTGGCCATTAAAGGAAAAGATATTAACATAGACTTTATGAGAAAATTCATTGGCACACAGCAAATAATAGGGAAGCAATTAATAGCCAATCACTTTTGAAAAGTCTTGGCTATGCTTTCTCTATAGTTTTGTTGCTTTACAAACATGCAAATGCAATCGAGCAGAATTTTGGTAATATTCTTACAAATCATAATATGGCTTGTCCAAATAATAGATCTGTTGGTTTAGCTAAATTATACGGAGGCCTGTCTTCAACTATTATTTCGAGGGTCTGATGAGAACAAGAATGTTTCTGAATGTAATGCCATCCTGCATGTTTGCTAGATTGGAACTTTCAAGTTTTGGACACGAATCAAATTTATTCAATAACCATTTTGCTAATTTATATGTTGGAGAATCAATACTACTGGTGATTGGTCTCATTGTTTTTCCTGTTTTGTGAATCTTTGATAGGGCATAAATTCTGGATAATGTTGGATTGTCTACTTTTATTTTATATGATTCTACTTTTTTGATAATTCTGCTTTCTTTTACTGCTTGTTTAATGTCTGGATGCAAGAGTTTAGTGGGTTGGTTTCCACTGTGATGTATTGGTCATCCTATAAAAAATTTTCCGTTCTGTTTATGTATTCTGTTTTGTCCAAAATTACCATGTTGTTCCCTTTGTCTGCTTTAGTGTATATGACTGGTTTGTCTTTTAGTGATTTTATTATTTGGCCATTGCATTTGGATTTCTTTTCATTTTTAATCTGATCAACTATTTTTGAACATTTACTTTTTATTATAATTTTATCTTCTTCCTTTAAGTTTTTTGTAGCGATTTGGATGTCTGCAATATAATCCTCTACTTGATTTGAGTAGTCAGTGCACGTTTTTAACCCTTGGTTTAGAAAGTTTTAACTCTTTTTTGGTGAAATTTTGATTTGACAAGTTTACTACATTATCTGTGATTTTACTTTGGTTTTAGGAAAAACATAGATCGCCTAATAAACTTTGAAATCCTGCCAGTAGACAGCTTAGTTAAGAAGTTCATCAATTTGCCACCAGAGAAGAGAGCACAAGCAAACGCAGCCAGCAACGGCAGTTGGACCCGTGAGGTTGAAAATGAAAGCATAGGCTTTCGAAACTAGTCCCTCATAATAACAATGTAAGTAATGTTAAAAAACCAAATCAACAAATTAATATACATTTCATACATTAAACATGTTAGTAATCAATTTTACTATTGGAAATGTTGCAAAAAACTTGGGGCATTTTTAACAATAAATAATATACTGAGATAACACACACACTGTAAGCTTCCCAAACTTTACTCAATACTTTGAGCATGTTGCACTCTCATTTGAGGGCACTGTCAGCAATTTGTCAATTAGTGCATTTCCTTGTTGCTTACTACAGCGAACCCACAGGAGATATCTGGCATCGTTTCCATGAGTTTTAGTAAAATTGTTCGTTTCTGTTGATACACAGAAGCTCATCAGGCGGGACTCAAACCTCTTCATATACATTTTTTTCCCCATGTATCCAATTCTGTCTTCTATTTAATGCTTTTATAAGGTGTATTTCTTTCTTGTCTATTTTTACCTTTCAGCTAAATGTTCACATAAATGATTTATTTTTATTGTATCCCAGGGTTAATTCTTTTCTGCAAATAGCCTTTATTTTTCTATCCTAACCCTTCTCTCTCTGTAACATGAATTCAACAATTACTATGTACAATATACTTACTGCTAATGTCTTCCCTGAACCAGTTTGTGCAATGCCGACCATATCTCGACCACTCATGGCAATAGGCCAGCCCTGTGCCTGAATTGATGTGGGATCCTCAAAGCCTTGTCGCCTGAAAGAGACATAAAAATTCAAAGCTTTATCAACGCTTCTTTACAATTACTTGCTAGGGAAACAGCCAAGAAAATATTAAAAATTGAAAACCAAGCTTTTGAACATTCAGGCCCGGTTGCATAAAAGTTAATCTGAATTCAAACACCTGAAATTGATCTCAAGTCAAGCTGAACTTAGAATTTGGTTGTATAAACAATGATCTTAGTTCAAGATGCCTTGAACTAAGATCAAATCTGACTGCTGAATTTTCTCCAGTTAACTTAACTGAACTTGGATTAGTAGAACTGCTGAATATACATAATAGTTGTCCATTCTTTAAACAAGGAAGAAATAAATAGTACAAGTTTTAATACAACTTAAATAAAATGGTAAGTAACACTTGTTTGTAGTTATTTTGATAATTAGCCTATATATTTCACAATTCCCTTGCTGAATGCATTGCTTATAACCTATGCATTCATTGATTATAACCTATGCTAATATTTTCAGATGTAAGATTACTCAGATATTTCCGATGGTGAGGATTTTGAATTTGTAAGGGCTCCTCGTGTTTTTCAACATAGAAGGAATCCCATCTTAGAGCTTAATGACAGAGAATTCAAAATGAGATTTCGATTATCAAAGCATGTAGTTGAAGAACTGGAGCATAGGCTACATGCACAATTAAGGGCACAAACTTGAAGGAATTATGCACTCTATCCAATGTTTATGATCCTTCTTACATTACGGTTCTATGCGACTGGGAGCTTCCAAATGGTGATTGGGGATACCTTTAATGTAAATAAAGGGACTGCAAGCAGAACTATACACAAAGTTACAAGAGCGATTGCAGCCTTAAGACCTCATTTCATCAATATGCCTAGGGAAGAGGGTGAAGTAAGAAGGGTTATGAGGGATTTCCATAACACATGCAATTTTCCAGGAGTTTTAGGTGCAATAGACTGCACACATATCCCAATTATATCACCTGGTGGGAATAATGCTGAGATATACAGAAATCGCCATGGTTGGTTTACTTTAAATGGTCAAGCTGTCTGCGACTCAAAACTTCATTTCCAGAACGTTGTTGCTAGGTGGCCAGGTTCAGCACATGATAGCAATATTTTTAGAAACTCTAGAATTCATGCACAATTTGAAGCTGAAGAATTTCCCCGAGGTGTACTTCTAGGAGACAGTGCATATCACTGCTGTCATTTCTTACTTACACCTACAATGAATGAAGAAACTCCTGCAGAACGAGCATATAACAGGGCCCATAGAAAAACAAGATCAGTTATAGAAAGGTCTTTTGGCTGCTTAAGAATGAAATTAGCCGTCAAATTACTTCGAGTTCCTCCTATAATAGTAGCAACGTTTGTATTACATACCTTGGCCATTAATGCAGACGACAACACTCCTGATGTAGACAGTGCTGTTTACAGAGGAAGGAGAATCTACCAGGAACTGCCTATACCTGATTTAAATCAGAGAAATAGAAGGGAAAACACTGCACTGAGAACTGCACTTATTAACAACACCTTCAGGTATTAACGTAAATTTATTATTTCATAACATTTACATTTGTTGTGATTTTTTAAGTTCAAACTCCAGCTTTAAAATTTTCATTTTCAGTTCATGTTCCTCCTCTAAGCACTCCAACCTCCTCTTGTAGAATTTTATCCTAATGTCTTCTTCCTTCCTTTGCTTTTCAGGGCTTGATGGTCTGGTTGAACTGGCACTTATAGATGCTGAAGGCTCTGGTTCAACAGGCTATATTTCTTCCTCCTGAAAATTGCAGACCTCCACTAACCCCTCATCCTGCGGTGAACTAGAGATGACCTCCATATTTAAGTTTGTAATAACTTTGACATCGTCGAAGTCACAATGAGATGGCAAAAACTGCGGCCTGAGTGCTGCAATCAGTTTGTGGCCACTTTCGTCCAAGGAAGACGGCACAAACATACCCCCTCCTGTTTTGTAAAGTTTGACTTTATCTTCAGCATTTTTCTTTGTGCGCTTTTTTATGTTTTCATAACACAATCTTAAACTTTTGCAATCGCATCATTTCTGGAATTAAATTCCAAAGTTATTTCCTTCCATGTTTCCTCCTTTCTTGTTTTCCACTATATCTTTGTGTTTTAGAACAATATCTATTAACATATCTTTCTCTTCGCTTTTAAAATTAGCAGAACACACCTTTTTCTTTTCTTGAGTATCCATTTTAAGGTTATGCTTTCAAGTCGCAGTATTGTAAACGGAGAAAAAAAAAAAAAGAGAAAGGGGGATTACGCATTTAATGAAGATAACGTCAACTAAGTAACTGTTTTTGATAAATATGATTTAAATATAGAGTCAATTATTATACTGTCTATATAAAATAAAACTATTTTCAGGAATAAAAGCCATAAACAGAAATTTCCATCTAAGTCTTTTTATGTCTATATTGGTTATCCTGTGCATTTGAATCCAATAAATCCGAATGGTGCCGAAGATTCTCGAGTCCTTTCGATGCAATACGAAAATTGCCATTTGTTGGTCATGTTGCCATATTTGATTTTGTGTTCTCGGATCAACAGTGAACTGAGTTCATTAAACTAAGATCAGTATTATACAACCCACGCGGAGAAGCAAACTAAGTTCATTTCTGATCTTCGGTTATTAATGAACTACAGTTAGCGATTTTTATGCAACCGGGCCTAAGTGTAATTTAAGCTCATTATTATCAATAATACATCCTCAGTTAATTTTCTCGCTTTCATACCTTCTCCTTTTTGTCTAATTCCACTAGAATGATGATCTGAAATTTGACAGATAAAAAGAAAGCAGACACACAGCAAGCATAACTGCAAGAGTTGCACCCTTGCTTTTTAATAGAAGCATAGACATAGTCATGTACAAACTCTTATGCTGAATTCTGCATCTTTTTCTCCCGCATTATCAGTTTCTGAACCCCACATGATTACAATGTGACATTTGCATCATTTACTCACAATAATCAGGGACCTCTTAAATTTGGCTGTGGCACATTATTTTAATGTCAGGTATTGCTCTATAGTTTCATTCAGCACCTTTTCATGTCCTATTTATTAATAAAGGATGGATGAATTTCATACTGCATATCATTGGTAATGTTATTCAATTAGGAACTTCCAAGCCTGGGAAGATTTCTTCATGTAATTTACAGATTTAAGAACCATTAATGGTTCTTGTGTTACTCGTTGCATTGTTAATGATCTTGGCACATGCTTGCTTGTTATTCAATTAGGAACTTCCAAGCCCAGGAAGATTTCTTCATGTAATTTACAGATCTAAGAACCATGGTTGCATTGTTAATGATCTTGGCACATGCTTGCTCTAAGGGACCATGAAAATAACCAAGTAAAACTAAAGCATAACATACAATATGTTGCCAATCACAATGAAAACAGAGTACACACAAAAATGTATGAAACAGCTGAGTCAATATGGCACCCTGCAATGTGACCATGTACAGTGCATACAACAAAAGAAGTTATGTACATGTATAAAAATGAACAGCTAGCCACTCAGCTGAACGATGTTAAACTCACCAAAAAGGACCACCTACCATCACAATTTTGTTTTGCTATGATCAAGTCATGGCAATGATAAATCTGATGTGAGAAGAAAGAATAGGTGTACAGATGTGAAAAGATGTACAGAGAATCAATCGCTCTCTCATTGGATGGTATACAAACACTAAATCTTGCAGCTTGTGCCACAATATTCATGTCAAATTCAATGCACAGTGAAGTAAATAATCAATTAAGAGTAAAAACACAGCATCACACTCCAATTTCACTAGTTATCATCAGCAATTTATTATGTATTAAGTTTTGAGTGTGATGCTATGTTTTTACTCTTAATTGATAAGCATTAAGATAACAAAAAAACAAGCTTCCATTAAATAGGAGTAAAAACATAGATTACACTCAAACTTCACTCTTGAATGTAATCTATGTTTTTACTCCTATTTAATTAGTTACTTCACTGTGCATTCCCATTAATGTTTTAATTGACAAGTTTCCATGTTTAGATTATGCTTCATTGTGAATAGTGCTTATGCTTTGTCTTCATTTAATGTGGGACAATTACACAGGTGGCTAATATGTGCTTTGATAATTGTTCTATCCGAATTGCTGTGTACGGCATTAAATTAAAAAGGCGATTAGGATGCCACATGGTGTTAAGCAATTTCCTCACTTTCCAACATCTTTCACTGAAACCTAAAATGTAAAATTAGGAACCAGCTATACTGATACCCAAGATTTACATATTTTGAATATCTGGAACTTCCAGCTGAATCAACTCTGAAAGCCAGATATTAATTTTTTAAGCCTGGCTGAAGCTTTTTAATTTTGCAACTTAATTTAGTTTTCCATCCAGAGCTTTTTTTTTACAAATTTTGGTAAAGCTATATGATGGTTGCAGAGAACATACGGACAGACACACAAGCACACACAAAAAACAGTCTTAAGAAGTAGTTTAAGTGACTTTTACCGGCAATCAATATTTGAAAGGTTGCTGAAATTTTGACTTCTTCTTGGAATCATTGGGGTTTTAGCTTCATAGATCAGTTGGCTATGCACTGTCGTCGTTCCACAGAAGTGGCCTTCAGCCGCCATTGCTACAATCCTCTACTTATAAAACAAACCAGTAAGTAACTACAAAGTGGCCTAATGACGAAATAACAAAAGTACCCATGTGTTGAAGTAATGCCAAGTGGTGGAACCATCGTATAATAATAATTAAATTTCTGGTACCTCAGATGGCAAATATATGATATATATTTACCGTATTTCTCCCATAACGTAATCAGGAAAGTTTCCTTCTTCAAATGACAAATTTGGATGAGGAACATTGTTTCCTTTGACTGTTATTTCTTTTGTAGACCTGTATTTGACAACATCATGGAATGGCCTGAAAACAAAGTAAAAACAATTAAAATTTTATGTCATGCAAATACAACCAATAATAAAAGTTCACACAGTATATCATTACAGCTTTTTTTTTTCCCCATTCGACAGGTTCCTCATTGCTCTGGACACACTTTATACTTGGCCTTATTTTGCTACCTGTATTGTTTTTAAGTCAATTAATTAGGCCTGCATCCTTTACCAAGGAATGTAGTATTTTAATTTCTAATTCTAATGTCATTACAGTTTTTAAAATACTTTGCTGTATTTTTATCCTATAAAGTATTATTGGTAAATATCCATATCCATAAATTCTTTATTCCATACGTAACACAATATATAAATTTAAAATAATATTCAAACAGAACATCACAATCATGTTAGTATTGTAACAAAATCTCTCTATTACTTCAAATTCAGTTTACAACAATGTCTTTATTTCAATAATCTAGCACAATTTGTTCTCTTGTCACTAATATGCTCCCTCAACTCTATCTACTGCCATTGTATGCTCTGAACTCACAGCTAAAATTGAATTCTGCAAGCTTCACTGTCTTCCTTTCATACATTTCTATGGAAGAAAACTTGAAAAGCTGAGGTCATTATTGTTAGCATACATTACAAGCAGGTGTGACATTAAGACCTCTAAATAGTGTAATACAGTAAAATATAATTTATACATCTTTACTTTCTCTACTACCCACGTAAAATGTACATTGAGATAGAGCAGATAAGGTATTTCACCCAAAAATTTTATAGAGATTTCACCAAAATTACATGTCTACAGTCTGCTGAATAAAAAATTAGTATTTTTAGAAAAAAGTCCACGTAATTTTTATGTCTGTGGACAACATAACCAGAAATTGAGAAGTTGGTTATTACCAAACTACCCTTTACATGTAACATTTTTTTTTAAATTTTATTTTCTCACAAATTATTTAACTTTGATTAAAATGCCATATGTTTAAGTTATTTTTATGACAAACGAAATGTATGTCTTGAATAGCCTCTGAAGATGTCTTCATTCTGGATGATTTTTTAATAGCTGGTAAACCTTAAGAGATTGACAAAATCTTATTGCACAAAAAGTGTACATCTCATTAAAACACACAATTTATATCATACACTATTTTTTGTAGAGTTAAACATTTCAGAGACATTCTTTGTTATTGATTTCAATTTTAAGCTAGTTAAACTATTCTCATATAGGAAGTCATCTTTCATTTCATCCTCTTTTGTTCTACTCCATAATGGAAATTTTGATATTCCACAAACGGTCTCTTCTCAAAATTCATCTAGCCAGAAGAGAGACCTCTATTGGCTGCCACCACGAGTTCAGCAGTAAATCTCTGCTGAAGATGGTGGCAATAGCCGTCAAAGTAAGTTACTTATTTCAATTAGTGAAGTTTGAGTGTGGTGCTGTGTTTTTGCTCTTAAGTGATACTACTGTTGTTCCAGAGGGCATGTAAAGAATTTATATAAACTAATTATGCAGGAAGCAGATCTCAGTGCTGAACATGGAAACACATTATCAGCTCAGTTAATAAAAATTAGATGAATTATGGAAGATTTTGAAGGAATTGCTCCTTGTGAGAATTGTGGACAAGAATACTTATCAGCAGACGAGAAACTATAACGAGAAAAGTGCAGTGGACCAAATATCCAAAAAGTGGCACTCTTTTTCATGCCATGGCTAGTTTGGAACCCCTCTTGCAGAAATTTTAAGGCAAGAATTATCATTTATTCAGTTTTTTCTTGCCTTAACTGCTTGTATCTATGGATATTGATTAAAGCACAAGTTAAATCTACCATGGTCACTGGTGCAAGATATGCAAGTGAAAAAAGCTGCCCAAAATGTATTGTACTAAAGTGGTGCATAATGTGTTAAAAGATCACGATCCTTGTACAACTGCTGCTTTTGGCAGTGGATTATTGATAGATTGGTTGTGGTGTATTAATAGTAACTTAACTTTAATAAGTGCAGAAATGTTGAATATGTTTTAAAATGCTACTTAAGATGAAAGTGCTGAGCAAGAAGGAGAAAATTTATATTAATTATTTCTTCAATGCCTATATTTTTTTGGGGTTCTATGCACAGAAACCTTGGCTATGCCCTATCATCACTTCACTTCTTTACTTTTAAAAAACATTCTCAACCATACTTTGTAGTTAGGACCAACAACACTGGGCTTCGCTTTACAGCTTAGGACCCTCAACCTAAGATCTGTGGTTGTGAGTAACAAAGAGATAGGAAGCTCATCTGCAGGGAATACACACACTTTTTAGGCTTGAAATTACACAATCTATGATTGCTCATTTGGTACTATTTAACACATTTTAAAACAGATTTGGGTTAAACTTCCACAGGTGCTCTAGATTTGAAAGTGTTAAAAACATGAAGGTAATCTTGCATACTAGGTTACCTTGTCATGGCGGACATTGTCAATGCGCAATGCAAAATGCCAACATGCACATTTAAAAACCACTACGTTTATGCAACATTAACAAGTAGTTGGTGCTATTACTTAATTTACTGCATAGGTCAAAACAGTCATTGGTACACACGGAAGTAGTAATAAAATATCTGCATGTAATAAACGAGTCAAAACAAAAGTGCGAGAAATGATTCTCAATGTATGAAAAGGAAATGTTTAGCTAAAATAAATATACTATAGGAAGGGTAATAACAAATATAAGAGAAATGATTCATAATGTACGAAAAGGAAATGTTTAACTACAATAAATATAATCGCCCAAACAAAGAGCATAGCTTCCCCATGTCCTGCCGATTATAAATATACATTCTCTCTGAAGTAGTTATAAAATATCTGCAATGTAATAAATGAGTCAAAACAAAAGTCCGGGAACACATAGCTATAGGAAGGGCACTAATAACAAATATAAGAGAAATGATTCATAATGTACGAAGTGGAAATGTTTAACTACAATAAATATAATCACCCAAACTGAGGAAACAAATAGCATAGCTTCCCCATTTCCTGATGATTTTAATTATGCATTCTCTTTTAAGACGGCGCTGACTCCATTTATTATGCCAACCAAAAACAGTAATAGTTCTGATTTCCATCTATTTGTTTATTTATTTTAAGGTTAAATCACCGCCAAGCAGTAAACAAATGCAGCATAAAGGAATGTCTTATACAGCTATCCACGAAACAGAAAGGAAAATGTCATACAAGTAAACAATAATCACCCGAAGTAGTAAACAAAGTTTACTTTTCCCCTATACGGACATGATTTATAACTCGCACATTCTCACTTTACATGGCACCGGAGTATAATACGTAAAATGCACGTCAATTGTTGGTTTTTAAGGCCTAAAAATACTGATTTATATCACTTCCAAAACTACTCTTTTCTTGCATCTTTAAATGTAATGCATTACAAAACATATTAGAACAAAATAAGAACTAAAGCTTTCCTGGCGACGTGTTAATTCAAAATCTTCTCGGGCTTCTAGCCAGGTAAAAACTTGGCTTGACACCAACGTTTCGAAGAAGTACATCTTCCTCGTCTTCAGGGTGAACTGATCATCAGTTCACCCTGAAGACGAGGAAGATGTACTTCTTCGAAACGTTGGTGTCAAGCCAAGTTTTTACCTGGCTAGAAGCCCGAGAAGATTTTGAATGAATATTAGAACAATCATAAGTGAAAATAGCTGTAATAATAATAATAATAATAATAATAATAAAATGTTATCAGCCAGAGGACATACTGCTCTTTATTAATGCAATTGTTAGCCTAAAAAATACTTCATGCCACACCAAATGACATCACAACAGGAAGAAATAAATCATGCCAAATGATGTCACCGAAAGCTAAGTAACAACCTCTAAGCATTGAAAACTATTTGTAAAGGACCTTGGTGATTTCTTGGTGTTTTTTGGGGTTATGATGTAAAGCGAGGTTGCCTGTCTGACATTGCGCAGTGCCTGCCATGACAGGGCAACCTAGTGTGCAAGATTACCAACATTAACATGTTCATATCTTAAATCTACAATATTGCCAGGTTTTGACTTCCTGGAATCTTAGGATTTTAGCTTTTTAGTCCCCTTGGCTGCCCTGTCATCGCTAAGCAAACTGCTCCACTCTTCTACTTATACAATATCCCTCTGCTGTTTTGCAGCTTTAGGCCCTCCACCTTAGGCTAAGCTTTGCAACTTATGACCCTAAAGTTTATAAAATACCAGTAACTACAAAGCGGCTCTAATGGGAGAATAACAAAGTATTAAATCCAATTTTAGAGGTTGTTTCTTTAAGAAATTTAGGTATATTTATATATTTCAGGTCCTTCTAACCTTTATAATCTTACAAGATCTAAGTTTAAACCAGCATCAGCCAGGTAAGTTTCTATCTTTAATTTTATTAAATATTCTAGTACAAGAGGACCAAGCGTTTGAAATAATTTTATTGATATTGAATTTTAATATGGGTCACATTTGAAATAATGCCCAGATCTGAAACAAATTACTCACCCAGGTGCTGAAGTAAATAAATACCGAAAAGCATAATTATGATTGACAGTTTCATGCAAAATTAATTACCTTTTGCATTGATAACTGCTCACCTGTTAACAACATTCTCATGAGGGACATAAAAGTCTTTACGAAATGGCTGAAGTGAACTCATATCCCATCTTGGCTTACGAAGCCTATCACCAGGTTGTTTTCCTTTAAGGCTATTACCGCCTCCAAACGCTCCACCACCACTGCCTCCACCGCCACCACCTCCGCCTCCTCCATATCCCCTTCCACCGCCGCCGCCACCACCCCCAAATCCTCCTCGGCGTCCATCTCCCGCGCGTCCTCTTTCACGCTCGCGATTACGGTACCTAAAACAAATTTGCAACGTTAATTGTAGAAAACATACAAAAACAACAAACATACCCTGTTGCTTATACGATAAGTTGGCTGTTCAAAATTCATCACTTCTTAGCACTGTATGCCTCCTGATCAATCACGTTAATATTTGTACACTATATTTATTGATTGCTACAATAACGGCAATATTTCACTTAATAAATACATTCACCGTGGAAAAGGAGACAAATTTACATACATGTTTTGGTCAGGCAATACTTAGTTCTTCAACTTGGTGCACACGCAATTCAATTTACAATCTGAAAACAAAGACTTTAGATACAATTGCGAACATTTAAAATAACGTTTAAGCAATAATACGTTTACAATACTAAAAATGTACAGCTTTTTCTTCACAATGCTGTCACTTACAAACCCTTTCCAGCCCTAGCTTCTGGTACTACTTTCACTCCTCGACTTATTTTAACAAATGCCACATAAATGTCTCCAAATTTCTATTAAAGCTTGCTCTATGCTGTATTTTATACTAAATTTAATTATAGATGATAAAATTATCCTTAAACTGCTGAATATCTCTCAATTCAGACACAAGTTATGCAAAACTATTTATCGTGGAAGAACACAGTTTACCAAACGGCTAGCTCAGTTGCGTATGTTGCGGAAGATGACGTCTCGCTCAGCCTGCATATCAATGATGCCAGTTTGCCCTTGCTTCTGAATTGAGTCCGATAACACCGACTAAAAAGATTAACGAGAACGCACACAAAATAGCTATAATTTGCTATTTATTGTTGTATTTTATTTTTGTATTATATTCAATGTAATCAAGAATTGTCATCTGAACTATGTACTCTATTCATAAACGTCTGTCACAATAAGACTTCTGAAGTCAAGTGAAGTAAAATGAAGATAAAAAAAAAGAAGTTATAGGGAGCAGTAAGTAATTGCACTCTCTTTAACGTTAATATGCTGAAGTTGATGTTAAAATTTAAAAAAAAAAAAAAAAAAAAAAAAAAAACACAAAAAAAAGGATATATAAAGAGCATAAGCATGTTTGCAGACGACGTGATCTTATAGAAAATGCCAAAATATCACAAATAAATAAATAAAACGTGTCTCGCGCGAACAGAATATACGCACTGTTGCCACATGTACGCTCGCAACTTTGGCGCCCAGCTGCGATTGGTCTACCAATTCAATACAGCACCAAATAGTGAAATATTCCTACAGCTATATAAGCTATTTTAAGATTCAAGATTAGTTCTTATTTTAAGATGTTTATTTTTCACCTTCAGTTTTTCTCTCCTCTTTGAATTGCTATTGCTTCGAAATTATGATTTTACAGGCATAAAAGACATCAAATATGAAAATATAAAATGATAAAAACTTCCTCGCATGTTCGAAAGTATTCCCTTACTTTGTAAGCATGTGATTATAGCGTGTGGAATTCGTGAAGTACGTAGCGTATTTATTTTGCATTTTACTAAGTATTTTACTTGTGGAAGGAGACGGTAGAAAGAGACGAATATTGCCAAACTAAGAAGAAACCTAAAATAATAACGAACGCATTAGAGTATTCAAGCGTAATGAGTGTTCTGCAATGAAAAATAATTACGGTTACCCGGTGTAAGAAACAATAGCACATTGAACAAAAGGAACGATGCCTTTAAGTAAATAACAAAAGGTAAAGAATCCAAATCACCTCGGGTTAACGTAATTCAATGAAATAGCGTAACACCACATAATAGAGAGTATACAGAAAGGAAACTCGAGGGCGGCTCCTTTGATGTGCATGAAGATAAGCACTGCGCTAGACGCCATATTGGAACCAAGTAAACGCAAAGCAAAAGCTGTTTATTACAAGCGATTTTAAGCAAATTAAAGCGTTTAAATAATAAAGCAAGAACGTATGTAATACAAATCTCATGTGTGGTATACATATGACTTTCTCTGCTTGCTCTCCTAAAACTATTTATACGACAGCTTATTCTTCTGCTTCTTGTTCATTCAGATACATTTTAATTGCGCATTTCGTTATAGATATAAACGATAGTCAAATCTCTTCGATGTCAGCAGCTAAGTGATGCTGTGAAATCCCATCCTATGTATGAACTTGAACAAAGAAAAGAAAAAGGTATGAATGGTAATTTCCACGTAAGAAAATGTGTATATATTTGAAAATTGTTAATCGATAACAAGGGGGTATCTCGAAAATGGTTAACTTCACAAAAAATATACATTACATATTGTGGGCTTTAACATGATCTGCATTTTCTGTGTAGTAAAATTTTAGCTCTCTCTCTCTCTCTCTCTCTCTCTCTCTCTCTCTCTCTCTCTCTCTCTCTTACGGTTTTAATTAAAATATCATTTGTTTAAGATATTTTTATGACGAACGAAATGTATAACTTGAATTTTCTGGGAATAGCCTCTGAGGATCTCTTCATTACTGAGACTGGTAAACCGTAAGAGATAGACAAAAACATACTACATAAAAATCTGATGTGTTCCATGCACATAACTTTCTCTAGCTGTCCCACAAACAAACTTTTGTTATAAAAGATTCTTTTATCTACGACATGCTAATCAAGATAAATATTAGCAGAAATGATCGTATTACTTGCTTCTTTGTAAGTAGAAGGCAAATAAGGGAATATATTAGGCTAAAGTGAGAGTCAAATATTTTAAAAGCTGGTCGCTATGTGAAAAATTGATGTTCGGTTCGCTTCCCATAGTACCTGTAGAGAAAACTTAATTAGTTTAAAACTGAAACCAATAACATGGAATAAATAAAAAAAAAAAAAAAAGGCCAGCTTTATATAAAAACGTATATAACATAAATTAGGTGTTTTAACGAGATTTATATGTTTATATAATGAGTGTTTGCCTATCTCTTACGGTTTAACCTTATGCAAAATTCTGCAAATCTCAACCAGAATAAAGAGCTCTTTAGAGACTATTCCCAGAAAATTCAAAATATACATTTTATTTGTGATGTGAATATCTGCAATATAGGATATTTTAATCAAAATCGTTAGATCCATTTTTGAGAAAATAAAATTTTTCGAAAAATGTTCCATGAAAAGGATAGTATGGGGGACATTTTCTTGAAAATCTTCGTGTCGCATCCTTCAAAAATACCAAACTTTAAAACCAAGTGAGGTATTTAATGGACGTTTCGTTTTTGAGCTATGCAGTCCACAGACATACACGGACCTTTTTCTAAAAATGCTTTTCTTCGAACTCAGGGGATTTGAAAAGAATATTTCCGTGAAATCTTGACATAGAATTTTTAGATGGAATACAATAACTTCTCTATCCATTCTGTACATTGTACACACGGGCTAGAGAAAGCAAAAATGCAGATCTGATTAAAAAACACAATTTACATCATTTATATTTTATTCCAGAGTTAACCATTTTAGAAATACCCGAGTTGTTGGTTTCAGTTTAAGATACATTTTTCATAAACGGGAAGTGATTCCTATCTAGCAAAGAGAACCGAATTGCAATTGTTTCACAACGCGACCATCCTTTAAAAGTAGGGACTAGCGCTTTAGCCTGTGTATTCTCCTATTTTCCTTCTACTTACAAAGTAATAAGGCCAATTCTGGTAATTTTTATGATTAGCAAGATGTAGATAAAAGAATAATCTTTTGTAAGAAAAGTTTGATTGTGGAACAGCTAGAATAAGCCATGTGAATGGAACACATCAGATTTTTGAGACTGTTTTGTTTACTATTCATATCTACAAAACAAACCTTAGCAACATGCAACCGTGGTTAGGAAAATATGTGGGCAGGAGTAAATAACCAAGTGATTCAATGGGTTGCCAAGTTTTACTTAACAAAAGAATAAAAAATCTTATGTCTTCCATTCACATGACTTTCTCTACTTCTATGTAACAAATTATTGTTAATAAGCTTATTCTTCTATTTACTTCATTTTAATCGAGAAAAATAGCAGAAATAGTCTTATTACTTGCTTCCTTGTAAGTAGAAGCGAAATATGGGAGTATCATAGGTTAAAGTGAAGTCAAAAGCTGGTTACTAGGTGACTGAAGTTCCTTTGTATGGACACGAGTTCACAAATTCCTGTATGAAAAAAGTACAAGTTTTTCAAAGCTGAAATCAAAAACAGGGAATATCTCAAAAACGATCAACTCTTCGAAAAAAAGTTATATAAAATAAATTGTGTGTTTTAATGTGTTCTACATTTTTTGTGTGGTAAGTTTTTGTGCATTTCTTACGGTTTAGCAGGTATGCAAAATTTCGTAAAATTCATCCAGAATAAAGCAGTCTTCAGAGGATTTTCCCAGAAAATTCAAGATATACATATTAGTTTTCAGGTAATTGTCTTTAATATACGATATTTTAATCAAAATCGTTAGAGACATTTTTGAGAAAACTCAAAATTTTCGAAAAAAAGTTCCATGTATGGGGTAGTTGGGGGAGGGGGATTTTCTTGAAAATCTTCGTGTCACATCCTTGGAAGATACCAAACTTAAATACCAAGTTTGGTATTTAACGGTCTTTTCGTTTTTGAGCTATGCTGTCCACAGACACACAGACAGACACACACACACAGGCACACACGGACCTTTTTCCAAAAATGCTTTTTTGGATTCAGGGAGACCCAAAGCATGTATTTCCGGTGAAATCTCGGTATCAAATTTTTGGGTGCAATACAATAACTTCTCTATACACTATATACATAGTACGTGTAGAGAAAGTAAAAAAGCTGAATCAGAATGGTCAGTAAATATGATTAGACAGAATGAATTAGCCTTATCATATAAAAAAATCAACAAAACAAACAAACTAACAAAAACGCAAAATTGAAGTTTGACACAAACACATGATAACCCACATTACTAACTTTACAAGAGACATTCCATGTTTATTTACATTATTAATTGTATTTGATTTTTTTTTTTTTTTTTTTTTTTTTTTTTTTTGTTAAGTGCTGAGCACCGATGGCCGCCTTTTCTCTTCTGCTCATTACAAGAGCAGTAAAGCTTCAAGAGTCAACAAATATTGTAACTTGTACAGTGTACTCGTACAATATAACCGTTGAGTAGAATATAATCCCAGGTAGCTAAAATACACAATTAATAACTTAACGAAGCTGTAACTTCAAAAGCATAGCTGCTTACTCGGTCCCAATATGTCAGATATCGTGCATGCCAACTGAATTTACGCACACGGATTACAGTCTACTTTCCTTTCTGTATGCTCTCTATTTTATGGCAACACGGAGTGTGGCGAGGCGTTCTGTCTTTCCTGTTTTACAATTTTCCACTCATATGAATGTACTTTTGTAAATAATAATAATAATAATAATAATAATAATGCGGGGAACTTTTGCACATGTGACGCGAGACAGCATAGAAGGTAAATAAATAGAATTATTAATCTTAAATTATTGTGTTAAGAAACCGTTCTCCGGCACTAAATCATGGTAAAGTGAAAACTTAAATACAATTAATGGCGTGTTATTTATGGACGCTCTTTAACTGCTGTGGTTCTCAGCGTCCCGTTCTATATTGGGCGTGAAAGACCGCTTAATTTTGCTCAGAGGCCTCTCTATCAGGTTTGAGGTTCTTTTACGTGCCGTAAATCTACGACACGGGACCAACGGCTTTACTTCCCTTCCGAAGGAAGCCATGCTGAGGATTTTTACGCCCGAAAAACTCCATCGTCCTCCGCCGGGTTTGAACCCGCAACCTTGGGTATATGAAGTTAGCATGGTAACCATTACACCACGGAGTTACAGTTAAATACATATTAGTACAACAAAAATCTGATGTGTTACACTCACATGACTTTCTCTAGCTACTCTACAAACAAACTTCTTACAAAAAGCAATTCTTCTTTCAACACAATGCTAATCGAGATAATCATTAGTAGAATTTTATTACTTAGTTCCTTACAATTAGACTGGAACTAAGGGAATGCAATGGGCTAAAGTGATAGTCAAATGTTTTAAAAGCTGTCATGCGATTGACATTGCAAATAGGTTCTTTGCTTGGCCAGGAGCAAAAAAACAAAAGAAAAACGGACACTTCCGTCTAAGAAAAGTGTAAGTACTTCACAATTGAAACTAATAACAAGGAATACCTCGAAAACGGCAAGCTTCACGAAAAAAATGTATGTGACATAACTTGTGTATTTTAACAAGATCTACAGTTTTTTTTATAGCAAGTTTTTGTCTATTCCTTACGGTTTACTAGTTGTGCCAAATTAAGCAAAATTCATCCAGAATAAACAGGTCATTAGAAGCTATTACCAGAAAATTCAAGATATAAATTTTATTTGTGGTAGAAATGGCTTTATTATGTGGTATTTTAATAGAAATCGTTATAGCCAATTTGAAGAAAAACAACATTTTCAAAAAATTTTCACGTAAAGGGTAGTTAGGTGTGGGGGGATTTTCATGAAAATTTTCTTGTTGCATCCTTAGAAGATATTAAATTTAAATACCAACTTTGGTATTTAACCGTTTTTTCGTTTTTGAGCTATGCTGTCCACATACCCGTCTCTCCCCCCCCCCCCAAAGACCTGTTTCTGAAAATGCCTTTTTTGTACTTCAGATGGTCCTAAAATATGTATTTCCGGTAAAATCTCGACATCGAATTTTTGTGTGGAATACAATACTTCTCTAGCCCTATGTACATTAAACATACGGGGCTAGAGAAAGTAAAAATCTAAAGCTGATTTAGAAAAAAATATTCCGCTGTAGTCGAACTTAAAAAAAATCGTGCGTCATATGTTGGAATGAAGAGCCATGTTAACCTTTGCTGGTGCACTACTTCCGCCGTTCAAACATTGCACTTGACTGTTCGTGTGGCTTCGCATTATGTAGGTTATATTGTGGTTAGATTATGAATTTATCACGGTTATTCTTCTTCTTCTTCTTATTATTATTATTATTATTGTTGTTGCAAAGAAGAAAGAGGAAAGGAAATTGTGAGAAATGAGCAGAGAAAAGAATTCTTACAATTAATGTAATAATACCAGCAAGGATGAAATTGTATTAAAACTATTAATTCAATAAACGCAATATGTACTTCTTCACTATCATTTTATTCTTCTTTGTAGTGAAGGTGTTTGAAGAGCTTTTTCTGATAATTTAACCATTTTTTCCTTTCAATAACCGACATGTATTACAAACTTAATATAGCTAAACGGTGGAATGAAAAGTTACTACTATTACATGTAAATCTGATATACATTACAATGATGTCTTTTTTTTTTTTTTTTTTTTTTGTAGAGTTTAACGACGCTTTTACTGCTTGTTTCGCTGTACGTGACTCAACGATGTCTACTTTTGGATCCAATTTTTTAGATCCCTTCTTTTCTATTTACTTAAAAGTTTATTAAGTCGATTTTAATTAACATTGAAAATTGGGAACTCAAATTACAACCATCTACTGACACGTTACACAACTGATTTAGAAGTAAATATGTAAATTAGTTATGAAATGATTTATGCTCATTGCTTTATAAGTCTCTTTCAAGTATGTATCACTTTTCTCATATGTAAATACAAATTGATAATTTGCTATCATGGTGCACGTACTTGATTGCAGCACTGTGCTGTCTCAGTGCAAGCTGAGGTTTGTCCTCAGTAACAGTGGTGGTCAGCACCGCTTCTTCTTCTTGCACTCCATCACGCGCCTTTACTCCTCGCTTGCTTCAGACTAAGAAAACACTACCTTCTTCCACTTGCTAAACCCCTAACTGTTTGGAAGGGATCACACTACCTAAAACACCACCGAACAGATAAAATACATGGACGCTATTTCGTAACGAAACGGCACTCGTTAAAGTAAAGGGCGCCCAAATTACTTCAAACCAGAATGGGAGACTGCGAACTTCTTTGTGGTGTGAGAAATGATGCCAGTTATTTAATTTGTCACAACAAAATTGTAACATGCATCAGCATGCTAATGATTGTTTAGCCCTTGAAAACGAATTCACTGCACAGTTTACATTTGTGTAATTTGAAGCGTTTTTTGTAATATACAAAGAAGATTACACAAAATAAAGTTAAGAATGTAGAAAACAGGCCAATATCTACACAAAATCGGTACGAACTTCTAACAACGACACAATAGAAGATGGAAGAAATTAAATGCACAATTCTTTAAGCACAGAAATGCAGGAGTAAAACCATCAAGAAACTTTGTAAAAGAAACCGCAAGAACTCTGATCTTCGGAGATAGCCACGGCAGAGGTGTAGCTGCAAGCATCAGCAAGAATCGAAATAACCCGGAAACGAAAGCATTCATCAAATTATTAGTGTTACGGACTCAGTTTATGCTAGTACTAAAACCTATAGTGATAATTGCTGGAACAAATGACATTAGTAGTGGAAACCCTGAAATCATAGGCGAGTGAGTGCCTTGGAAAGCTACTGCCAAAGCTATCACATACAAATGTAGTGTTAGTGGACCTCCCAGAAAGATACGACTGCATAAAATACTCTCCTATACACAAAATGGTAAATATCGTAAACATAAACATTGCCCTTTCTTGTAAAAATTTTGACAATGTAAAACTAATAAAGGTCTCTACTGCTTAACGTAACATGCATACAAAGCATCGTTTACATTTAAATTCATGTGTTAGGAAATATTATATATACGGCATATGGTAAACTGAGTCCAGTGCCGCAGCCCATAGAAATGGATCCCAGCAGAGAACGACAACCGGAGACTGCCCTGGACTGTGTTTCACAGTGCTGAAGCCAAACAGGCATAAATTTAAATCCACAGAGTTCAAAGTATTACATCATAATGTCCAATCTCTGCCTAACAAAATATATGAATTAAAAACCATCCATCATGAAAGATTAGATTTGCATATTTTATGTTTTTCAGAACATTTATTTTAAATACAAAACTCACCAGGTTCACTTTAGTAGCAAATTACTGTAGAGCATCATATGGTCATGGTGGAAGTTGTATATATGTAAGAGATAGCATTAAATTCAATGTAGTAAATACATCCGGTATGTCACAAGAAAAAGATATAGAAATTTCTCCAATCGAACTCTAGGAACATAACATAATAGTAGCCTATATATACAGATCCCCCAAGGGTACTTTCAATATTTTCCTGCACAAACTAGAAACATTCCTTAACAAACTCAAACATCTAAACAAAACTCTCATTATCTGTGGAGATTTTAATATTGATTTTGCTAAAACCTCAAAACAAAAGAATGATCTTATCGACTTAGTAGCTACATTTAACTTAAATTTTCCCACGAGAAGCACAAAACTGTGTGCAACCACGGTCGACTAGGGGCGGCTCTTCCATTTGCGCGCAGTCGCACGTGAACCCCCCAGTCAAACAAGATTTTTTAACAATTTATGTTTTGATAAGATGCATAAAAACTAAAGAATTCATTTTAAGACACTTACAAACAATATATTCATTAATGACGCAAAAATAAAACCATACAGTCCAATGGAATCTTGGAATGAGTCCCACATACTTTGCGTGTGATGCTTGATTCCATTTCCGCCGCTCGCACGTGCGAGTGAACAATCATTGAGACTGCTGGTATGGACAGTAAGAAGTGCGGTGGTGGGGATACCTTCCTCATAATCGCACAATTTAGCTGTGCTCCAAGCGAGCTCTGAAACGTGAGTGAGTTGCGTTTCTTTGTTGCAGTTTTTTTTTTTTTTCTTTTTACGTGTTTATACACGTCTTACGCCTTATGTTATTTTAGTAAACATTTTCGTTGTGTTGTGACATAAGAAATGGCTTTAATTAAATTAAAAGTCACGGAACTAAAGGAAGTGGCCTTCTTTACCTTACCATTGGAAAAGGAAGCAGACCAACACCTCATCTGAACATACAACAAATAACTAAATCCAAAAACAGGGATTATAGAAGAGACTTTAAAGTAGAGCTGTATGAAAAGAACAAATTGATTTGTGGCTGTGAGGTAACAAATAAATTGTTTTGCTTTCCTCTTCTGTTATTTGCAAAACATGATGGCGAGACTTCTTGGGTAAGCAACGGTGTGGCTGATTTGTCACACCTAACACAGAAGATTAAGAAACAGAAACTGCAAAACCCCACCTAAATTCTATATTGAATGTAATGTTCTAGGGAAAATTGATATTCGGCAACAATTAGACAGCGTCTATCGCCTGAATATCAGAAAACATAATGGCATTGTGACAAAAAATCTATATGTTCTTTAAAAAATTATCGATTGTATTAAATTTTGCGGTGCTTTGAATTGCTCAGAGATCACAATGAAAGTGAAGAATCGTCGAATTTTTAGGGGCCTCATAAATTTCTCGGCGGAGCTTGACGCATCTCCAAAAGATCAGCTTACTACTGCAACAGTGTTTAAAGGAACATCCAAAGAAATCGAAAACGATTTGTTGGGTTGTATGTTCACTGTCTGCCAGGAACATATAAGACAAGAAGTAGCTACTGCAAGTTTCGTGTCAGTGATTGAGGATGTGTCATCTGCATTTCAATTGGTGGTTGTTTTTCGTTACGTTTTGCCTAATGGGCAGCCTGTTGAAAGATTCTGGCACTTTGTCAATCCCTCCGGCCATGACGCGACATCTATTGTTGCGTGTATTCAACAAGCATTAGTAAATGTAGTTCAGAATTATGACAATTTGATTTGTCAGATCTACGATGGGGCCAGTATAATGAGTGGACATATGAGTGGCGTTCAGCAAATTATTCGGCAACAATATAGATACGCTAGTTTTGTACACTGCTATGCGCACCAATTTAACTTGGTTGTGGCGCAGGCCGCAAGTCAAAACCAACAAGTTCGAGTGTTTTTTTTTTTTTTTTTTTTTGTGTTTTTTTCAATTTGACTGATATTACCAACTTCTTCAGCAATTCCCCCCAAAGGATTTCTGCTCTGGATAAAGTTGTTGGCAAAAGAATACCTCATGCTTCTACCACAAGATGGAACTTCAAGAGCCGAACAGTGAATACCATATATGAATATCGAGCACAACTAATTAAGTTAATGGGGGAAATAGAATCATCAGCCAAGCAGTCGTCAACAATTAACCAAACGGGAGCCATTCGACGTATGCTAAGAGATCCAGTGTTTGTCTTTTGGCTAAGAGTCTTCCAGAATATTATGCCTCATGTTGACATTTTATATAGTCAACTGCAGAAAAGGACTGTGCAGTCTAAAAGGCTGATTGAGACTTTTCGGACATCCATTTGAAAGGAAAGGGCATCCATGGACAACATAAGGCAGCAGGCAGAGACTTCGGTTCCAGAACCAAGGTTGAAGAAAAGGAGAGTTGAAAGCGTGCACTTAAACAGGACTGTAGCAGCAAAAGAAGTGTGTGATGTGAGAGTTAATCAAATAAGCACAGATTTTCTTTCACAGCATGCTACTCTGCTGCATCTCTGTTTGATGCAAGACAATTTGAGCAGCATGACAGGAAATTTCCAGTTCATTTACTTGACCAGACCGTGGAAGTGTACACCTTTTTGGAGAAGGAACGCCTTAACAACTGAATTGGGTGTAATATACAAGCGACAAGACTTCCGAGTTGTGAGTGATGCTACATGTTTCCTGCAGTTCATTATAGAAAACAACCTGGAGATTACGTTTTCTGAGACCTACAAATTATTATTGGCGGTGTGTACCATACCCATGCCCATACCCATACCCATGACTACCTCACAAGCTGAAATATGCTTCTCAACTTTGAAGCGAATAAAGACATTCTTGAGAAGCACAATGGCAGAGGACAGATTGAGTGCATTGGCAATGTTATAAATAGAAAAGAACATGATAAGTGACATGCCAAATTTCAACAAAACAAGTGATTCACCTGTTTGCATCAAAAAAGGAAATACGAATGAAGTTTGTTTATAAGAACTGCACATAAGTATCTGTAGGTTCCTTATTATCATTGAAATTAGCATAATTATGTAATTATCTTTGCATTTGTGACTATATAGATACTGTTTCATTGCTATTAATTTAATTACTTATTTAACTTATAATTAATTTCCCTTATAAATTCTGAGTTACGATTCCAGCAATTCAATTTTATATATGTATTTTACAAAATAAAAAACCTCGAGAAGTAATTGAAATCAAAGTTTATTTTATGTGTTAATTAGTAGTATCCCTTTATATTAAATATGTTTTCGATAATTATGAATTGCTATATATAAAATGCTATTATCATTCAATACTTAAATTCTTCTCAGCTTTTTTTTTTTTTTTTTTTTTTTTTTTTTGGGAGATAATACAAGCGTGAACCCCCATATTCATGACTGACGAGCCACCACTGCGGTCGACCAAATTTTTACTAATACTATTCAGCCATACAAAAGCTCCCCACTGAATATGGGTTTCAGTGACCATAATGCTCAAGTAATTTCAATAACATTAGAGAATTACATAAATTCCAATGTTAATAAAGCACAATTATCCAGAAAATTCAATGACACAAATATCGACTATTTCGTGCACCTACTAAAAAACGAAAAGGGGGAGGAAGTATATAATACACCGGACACTAATAAAAACTATGAAAACTTTCACAGAATATTTAAGCATTATTTCAACATACCTTTCCCACTCAAGCAAACCAAAGAAACACTCAAAAAAGACAAATTTCTGGATTACCAAAGGAATATTAACATCTTGTGCCCACAAACATAAACTACACGAAATTTTACTAAAAATGACTGTTACACCACCATACAACGAATATATAAAAAATTATAAGGCCATACTACATAAAGTTATAAAACAGGCAAAAAAGATGTCGAATTACAATTACATCAAAAGTGCCCACAAAAAATGAAAGCTTCATGGGAAGTAATAAAGAATGAAATAAAATCCAATAAAAATAGGAATAATTTAATATTGCAAAAAGACTCTAAAGCAATAGCGGACCCAAAGATTATAGCGGAAACTTTTAATAATTACTTCATAAACCTTGCTGAAAATATTGCTCCACGACAAAAGACTAAAGCGGGGGCCTCTAATTCTAATGGAGCAAATGCATATGAAACATCAATGTTCTTATATCCTACTGATCAAGGTTAGTTTCAATTCTTAAGGATATATTTATATGATGGTACTCTCGTATAGCTTTACCGCCGTTGGACCGTGTCGTAGATTTACGGCACGTAAAAGAACCTCAAGCCTGATAGAGGGGCCTCTGAGCAAAATTAAGCGGTCTTTCACGCCCAATTTAGAATGGGACGCTGAGAACCAGAGTGTCAAAGAGCGTCCATAAATAACACGCCATTTACATTTTTTATCATTTCCGAATGTTTCACTCAAATAATTGTATTTAATAAAAAAATTGTAAATAACAGCTTGATTTGTCTTATATCTTAGTACCTGTGTACAGTGTATGATTTACAACATGAATAACTATCTATCTATCCATCCATCCATATATCTATTGTGATAGTGCCGTTTCTCATGCTTCTTCTAGTATGCGGTAAACACAGGAAGCGATGCGACACGTCTTACACGTGCCAGATTCTTCCAGTAGCTTGGATATGCTTCCAGAAAGTTCTGTGATGTCATTTTAACTATAAAAGTAAGGAAGAATTGCAAGCCAATTTGTGAGTAGTGAGTGTGTCGTGAGTCAGACTTTGGAATGTTAGAGCGTAGGGGCATGCGAAACGTTGACTGAGAAGCCATCAACTGTCTATGCGTCGAGTGAATTTTTTGCAGCAGTGAATTAAAGACTTTATTTTAGTCAATAAAGACATTTGTTACACTGGTGTTAGGAGTAGATTTTAACGCCGAGATGTATATGTGGAAAGTTTGTTGGCCGAAATAAAGTAAATGGAATCTGAAATGGAAGAAATGAAATCAGGGATGGAGAAGGTGAATGAGAAAATGAAGTCCGGGACTGAATGCAACATGGAGAAGATGGAAGAGATAATGCAATTCGGCATAGAGACAATTGAGATGATGCAGACAGAAATGAAAACGATAATATCTGCAATAAAAATGTAAGTATAATATGTCATGCAAATATAACAACTGGCCGACGAAAAGAAGGAAGAACTTGCGTAAAATGTGGAAGAGCTTGGTGGAACGATGAAAAACCACGACCAACACCTTAATGCCCTGAAAGGAAGAGCCGAGAACGGCCCCAAGTAATTGAACGCTATGAAGCAAAGAATGCTTGAGCTTAAGGATTTGAAAGTCTACACTTGTCAAGCCACCTAACAATGGGACGTCAATCTTCGTAGTTTCCACCGACAGTCGCAGAAGAAGCCGCACAGCTGATAGCACTCCTTCAGGAACGGGCGGCAGCAATACTGAATGCGATCCCATGGCCGCGCCGTTAGACCACTCGCCTCTCAGCTAGACTGCCCGGGTTCGATCCCAAGTGACCGCATGTAAGATTTGTGATGGACAAAGCGGCGTAGGGTCGGGGTTTCTCCGGACACATCGGAAAAGTCTCGGAAACCTTCGAGAACCGCTTCGGGAACCATGCTTGGCTGTGGCCATCGCAGTCAGCTTAAGCCGAGGATGAAACAGTCGGGTGAGACGATACTTGAGTTGAAATAGTTTGTAAACAAAGCCCTGGTAAGCCTACACGTATCCTAGGAAGCTACATACTTCTTCGTCGACGGAGTACGTGACGCTGAGACACGAAAGTGCCTGATGCTCGGTGATTATAAGACGATTTACGAGATGTTAACGGCAGCACAGAATGGAGTCGGCCATGGCCACAATAGTCTCTATTCGGAGTAATGGAAGTTTTCGGTAATGCAGAGGGAATAAATTAAATCTCTTAAATTCGAGACAAAAAAAAATTAATAATTTATTTTAATATACTCTGATACACAAGATACAATTAATAAAATTAATTGTATCAGCCCAGGAACGTCGGCGAAGAGCTTTCAGTGATTTGTTTTGGGGGTGTGGCCAGCACGGAACTGCCCACACCAAGACATACACTTAGATAGTAAAACACGGACCGAGGAGGGAGCTGCCGGAGTAACTGAGAAAATTAGTTGTCCTCTGTATGTGGCCGACTCGGGCACCTGGTGAAGAACTGTATGCAACAAAGACTACAATGCGTGTTGGGGATGCGGCCGCCCAGGGCACCTAGCGGAACGCTGTCCACAATCTATCTGACTGGTAGGCAGGACGTGAAAAAAACACCCGACGTGGCGAGGGGCACAACTGAGTCATCATTGCCGTCTCCTCGGTTGATGCTATGTGCCTTAGACAGAAGGATGGAAGATAGCCTCATCGCGGACGGCTGGATACGAGAGAAGCTGTGCGAGATATTAGTGGACACAAGCAAAGTCGTGACCATCATCCGAGTAGATGTGTCAAAGGAACTGAATCGCACATATTAGATAGTGATGGCATCGGGTGAAACCTTGCAAATGTGGAAAGAGGTCTTGCTGGAGTTGACTCTGAGACGGAAGGCCATAAATATGTGTTCGTCGCGAGGTTGGCTGAAGAGATGATTGCGACTGGGTGGCCCTCAGGAGTCACGATGCGACGGTGGACATCGGAGGAGGGTTCTACGACTACGGTGGTGCTCCGGAGTTCTGGAGTGCGTAGGGTTACTTTGAAGGAAGGCGTGGTCATGTTAAGAGGCGCAGTGATTGTGAAGGCACGTCTGGTAGACCAGCTGTCGAAGGACCTCGTAAACTGTCCGACTCTTTAACACTCCAGAGTGCGAGTAATAAGGCGAAGACCTGCTACGACAGACAAGCCAACAAACGATTCCCGGTAAGAAGTACAGGTGTGGGTGTGTCGTCGAACCAGGATCAAGGGGCGCAGAGCCAGATTCGTACATCCTCGGGCAGGACTTTGCCATCTGGTGGAGAGGCTCAACGAGGTAGTCGACCGCACCCGACGGGAAAAAGCTGGTGGTATATTTGGTTTGTCTACGTAGTACTAGCCCACTACGATGGAGCTGATCGGATGATGGTGAGAAGTGTGACAGTGCCGTATGTGGCTGCTCTCACATGAGCCGGAATGTGATAAACACAGGAAGAGATGCGCTAGTAACCGGAGACTTTGGAACGATACATCTTGTACATATGAGATTCTTACAGTAGCATCAACATGCTTCCAGTAAGTTCTGTGACATCATTTCTGGCTATAAAAGGAAATGAAATGAAATGAAGTTTTATTTATGGACGCTGTTTAACTGCTATGGTTCTCCGCGTCCCATTCTATACTGGGCGCGAAAGACCGCTTAATTTTGCTCAGAGGCCTCTCTCTCAGGCTTGAGGATCTTTTACTCGCTGTAAATCTACGACACGGGACCAACGGCTTTGCTTCCCTTCCAAAGGAAACCATGATGAGGATTTTTACGCCCGAAGGACGACTATAAAAGGTAAGGTGAGTGTGTGTCATAAGTCAAGAGCTCAATTGGAGTGCTGGATCACAGTGCATGCACGTCGTGGATTGAGAAGCTACCAATCGTATACACGTCCACAATTTGAGTGAATTGTTTACAGCAGTGAATTAAAGACTTTATTTGTAACCCTTGTGTTACTCCATGTTTAAACACTATGTTTTTGTGATTATTCTTGTGCAGAGAAATTTTAAAAAAACCCATTAATTTAACATGTCAATTTATGAAACAAAAATGTTTGTTCAGAACCATTATAACTAACTAAACCATTATAGCAGAGGATTTTTGTAGGCTATACATAGGCACTGGATTTCGGTTTCCCGTTTCCAAATATGCTTTTCTTGCCACATGGAGATGTGTCCTAGTCATCTCTATATACAGGCCTAGATGCACAATTTGTAAAGTCCAATTCAAGGCCTACATAACCAGAAATTTGAACACATAATGAACATGCTACTTAAGTATTTTGGGCAATTTTGCATGGAATAAGCACATAATTATTCTATCAGAATCATAGGAAATAGGTTTAAGTCCAAATGTATAATTTAAAAAAATACCTACTAGTTTCGACATGCAAACGCACGTGCGCTCACACACACACACACACACACACACACACACACACAAGATAAGTAACACTGGCTCAGCTGCATATATCATTCACTGATGTAGAACTGCCAACATATAAGTAACAAAAACTGCAATCCTCAACTATCCCCTGGTTCATTGGAGCTTTCTCTTTACAGATCCTTCAGCTTCCCTCTGGTTCATTGGAGATTTCTGTTTGCAGATCTCTCAGCTTCTCTCTGGTTCGTTGGAGTTTTCTGTATGTAGATCCCTCAGCTACCCTTGGTTTATTGGAGTTTTCTGTTTGCAGATCCCTCAGCTACCCTTGATTCATTGAAGTTTTCTGTTTGCAGATCCCAGAGCTACCCTTGGTTCATTAAAGTTTTCACTTTGCAGATCCCTCAGCTACCCTTGGTTAATTGGAGTTTTCTGTTTGCAGATCCCTCAGTTATCCTTGGTTCATTGGCGTCTTCTGTTTGCAGATCCGTCAGCTACCCTTGGTTCATTGGAGCTTTCTGTTTGCAGATCCCTCAGCTACCCTTGATTCATTGAAGTTTTCTGTTTGGAGATCCCTCAGCTACCCTTGGTTCATTGAAATTTTCACTTTGAGGATCCATCAGCTACCCTGGGTTCATTGGAGTTTTCTATTTGCAGATCCCTCACCTACCCTTGGTTCATTGAAGTTTTCTCTTTGCAGATCCCTCAGCTACCCTTAGTTCATTGAAGTTTTCTCTTTGCAGATCCCTCAGCTACCCTTGGTTCATTGAAGTTTTCTCTTTGCAGATCCCTCAGCTACCCTTGGTTCATTGAAGTTTTCTCTTTGCAAATCCCTCAGCTACCCTGGGTTCATTGGTGTTTTCTGTTTGCAGATCCCTCAGCTACCCTTAGTTCATTGAAGTTTTCTCTTTGCAGATCCCTCAGCTACCCTTGGTTCATTGAAGCTTTCTGTTTGCAGATCCGTCAGCTACCCTTGGTTCATTGAAGTTTTCTGTTTGCAGATCCCTCAGCTACCCTTGGTTCATTGAAGTTTTCACTTTGCAGAACCCTCAGCTATCCTTGGTTCATTGAAGTTTTCAGTTTGCAGATCCGTCAGCTACTCTTGGTTCATTAGAGCTTTCTGTTTGCAGATCCCTCAGCTACCCTTGTTTCATTGGAGTTTTCTGTTTGCAGATCTCTCTGCTACCCTTGGTTCATTGAAGTTTTCTGTTTCCAGATCCCTCAGCTACCCTTGGTTCATTGAAGTTTTCTGTTTGCAGATCCCTCAACTACCCTTGGTTCATTGGAGCTTTCTGTTTGCAGATCCCTCAGCTACCCTTGGTTCATTGGAGTTTTCACTTTGCAGATCCCTCAGCTACCCTTGGTTCGTTGAAGTTTTCTGTTTGCAGATCCGTCAGCTACCCTTGGTTCATTGGAGTTTTCTGTTTGCAGATCCCTCAGCTACCCTGGTTCATTGAAATTTTCTGTTTGCAGATCTCTCTGCTACCCTTGGTTCATTGGAGTTTTCACTTTGCAGATCCCTCAGCTACCCTTGGTTCATTGGAGTTTTCTGTTTGCAGATCCCTCAGCTGCCCTGGTTCATTGGAATTTTCTGTTTGCAGATCCCTCAGTTACCCTGGTTCAAGGGAGTTTTCTGATTGCAGATTCCTCAGCTACCCTTGGTTCATTGAAGTTTTCACTTTGCAGATCTTTCTGCTACCCCCTGGTTCATTGGAGTTTTCTGTTTGCAGATCCCTCAGCTACCCTTGATTCATTGAAGTTTTCAGTTTGCAGATCCCTCAGCTTCCCTGGTTCATTGGAGTTTTCTGTTTGCAGATTCCTCAGCTACCCTTGGTTCATTGAAGTTTTCACTTTGCAGATCTTTCTGCTACCCCCTGGTTCATTGGAGTTTCTTCTTTACAGAGCCCTCAGCTTCCCTCTGGTTCATTGAAGTTTTCTGTTTGCAGATCCCTCAGCTTCCCTCTGGTTCATTGAAGCTTTCTGTTTGCAGATTCCTCAGATACTCCCTGGTTCATTGGAGTTTTCAGTTTGCAGATCTTTCTGCTACCCCCTGGTTCATTGGGGTTTTCCCTTCACAGATCCCTTGGCCATGCCTTGTCTTCCCTCCATAGTTGCGATCACTCTTCTACTTCTAAAAAACATTGCTTAGCTAAGCTTTGTGGCTTAGGCCTCACTACACTAGAAGTGACACCATCTAGTAGTATTCGTTAAGTCATATGTTGGTATAACTGCATCGTGGATGACATAATCTGCTGAACTAAAACCTATTCAGCCGTAAGTTGATCCACGCCAAAACAAAACCCAGGCAAACAGTGCACCGTTATAATGTAAACTTGCGCAATTTGTGCCAGAAATGCTGTCATACTTCCACGAGCACGTGGCATATTGTAATGTCAAACAAACAGAGCCCTTGTCGCCACAACTAAAATATTCTGTTAGGTATAATGGTGATAATATTGATAGTCTTAAACTCATAACAAAATAAATAGGTATACATCAATACTCAGCTCTAAAAAACACGAGCAAAAATATAAATATCATATATGCGATAGCTTACATTAAGTTGTTCTTTGGAAGCAACTCTATTCCCTCCAGTTCAGAATCGTCGTCTGAAATATGTGTGCTTCTGATTTCCTCTCAAAGGTCGTTAACCAGGTTATCAATACTGGTGTCATTAAATTATCCATTTCTCAAAACAACACTTCTTTTGTTACATGTAGCACTGTATTAACTTTTGGTGGCTCATTTTTAAAAAAATATATTGTGCAATACCACGAGAGTTGCATTCTTCACAAAATTATCACATTCTTGCATCATATTTTTCACAAGCTTTCTTTTTTTTTTTTTTTCCCGGGTACAACCACTTTTTTCATTTCAGGTTTTTCTTTATGGACACTGTTTATATTTGTAGCCTGAACACTGGTGAACTCAGAAGTTAATTTCATCTCTTCTTTCATGGGAAGTGTTGGGTATTTCTCACAAAACTTAGCATACATTTTCTACATTATAGTTTTGTTACTACTAGTCAACGGTATACCAGCCTTATGCTTTATGTAACTCGAAAGTTGCAAGAGAAAACTCACGGCAACCCTCCTTCATGATTCTAAACAGTAGCGACTGTTACTGTGTAAACATTATTGCGGAAATCAGGTAACAAACAGCATGTTGGAACGTGTAGCTCTGTTTAATAGTACAAATTGGCGTCAATTTAGCTCTTTGGTATTTATATAGAATATTGTACAAGTTAAGAATACATTTATTCTGTAATTTAGATTGTTAGATTACATTCTTGCGTGCACTACTATTACTGTGTTGTACCATGGTGCACTGACCACGTGCGGATCAACCTAAGAGGGAATAGAAAATAGTGCTACTCACAAGGTGTGTGCATTGAATCAACAAGTACAGAACATTTTTGAAATTACATTTTCGGGCTTGAAGCAATTTATACTCCTACATTTCCATGTTAAATCTTAATCTAAGTGAGTGGAAATCATGCTTTCCTTAGCTTGTCTCGGATTATCTTCTTAGCTCTCAAAGCAAATTAGTCTAACTTTCACTTTTATTTTCCTGCAACTCATGGCAAACATCTTACTTAATAATGCAATTATTACTTATATTATTTGCTTTCCCAAATCTCTACAATTCGCCAGCGCTAGTTTTGAAGTGAGCACCATCAATATTATATTTATGTTATTAACACCCTAATCTAACAGTAAAGTATAAATGTTGCATGTCTTGGTACCTAAATGCAGAATTAGTTTTATGGGTTTTCTATTTTTGGTTCTAGTTTTGTTCATATGCTCAAGATTGAAAAACTCTGAGAATGAATGTTATTATATCATCTGGAAAACGTGATAACCACCCTAGTACTTTCTGTCACCTTAAATAAGCACCAACTTAGGAATTTTGTTTCTCAAAATCCATTACGAATTTACAGTATAATATTTTTCTTAACTTTCACTATTAAATTACGCACAATGCTTTTAGCTGCCTCACATGCAGATAAATTAGGGTAGTTTTATTCTTACAGAACTAATTTGAGTCAAACATAGACACTATAGTTTCACTTATTAAGTTTTTCCCCCAGAAGCATTTAAAAGATGTTCATCTTCATTTTCAGCAAGTGTTTGACTGGCTTCAGAACAGGAGGTTCCTAATTAATTTCATCTATGCTGCCATCTGGTTTCCTTGGGGGTAATCTTAAAATGTTGTCTGCCAGTGGTATTTCAAAATGCATAACTATGTGTGCATGTTTCCTAATGTGTGTCCTTTCCCTAATTGCTAGTTCAATTGTAGTTGTTAAATGTTTAATAAATTTGATGTGCGGCTTGATTTATGTTGTGAAGTCCAAAAATGATGTGATACAGCAGATTTGTCTGTTTGCTTGAATTTCATATTCCTGAGGTGTTCTTTCAATCTTGTTTCACAGTTTCTCTTAGTCTGTCCAACATAAATTTTGGGGCAATCTTCTCAGTTTATTTGATAAATGCCAGGTTTTGATTTGTTTGATAAGGTGTCTTTTAATGGGTAGTTTAATAAGTTCCTGAGTCTGTATTGTTTTGAGGTGCCAGCTCTATATTACGATCTTGGAACAATTTTTTTTTTTCAATTTGTTTTGCAACTGTAGGTGGAACGTGAATTTACTGTGTTTTAGGTTTGTGTTGGTTCCTCTGTTCAGTGTGGTGATATCTTTAATCTTTTTTTTTTTGTTTGTTTTTGTTTTTGTTTTTTGTATTAGTTTGTCCACTAATTCGGTTGTAACCTTCTTTATGTGTTGGTGTTGCCATTCCTTTTTCCGTGGTGTATTTGTCAGGTTGTGAATAACTGTATGTTGATGCGTGCAACAAAAACATTTTCAATGAAATCCCCAAACTACTTAATATTGAAGATTTTTTTTTTATTTTTACAAATCAGGCAGAAGTAGTGAAGACCACTCATCATTAGCAATGGAGCCCAAATTCGATCTCAAGCTCTGTCCACCAATAGGTGGTGTGATGTGAGAGAAGAATATTGATCACACTGAAATTTCAACCCTCATAACTATACGTTTTTGTTTTCATACAATATTATCTGATTAGGATTCACAATGCATTCATAGTTCAACTCAAAAATATTGAATTCAATGACATTATCCTTTATTTAAATTTAGTTGTATTAAATAAATAGCTCAAAGAAACATGCAAGCATTTACACTTCCATTTTTTAAACTACAAACTCACCCTCATTGCTCTTACAAAACCTTCAAATTGGGAATTACGAGAACCCAAGTCACAGAGCTTTTGATACATTGCAGTGATAATTGGTCTTTTGGGAAGATGACGATTTAGTAATTGTTGATGATACAGGTCCCTTGCAGCATTGCTGGATTCTCCAGTTGTGGCATAAATTAAATGAATATCTGATAATTCAGCTTATGTAAAACCATTCGTAGTGTAAATGAAAGTTTGCAACTGAATCAATCCCTTGCTTCCTCACTGTGAGTCACATGAATGCAGGTCAGTCGCATGCAAGTTGTACTAAGTACAAGAGCTGCCGTTACATGATGTATGTCAACAGACACACGGCACAGGGCCATTCAAAATGCATTAGACCCTGCGTTTTGTGCTTCATGTATGATAATGCTATTAGTAAGTGGGCAAAATGAGATGCACTTATGTGTTGTGTGCAATGTTCTCTATTAAACATTAAATTATTTGCACTTATTCACCTCCCACTCTTTATAACCAATTATGTTTTTCTGCAAATAAATGACTTTATCATGGAAAATGAATTAAAGTTAAACACTCATATTACTACCCTACCAAATTGGCCGCACTGTGACTGAGTGGTTAGATCACTTGCCTCTCACCAAGGCAGCCTGGGTTCAATCCGAGGCAACCACAAGTGGGATTTGTGGTGGACAAAGTGGTGCAGGGACAGGTTTTCTTCAGGTTCTCCATTGCATTCTACCGTCAGCGCATTAGTGCCATTGCCAGTAGCAGTAAAAGCAGGTGTTAAACACTATCCCAATCCCACCCAAACAAATTACTGGCAGGTCATGTTTTGAGGACCATTTTCAGCTACTGGCTGGTAATTGTAATGTTATTTGGCATAAGCTTACTAAATTTAAAGATTACAAATTTAATGTTCAATCCTTCTAGTACACATTCTTTAGCATAAGCTAAGTTCTATACAGTTAGGCACTGTGATTTTCTTCACAGAAGTGATTGGCTATGACTGAATGTTTCACAAGTGTTTTTGTTTTGTTTTTTTATAGTCTTGAGCTTATGTTTCTCTTGGTTTTTCTAATTTATGTTTTTTTTCTTTGGTTTCTTTTCAGATGGGATTCTGCGTGTTCCGATTTCAGAATGTGCAAGTTCCAATTTCTTATGTCTCATTGTCTTAACTCTCTCATTGTTAATGCTCCATATATCTATCAATACATTGTCTTATTTCCTGTTGTATAATAATTAACTTTGGTTTCTTGTTTATGTACTGGGATGCCATATCTGTCCATTGGTAATGTTTGTGGTTTAGGGCCTGTTTCTTATCCACAATACGATACAAATGTAATATGTAAGCAAACAGGATTTTGTATTTCACAACAAAAAGCCTTATTTACATGAATTTATACATTATTACTTTACTTTAAGTTTGCGAGATCTGCTGAATACTTAGGGTGGTTCACAAAAATTGGAGAACAGTAACAAAATGTAAACAGGAACAGGAAGCAATACAGCATAGAATTTGATTCAGCTCATTACGAGAATTGGAGTGCATACTCTGTGCGCACCTTTTCATGGAGGCTAGTTTTATGGGGAAGTGAGGGCCAGAAGAAGGAGAGAGAGCTGATCTGCCTCTTTCGGCAGCGTTGTCAACCAAAGAAAGTGTCTTTCTTTGAGGCCTTCAGTCATTATGGTAAATGGGTTATCTAATTTGCCACAAACTAGCTGAATTATTAAATGAAACAAAGGACATGTACATGAACTTGGGGATCTGCAGTCAGAATGCTACCTCAGCATTTAAGCCACGAATTATCAGGGTATGTAGTGTATTTCATGTCTCAATGTTGTCACTCTGCTCTGCTTTCTGAAATAGCACAAAATCTACCGAATGAAGACTAGGAAGTCAAGTGCCCAAGAAAAGGTGCATTCTTAGTATTGATAACTACATTAATCTCAAATTGGAAGGAAGATTTTATGCCTTTAGCCAATCAACAGTATTTGTTCACCTGCCTCTAATTCAGCCAACATACTGTGGGTTAGCCACCATCAACATTTGAAAGAATTGCTGCAACTAAAGTGAACTCTAGTAGCTGTTTCAATGCCACAGCAAAGCATCTAATATGCGCAATGAGGATCTGGTATGCCGTAACCAGAAATGAAAACGAGAAGATAAAACTTGCCAAACTCTTCTTTTCCATTCCCTGGGCCAGGAAAGCTTCTCATGCATGTTTTTCAACTTTGTCCTTCTCGTTGTGATTCCTACTGCATTCACTGAAAGCTAAACAATTGAAAGAATTGCCCTTAATTATATAGTGATGTTAAAGCTAACAGTATTTAAACTCCTCTTGCTTCTCTCTACTGTGCAATAAAACCAAGAGCTGCCAAGCAGGTGGTGCCGCCAGAGGTGCACTAATATCCTTACCTTATAGTAAATGCTGGAAATGTTGAACTGCTGCTCCTGATCTCTGAACTGGGATAAAATTAGATATAATAGTAAAGCTAGAAAAATTGATAAAATACCAGTCATATGAACTTTTCCAGCCATCATTAAACATGCAATTGTATTTAATTTTAATTTCTGCTCCCAATGAATTAGCCATTACAATAACCAAATTATGACCACTGCCAAAGTCGACTCACAACTGTTAATAATTACTGATTTTGTAATTTCTATTGCTAAACATAGCAACACTGGTGACTTGATGTTGAGGCAACAATTGTTTACCTTCTCCCTCCTGACACGCAACACAAACCAAAACAATGTTTCCTTCTAGGCACTGCCAACTCTTGCATATAATACATGAAATACTCGTATTTTATAATAATAATAATAATAATAATAATAATAATAATAACAATAATAATAATAACAATAATAATAATAATAATAATAATAATAATAATAATAATAATAATAATAATAATAATAATAATAATAATAATAATAATAATAAAGGAATAAGAAGATATAACATAATTCCTAAAGATTAAATTTCAGCTCCAGGAGCCGGGAGATCCAATTCAATTCCAGGAGACTCCCGACCATTCTGGGAGAGTTGGTAACCCTAGCTCCTAAACAGGCAGCAAATCTGGTAAAAATGTTTATACTCACTCGCTTATGCTTAGCAGCAGGTATCCTTGTGATTTCTATCATGGTGTTATCACCAAGCCCTGGATTTTTAGGTTTTTGATCTATTTTATTCCTGATCTCTTAATCTTCAAATTACAGTTTATTTTAAGGTTCTAGTTACAAATGACTAATATACTTCAATTTTTATTCAGCCAAAATTGAACTAATTTTACATTAGAACCTAAAGAAACCTACTTTTTGTGATATAACCGAAAATGTCTAATTCAGTTTCTTAGAGCACATTTATTTAGATAAAAAATCTCTAGCTGTCCACATCTAAACAAAAGATTATTCTTTTATCTACATCATGCTAATCAAGATGAACATTAGTAGGATTGGTCTTGTTACTTGCTTCTTTGTAAGTAGAAATAACAGAATATACTAGACTAAAGCAATGGTCACTGTAAGAAACAATTGAAGTTTGGTTTAATTTGCATGGCCAACAGTAAAATAAGAGACGAAATGAAGTGTCTTCCCGTTTGAGAAAAGTTATGTAGTTTAAAATTGAAACCAATAACAATGAATATCTCCAATCTACAAGAAAAGCATATATGACACATCGGTAATTATAGAGAACTTGGGCCCCTCTAGAAATTAAACAAATTGCGATTTGACTGTAAGTTTGGTTTATACTTGTTACGTTTTCACCATTTTTTTTTTTTTTTTTTATCGGAAAAGCTCCGTAATTAAGTTAAACGCTAATTTATTACGTGCGCATAGCGATCCTTTTTTGTGAATATTTATGAAGTATGCTGCTTAGAAGGAGTAGAATATAAATAAAGAAGTCTTGTAGTACTTTTGCAATGTAAGTAAATAATAATACTACACACTAAAGTGCCTAAAACCTGAGTTTTATTGTCGGCGGCAGGCGAACAGTGTTGTGGAACGCAACACCGGCATATGTCGCTAAACGCTGCGCTGATGTATGACAAGTATGTTTCACGCAGATACAGCTGTTCAGTGAATTTTATTATGCAGAACTTCGGCCACTCTAAAATCGAATGAAACTAAGTGCGATTGATTGACTTTGTATTTATGATGACAATTTCAAAGCCTGTAGATTTCGAATTTAGCGCGAGGTTAGGTTCCAATCCGTTTAGGTTAGTGTGTATATATAAATTTATTCAAAATCTTCTCGGGCTTCTAGCCAGGTAAAAACTTGGCTTGACACCACCGTTTCGAAGAAGTGCATCTTCCTCGTCTTCAGGGTGAACTGATATTATAGCCTGGTATTTAAGATGACTGAGACATGGGCACGTACTTCGTAGTTTTCTACGAAGTCCGTGCCCATGTCTCAGTCATCTTAAATACCAGTTCGACGCGCGTTACTAAAAAGGTATAACTCACGATACACGGAACACAGTTATAAATGACCTCACGTCCGATCATCTGCCAGTAATACTGGAAGTTGCTGCCCCAGTATCCTTTCGGCCAGAACAGACTAGACCAAATTACAGACTGGCCCACCTTCGAAGAGGCCATTGACGCTCAAATAAACACCGCAGCGGTCACGACGCATGAGACACAGGAGCTAGCGGTGACACAAATTACAAACGCGATACACCACGCCATAGAGCAACACGTCCCCATAAAAAGGTGTACTAGAAATGTCAGGGTGCAATTTCCGCAAGACGTCAGGCAAACAGTTAAAGAACGGAATAATGCCCGACGGAAATGGCAACGCAGTCGAAACTTAATCCATCGAAACCAATACGAAGAGCAAAGAATCAGGGCCAGTACCCACATCGCAGAATATACACGCAACCAGTGGAACAATACCCTGGAAAACTTGGACCCACAGACCCAATCGGTTTGGAGGATTGCGAAATGCCTCACGCGGACAGCCACAAATATCCCACCTCTCCGCATTGAAGGCCAAATAAAGGAGACGCCCGAGGATAAAGCGGAAGCATTTGCAGAGGCGCTGGAAAATACCTTCCATCCAAACGCTCATCCCTGCGACCAAAACTTCGCGGTGGACACGGAAAGGTTGGCACTCTCCTTGCGAACAGCACAAACGCACAATAAAACAAGAAAAACGAATGCCGGGGAAATTAAATGGCTAATTATGCACCTTCCCAACCGCAAAGCACCGGGACCGGACAAAATCCCGAACGTTGTGCTCAAACACTTGCCGATGAAGGCAATAAAATTGCTTGCGGAAATATTTAATTATACCTTAGAACACGGAAGATTTCCCCTTCAGTGGAAAGAAGCAAAAATTTTGCTTTTCCCTAAGCAACACAAAGATCTCTCTCAGCCCACCAGCTATAGGCCTATCAGCCTTCTAAACACGATGAGTAAACTCTTGGAGAAAATTATACACAAACGACTTAACACATTTATAATCAAGAATAACCTATTAACCAAGGAACAGTTTGGATTTAGATCCAAACACTCCACCACTCGCCAACTATTGCGACTAACCGAAAATATTACGAGGGGTTTTAACACCAACCGCTCAACAGGAGCAGTTCTACTTGACATAGAACGCGCCTTTGACAAGGTATGGCACGCGGGCCTCATACGAAAACTAAGCACGTACGGAGTGCAAGACTCAATGATCACCTTAATTGCAGATTACCTGAAAGGTAGGACCTTCAAAACAGCAGTAGGGGAGGCGGAGTCATCCCTCCGTCCTATCCAAGCAGGCGTACCCCAAGGAAGTATCCTAGGGCCTGTGCTGTTTAACATCTACATAAACGACCTCCCTCCACTTATCCGGGTAGAAAAATACATCTACGCCGATGATACAGCACTCGTAACACAGTCAACCCAACCACGGATCATTCACCTAAGACTCCAGAATGCTCTAAACGAACTGGAGCCGTGGCTTACAAAATGGAGGGTAAAAATTAACGCCAGAAAATGCCAAGCAATAGTTTTCACGAAGCGCCACTTGCATAGGCAAAGAAGGCATGCCCTCCCACCGCTTACGTACAGGCAAGAGCCTATTGAGTGGGGGAGCTCAGTCACTTACTTAGGGGTAAGGATGGACGAATGCCTCACGTGGAAACAACACATAAACATGGTACGAGCAAAAGCTAACGGTCAACTTAACAAACTTTATCCGATAATAAATTTAAATAGCGGCCTCAAACTTAGCATGGGGCTAACACTATATAAAACCTTGATTCGCCCAATATTAACATACGCCGCACCCGTATGGGGATATGCGGCCAAAACACACATCAAACGGCTACAAACAATGCAAAACCGTATACTGCGCATTATAGCTAAACTACCAGCAGTAGCACCAACGTGGGCTCTGCATGAGGAGCTCAAAATCTGCTCCATCGAGACCTACATAAAACACTTGGCATTCAACCTTTATAAACGCAAAAACAATAACCACAACGAGCTCATCCAAAACCTAGGAAATTACGACACCGAGCACGATAAGCACCCCCGCCCACTGGCAGTCATTGACAGAACCATCGGAATAGGAGAGCCTGAAATCAACATACAAGAATACCTGGACACCCTGATTAGGGTATAAAATCTAGATCTGGTACAGCGTAGGGCAGTGACTGCGACAATCCTTCCAGTTCCTGCCTCTCACTCACAACAAACACACACACATCCACACTCATTATTAATCTTCCTTTTCAGCAGCCCTCTAAGCCCTTGAGCTTACCCAGCCAAGGCGGTCCCGGGGGAAGAGGGCCCCCCCGCGAGTGGCACGGGTCCGCACCTGTAATACGATAGGCAGGCAGCCAGCCATGTGCGCACTCTATACGACAACGCCCAGAAAATGGAGTATGACTAGGACGAATAATATCATATACTTTCTAACACACTTTAACGATGTCTCAGGTTGAACAGAATAACTCATGTATATATGTAACAGTATATGTAATAGTATTACTCGTAAAATAGGTAACAACACTTGTATAAATATCACAAAGATGAAGCCTACATAGGCGGAACCCACACAAAAGCTAAGCATAATTATAACTCTAAACTTAGTAAATACTCACAGACGGAGCCAATGGCAGACCTCAACTATTACCTTATAATAATAAGCGATTGTAGTTTTAGGACAGACAATTAACAATAAGTTAGTTTGTTTCAGAGACGCAGCGCCAGCGTAGCAGCACCCACTAAGACCTAGCAGACTTAGGTAGCACGATATCCCTCCCACTCGTCCAAATATCCTGCTCCTAAAATTCTACTTCACAATCTCCTGAAATTCGCCAGGGGGCAGGCTGGGTCTAGGCCAAGCCTGCCTGCCGGCACCCAATATCTCCTCTGGCGGCCGCACAGCGGGCCAGTTAATACCACCAGTACTACGCGGGTGCAACAGCGGTACCGCAGAAATCCTTCTCCCTATCCACTCCAGCACCGGTGGAGGTTTTTTAGTCGGTAGGGCCACGTGGCAGAACCCGACACTCCGGACGTGCCCGGGTAGTCTATAAGGTAAATTTTTCCTCCACTCGAAAAAAAAAAAAAAAAAAAAAAAAAATTCGACGCCGGTACTTCATGCCCTCTCACACACACCCGTTCCACCAGACATCAGTATTAAAGCACACCCAAGACTCCCTAGCGCTGTACTCAGGGCCCTCGGGTCATGTTTACAGACTAGATAAGCCATTCCTTGTTGCAGCCCCATATGCTGCAGCAACATCAACTTTTCCAATAATCACGGAGGTGCTACCGCGGAACTCCATCATTCCCCATTCACTGTTCCTTTCCTATCTCACCTGACTTTCCCTTGCACTATTCCCTTCCAATCTTCACCCAATGGCGAGATAAGCCATTCTTTCAACCCTCCAACTCTCTCTCTGTCTCCCCTTTCCAAAAAAAAAAAAAAAAAAAAAAATCGACGCCGGTCCCATAGACAAAAAGGCGAGGACTTCAACAACCACCACCTCGACGCAGACGGAAGACTCCATCACCCATCACCTGCCTGCCGCCACTAACACCCCACAGGCAGAAGCGCCATCCGACAGCGCCGTCAAAGACGCCGTGCAGGACCTGCACTCAGAGGTCCTGCTCATTAGCGGCCGATTGAACACGCTGGAAGAAGCCCTCACTACCATGACCGCAGCCATCTCAGACGCCCACACCACTTCTACAGCCAACCGTCAAGACACCGATGCCATAGCCCAGAAAAAGGTCACGTCCGAGTTCCTCTTGGAGCTGGACGTCCTCTACACCCTACTACAGGACATCCACGACGTAAACGCCAGGATCTTGGAGGCCAACCAGGACCTCTATGTTCAAACTTCAAAATTGCCATTACGCCTCACCTTTCTGGACGACCTACTCAAAGGAACCCGAAAGGACGTCAATAAGTGCTATACTGCAGTTCTTGACAGCCAAGAACTGACAGTCAACAATGTAGCCGAGCAAATTTCAAATAGTCACCATCGGATTCTCCAGGACCTTACCACCAAATCATGCCCTCTCACACACACCCGCAACACCAGACATCAGTATTAAAGCTCACCCAAGAATCCCTAGCGCTGTACTCAGGGCCCTCGGGTCATGTTTACAGACTAGATAAGCCATTCCTTGTTGCAGCCCCATGTGCTGCAGCAACATCAACTTTACCTATAATCACGGAGGTGCTATCGCGGAACTCCATCATTCCCCATTCACTGTTCCTTTCCTATCTCACCCGATTTTTCCCTTCTAATCTTCACCCAATGGCGAGATAAGCCATTCTTTCAACCCTCCAACTCTCTCTCTGTCTCCCCTTTCCAAAAAAAAAAAAAAAAATCGACGCCGGTACTGCGCCACCTGTGATGGCCCTGGTCATTTCACAGGACAGGCGCAGTGCCCCTATTACCCACGCAGCCGCCGCCACCTGACACCAGCCTCTGCCGCCACACCCATAGACAAAAAGGCGAGGACTTCAACAACCACCACCTCGACGCAGACGGAAGACTCCATCACCCATCACCTGCCTGCCGCCACTAACACCCCACAGGCAGATGCGCCATCCGACAGCGCCGTTAAAGACGCCGTGCAGGACGTGCACTCAGAGGTCCTGCTCATTAGCGGCCGATTGAACACGCTGGAAGAAGCCCTCAACACCATGACCGCAGCCATCTCAGACGCCCACACCACTTCTACAGCCAACCGTCAAGACACCGATGCCATAGCCCAGAAAAAGGTCACGTCTGAGTTCATCTTGGAGCTGGACGTCCTCTACACCCTACTACAGGAAATCCACGACGTAAACGCCAGGATCTTGGAGGCCAACCAGGACCTCTATGTTCAAACTTCAAAATTGCCATTACGCCTCACCTTTCTGGATGACCTACTCAAGGGAACCCGAAAGGACGTCAATAAATGCTATACTGCAGTTCTTGACAGCCAAGAACTGACAGTCAACAATGTAGCCGAGCAAATTTCAAATAGTCACCATCGGATTCTTCAGGACCTTACCACCAAAACTTCATGCCCTCTCACACACACCCGTTCCACCAGACATCAGTATTAAAGCACACCCAAGACTCCCTAGCGCTGTACTCAGGGCCCTCGGGTCATGTTTACAGACTAGATAAGCCATTCCTTGTTGCAGCCCCATATGCTGCAGCAACATCAACTTTTCCAATAATCACAGAGGTGCTACCGCGGAACTCCATCATTCCCCATTCACTGTTCCTTTCCTATCTCACCTGACTTTCCCTTGCACTATTCCCTTCCAATCTTCACCCAATGGCGAGATAAGCCATTCTTTCAACCCTCCAACTCTCTCTCTGTCTCCCCTTTCCAAAAAAAAAAAAAAAAAAAAAAAACGTCTTCGCCGTCGCCGCCGGTTCAGTGCCACCTGCCGTGGCACAGGACACTTTACTGGCCAGTCTCAGTATCCCCTTTACCCGAGGGACGGGCGCACCACTCCGCAGCCAGTACAATCACTGCAGACCCAACACACAGACGCCACACCACCTCCAGCTTCTATTGACACAGCGACGCGGGATGCCATTCAGGACCTTCATGCGGAGATACTGAATATCGGCGCTCGCTTAGCTGCGTTAGAAGAGGCCTTCACCAGCGTCATCTCCAGGAAGCTACTGGACCTGCAAGCTGCCACCACCGCCGCCATCTCCACTCTGCAGTCCTCCACCGCTGAGCTGTCCAACCGGATAGCCAGTGTCCAAGTGCAGCTACAGCAGGACCACCCAAATCAGCAACACCATTCCGCCGACCAGTTTCCATACAACAACCCGCTATACAAAACTCCAATATCAGCAAACGGTTTATACAGGTCCCAGCAAGCACGACAACTCCGAAAACACCAGCAGATCCACTCAGAACACTGAGTAAACTCACCGTAAATCACCATTCATCTTCACCAACCACTTCTCCAGAGGGGCACTCAGGGCGCAAGTCATGTGTGTCCACTGGCTAAATTCACTATCACTCGCTGTTACTGCCACTGGCAGGCAGCAATCACAATCACCAGAAATGCGCAGGTGCTTAATGCGGTACTGCACCAGAGAGGCATGGGCCTCCTACTTCCGGTGGGTTTTTTTTGTGAGTAGTGCCACCCTGGTTCGAGTCCAGTGTGGGGAGTCTCACACTCCCAGGCTTGCCTGGGGTTAGGGCGTTAGCTGCCTTTTCCCCCATCATCAATAAAAAAAAAAAAAATGCCGCCCAGCTCCACGTCGCCGCCGCCCCGGTTTAGTGCAGTGGTACGGGGGGTCCCAAGGGACCTTTCCACCAGGCACCTTCTCGCCGCAGCGAAATCTAAGTGGCCTTCTTGTTTGAGGGCCACAAGGATAATTTGCAACCGGGGACCTACACCACTTGTGAGGCTGGAAATTCAGGATCGTTCGGACCTCGACGCTGCCTTGGCGTCAGGGCTGCCCTTGTTAGGGCAACTCCTGGTCGTCGAGGCCAGCAAGATGGAACGTTACCGGCCCTGCCGTCGCTGTTGTGCCTTCGGGCATACAGCCGACTCCTGCTCCTCGACGCCGCGGTGCCACTACTGTGGCTCCGCCAACACCACCGCTGAGTGCACTGAGCACAATCTTCGCCGTCGCCGTCGGTTCTGTGCCACCTGCCGTGGCACAGGACACTTTACTGGCCAGGCCCAGTGTCCCCTTTACCCGAGGGACGGGCGCACCACTCCGCAGCCAGTACAATCACCGCAGACCCAACACACAGACGCCACACCACCTCCAGCTTCTATTGACACAGCGACGCGGGATGCCATTCAGGACCTTCATGCGGAGATCCTGAATATCGGCGCTCGCTTAGCTGCGCTAGAAGAGGCCTTCACCAGCGTCATCTCCAGGAAGCTACTGGACCTGCAAGCTGCCACCACCGCCGCCATCTCCACTCTGCAGTCCTCCACCGCTGAGCTGTCCAACCGGATAGCCAGTGTCCAAGTGCAGCTACAGCACGACCACCCAAATCAGCAACACCATTCCGCCGACCAGTTTCCATACAACAACCCCCTGTACAAAACTCCAATATCAGCAAACGGTTTATACAGGTCCCAGCAAGCACGACAACTCCGAAAACACCAGCAGATCCACTCAGAACACTGAGTAAACTCACCGTAAATCACCATTCATCTTCACCAACCACTTCTCCAGAGGGGCACTCAGGGCGCAAGTCATGTGTGTCCACTGGCTAAATTCACTATCACTCGCTGTTACTGCCACTGGCAGGCAGCAATCACAATCACCAGAAATGCGCAGGTGCTTAATGCGGTACTGCACCAGAGAGGCATGGGCCTCCTACTTCCGGTGGGGTTTTTTTGTGAGTAGTGCCACCCTGGTTCGAGTCCAGGGTGGGGAGTCTCACACTCCCAGGCTTGCCTGGGGTTAGGGCGTTAGCTGCCTTTTCTCCCATCATCAATAAAAAAAAATAAAAAAAAAAAACGCCGCCCAGCACCACGTCGCCGCCGCCCCGGTTTAGTGCAGTGGTACGGGGGGTCCCAAGGGACCTTTCCACCAGGCACCTTCTCGCCGCAGCGAAATCTAAGTGGCCTTCTTGTTTGAGGGCCACAAGGATAATTTGCAACCGGGGACCTACACCACTTGTGAGGCTGGAGCTTCAGGATTGTTCGGCCCTCGACGCTGCCTTGGCGTCAGGGTTGCCCTTGTTAGGGCAACTCCTGGTCGCCGAGGCCAGCAAGATGGAACGTCACCGGCCCTGCCGTCGCTGTTGTGCCTTCGGGCATACAGCCGACACCTGCTCCTCGTCGCCGCGGTGCCACTACTGTGGCTCCGCCAACACCACCGCCGAGTGCACTGAGCACAATCTACGCCATCGCCGCCGGTTCTGTGCCACCTGCCGTGGCACAGGACATTTCACAGGGCAAGCGCAGTGCCCTCTCTACCCAAGGAGCACCACTTCATCACCACCTCCTGCGCACCGCACCACTCCACCGCAGACATCAACCAGCGAGGCCTCACCACCTGCAATCTCAACAGACGCAGCGACGCGAGAAGCCATTCAGGACCTCCACGCGGAGATCCTGAACGTCGGCGCTCGACTAGCTGCTCTGGAAGAGACATGCAGCCTCCTCACACAAAAGCTGCAGGAACTGCAAGCTTCCAACGCCGTAGCAGCCACCAGCTAGCAGACTACAGCCGCCGACCTGTCCACCAGGATCGACGCCCTACAAGCTGCCAACACCGCCGCCATCTCCACTCTGCAGGCCTCCACCGCTGAGCTGTCCAACCGGATAGCCATCGTCCAAAATTATCAACAGCAGGTAGCTGAAGGACCATTCCCTCAGCAGCCTAAGACAGCGCAGCAATTGCTCAGAGAATTCCACTCAGAACAAGGGTACACCCGGAAGAATCACCTTAAACTTAACAAACATCACCACTAACTACCCATCACTCACACCAATTACTTCTGCAGCGGGGCACTCAGGGCGTAAGTCATGTGTGTCCACTGGCTAATATCTCCATCACTCGCTGTTACTGCCACTGGCAGGCAGCATTCAGTATCACCAAAAATACGCAGGTGCTTAATGCGGTACTGCAACAGAGAGGCATGGGCCTCCTACTTCCGGTGGGGGTTTTTTGTGAGTAGTGCCACCCTGGTTCGAGTCCAGGGTGGGGAGTCTCACACTCCCAGGCTTGCCTGGGGTTAGGGCGTTAGTTGCCTTTTCCCCCATCATCAATAAAAAAAAAAAAGCTATAATAACGTTCACACGGAGCTTCTTCTTCGACTCGTCAAGATGACCAAGAAGTGACAGCGCAGACTCGCCGCTGCTAAGGCAGCACCCGACGCCTCTTCCTCGGCAGCCGCCGAGGAGGCAGCTCCTCCGTTGCTACCGGTCCCGCAAGCCCTGCTTCGCCGCCGGCCGCCACCGCACCCTCGCCGCAACTGCTGCCGCAGTTGCCGCCATCTCCAACACCGCCGCCGCCCAGCTCCACGTCGCCGCCGCCCCGGTTTAGTGCAGTGGTACGGGGGGTCCCTAGGGACCTTTCCACCAGGCACCTTCTCGCCGCAGCGAAATCCAAGTGGCCTTCTTGTTTGAGGGCCACAAGGATAATTTGCAACCGGGGACCTACACCACTTGTGAGGCTGGAGCTTCAGGATCGTTCGGACCTCGACGCTGCCTTGGCGTCAGGGTTGCCCTTGTTAGGGCAACTCCTGGTCGTCGAGGCTAGCAAGATGGAACGTAACCGGCCCTGCCGTCGCTGTTGTGCCTTCGGGCATAACGCCGACTCCTGCTCCGCGACGCCGCGGTGCCACTACTGTGGCTCCGCCAACACCACCGCTGAGTGCACTGAGCACAATCTTCGCCGTCGCCGCCGGTTCTGTGCCACCTGCCGTGGCACAGGACATTTCACAGGGCAAGCGCAGTGCCCTCTCTACCCAAGGAGCAGCACTTCCTCACCACCTCCTGCGCGCCGCACCACTCCACCGCAGACATCAACCACCGAGGCCTCACCACCTGCACTCTCAACAGACGCAGCGACGCGAGAAGCCATTCAGGACCTCCACGCGGAGATCCTGAACGTCGGCGCTCGACTAGCTGCTCTGGAAGAGACATGCAGCCTCCTCACACAGAAGCTGCAGGAACTGCAAGCTTCCAACGCCGTGGCAGCCACCAGCCAGCAGACTACAGCCGCCGACCTGTCCACCAGGATCGACGCCCTACAAGCTGCCAACACCGCCGCCATCTCCACTCTACAGGCCTCCACCGCTGAGCTGTCCAACCGGATAGCCAGCGTCCAAAATTATCAACAGCAGGTAGCTGAAGGACCATTCCCTCAGCAGCCTAAGACAGCGCAGCAATTGCTCAGAGAATACCACTCAGAACAAGGGTACACCCGGAAGAATCACCTTAAACTTAACAAACATCACCACTAACTACCCATCACTCACACCAATTACTTCTCCAGCGGGGCACTCAGGGCGTAAGTCATGTGTGTCCACTGGCTAATATCTCCATCACTCGCTGTTACTGCCACTGGCAGGCAGCATTCAGTATCACCAAAAATACGCAGGTGCTTAATGCGGTACTGCAACAGAGAGGCATGGGCCTCCTACTTCCGGTGGGGGTTTTTTGTGAGTAGTGCCACCCTGGTTCGAGTCCAGGGTGGGGAGTCTCACACTCCCAGGCTTGCCTGGGGTTAGGGCGTTAGTTACCTTTTCCCTCATCATCAATTAAAAAAAAAAAAAAAAAAAAAACGTTTCTTCGACTCGTCAAGATGGCCGGGAAGAGACTGCGCAGACTCGCCGCTGCTAAGGCAGCACCCGTCGTCTCTTCCTCGGCAGCCGCCGAGGAGGCAGCTTCTCCGTTGCTACCGGTCCCGGCAAGCCCTGCTTCGCCGGCGGCCGCCACAACACCCTTGCCGCAACTGCTGCTGCAGTTGCCGCCATCACCGCCACTGCCGCCGCCCAGCTACACGCCGCCGCCGCCCCGGTTCAGTGCCGTGGTACGGGGGGTCCCTAGGGACCTTTCCACCCGGCACCTCCTCGCCGCAGCGAAATCTAAGTGGCCTTTTTGTTTGAGGGCCACAAGGATAATTTGCAACCGGGGACCTACACCACTTGTGAGGCTGGAAATTCAGGATCGTTCGGACCTGGACGCTGCCTTGGCGTCAGGGCTGCCCTTGTTAGGGCAACTCCTGGTCGTCGAGTCCAGCAAGATGGAACGTTACCGGCCCTGCCGTCGCTGTTGTGCCTTCGGGCATACAGCCGACTCCTTCTCCTCGACGCCGCGGTGCCACTACTGTGGCTCCGCCAACACCACCGCTGAGTGCACTGAGCACAATCTTCGCCGTCGCCGCCGGTTCTGTGCCACCTGCCGTGGCACAGGACACTTTACTGGCCAGGCCCAGTGTCCCCTTTACCCGAGGGACGGGCGCACCACTCCGCAGCCAGTACAATCACCGCAGACCCAACACAGACGCCACACCACCTCCAGCTTCTATTGACACAGCGACGCGGGATGCCATTCAGGACCTTCATGCGGAGATACTGAATATCGGCGGTCGCTTAGCTGCGTTAGAAGAGGCCTTCACCAGCGTCATCTCCAGGAAGCTACTGGACCTGCAAGCTGCCACCACCGCCGCCATCTCCACTCTGCAGTCCTCCACCGCTGAGCTGTCCAACCGGATAGCCAGTGTCCAAGTGCAGCTACAGCAGGACCACCCAAATCAGCAACACCATTCCGCCGACCAGTTTCCATACAACAACCCGCTATACAAAACTCCAATATCAGCAAGCGGTTTATACAGGTCCCAGCAAGCACGACAACTCCGAAAACACCAGCAGATCCACTCAGAACACTGAGTAAACTCACCGTAAATCACCATTCATCTTCACCAACCACTTCTCCAGAGGGGCACTCAGGGCGCAAGTCATGTGTGTCCACTGGCTAAATTCACTATCACTCGCTGTTACTGCCACTGGCAGGCAGCAATCACAATCACCAGAAATGCGCAGGTGCTTAATGCGGTACTGCACCAGAGAGGCATGGGCCTCCTACTTCCGGTGGAGTTTTTTTTGTGAGTAGTGCCACCCTGGTTCGAGTCCAGGGTGGGGAGTCTCACACTCCCAGGCTTGCCTGGGGTTAGGGCGTTAGCTGCCTTTTCTCCCATCATCAATAAAAAAAAAAAAAAATAAAAAAAAAAAAACGCCGCCCAGCTCCACGTCGCCGCCGCCCCGGTTTAGTGCAGTGGTACGGGGGGTCCCAAGGGACCTTTCCACCAGGCACCTTCTCGCCGCAGCGAAATCTAAGTGGCCTTCTTGTTTGAGGGCCACAAGGATAATTTGCAACCGGGGACCTACACCACTTGTGAGGCTGGAGCTTCAGGATCGTTTGGACCTCGACGCTGCCTTGGCGTCAGGGTTGCCCTTGTTAGGGCAACTCCTGGTCGTCGAGGCCAGCAAGATGGAACGTCGCCGGCCCTGCCGTCGCTGTTGTGCCTTCGGGCATACAGCCGACACCTGCTCCTCGTCGCCGCGGTGCCACTACTGTGGCTCCGCCAACACCACCGCCGAGTGCACTGAGCACAATCTACGCCATCGCCGCCGGTTCTGTGCCACCTGCCGTGGCACAGGACATTTCACAGGGCAAGCGCAGTGCCCTCTCTACCCAAGGAGCACCACTTCATCACCACCTCCTGCGCACCGCACCACTCCACCGCAGACATCAACCACCGAGGCCTCACCACCTGCACTCTCAACAGACGCAGCGACGCGAGAAGCCATTCAGGACCTCCACGCGGAGATCCTGAACGTCGGCGCTCGACTAGCTGCTCTGGAAGAGACATGCAGCCTCCTCACACAGAAGCTGCAGGAACTGCAAGCTTCCAACGCCGTGGCAGCCACCAGCCAGCAGACTACAGCCGCCGACCTGTCCACCAGGATCGACGCCCTACAAGCTGCCAACACCGCCGCCATCTCCACTCTACAGGCCTCCACCGCTGAGCTGTCCAACCGGATAGCCAGCGTCCAAAATTATCAACAGCAGGTAGCTGAAGGACCATTCCCTCAGCAGCCTAAGACAGCGCAGCAATTGCTCAGAGAATACCACTCAGAACAAGGGTACACCCGGAAGAATCACCTTAAACTTAACAAACATCACCACTAACTACCCATCACTCACACCAATTACTTCTCCAGCGGGGCACTCAGGGCGTAAGTCATGTGTGTCCACTGGCTAATATCTCCATCACTCGCTGTTACTGCCACTGGCAGGCAGCATTCAGTATCACCAAAAATACGCAGGTGCTTAATGCGGTACTGCAACAGAGAGGCATGGGCCTCCTACTTCCGGTGGGGGTTTTTTGTGAGTAGTGCCACCCTGGTTCGAGTCCAGGGTGGGGAGTCTCACACTCCCAGGCTTGCCTGGGGTTAGGGCGTTAGTTGCCTTTTCCCCCATCATCAATAAAAAAAAAAAAAAAAGCTATAATAACGTTCACACGGAGCTTCTTCTTCGACTCGTCAAGATGACCAAGAAGAGACAGCGCAGACTCGCCGCTGCTAAGGCAGCACCCGACGCCTCTTCCTCGGCAGCCGCCGAGGAGGCAGCTCCTCCGTTGCTACCGGTCCCGGCAAGCCCTGCTTCGCCGCCGGCCGCCACCGCACCCTCGCCGCAACTGCTGCCGCAGTTGCCGCCATCTCCAACACCGCCGCCGCCCAGCTCCACGTCGCCGCCACCCCGGTTTAGTGCAGTGGTACAGGGGGTCCCTAGGGACCTTTCCACCAGGCACCTTCTCGCCGCAGCGAAATCCAAGTGGCGTTCTTGTTTGAGGGCCACAAGGATAATTTGCAACCGGGGACCTACACCACTTGTGAGGCTGGAGCTTCAGGATCGTTCGGACCTCGACGCTGCCTTGGCGTCAGGGTTGCCCTTGTTAGGGCAACTCCTGGTCGTCGAGGCTAGCAAGATGGAACGTAACCGGCCCTGCCGTCGCTGTTGTGCCTTCGGGCATAACGCCGACTCCTGCTCCGCGACGCCGCGGTGCCACTACTGTGGCTCCGCCAACACCACCGTTGAGTGCACTGAGCACAATCTTCGCCGTCGCCGCCGGTTCTGTGCCACCTGCCGTGGCACAGGACATTTCACAGGGCAAGCGCAGTGCCCTCTCTACCCAAGGAGCAGCACTTCCTCACCACATCCTGCGCGCCGCACCACTCCACCGCAGACATCAACCACCGAGGCCTCACCACCTGCACTCTCAACAGACGCAGCGACGCGAGAAGCCATTCAGGACCTCCACGCGGAGATCCTGAACGTCGGCGCTCGACTAGCTGCTCTGGAAGAGACATGCAGCCTCCTCACACAGAAGCTGCAGGAACTGCAAGCTTCTAACACCGCAGCAGCCACCAGCCAGCAGACTTCAGCCGCCGACCTGTCCACCAGGATCGACGCCCTCATGCAGCCTCTGAGGCAGGTTCTCCTGCAGCAAGCTGCATACTCTGCTGAGCTGTTTCAATCCAAACGTCAGCAACCCAACACTGCTCCTCCTCCTGTACAGGCTGAGGGGCACGCACGGCTCGGGAATGCTCGACCACCAACAGAGTGGAAGACTACTGGGAGCTTCGTGGAGCAATTCCGAAGCAGGTACAATCCATAACGTCTACGTCCTATTCTCTCCTCAAATTTCCACCCTTTATTTCCTTTCCAACATCACCTCTACTCCCTAGGCTGCAGTCAGGTTCCATGGCTGTTAGCCTAGAAACAACCTTTTACCCGCTCCCGCACAACGTGCGGCAGCTTCCTATCTTTCGCCGACTAACGCGGGTGCATCAGCGGGACCGCGCAAAGCCACGAGATTCTCAACAAACTACTGTTATAACGTGGAGGGGTTTTTTAGTGGGTATGCCGCATGAGGAAGCGGAGAGTCCCACATATCCTCCCAGCCATTGCACCTCGGCTGGGGGTTGAATGCGTAATGCATTTTTCCCCTCCACGGTAAAAAAAGAAAAAAAGAAAAGAAAAAAAAAAAAAACTATAATATCAGTTCACCCTGAAGACGAGGAAGATGCACTTCTTCGAAACGTTGGTGTCAAGCCAAGTTTTTACCTGGCTAGAAGCCCGAGAAGATTTTGAATTAACACGTCGCCAGGAAAGCTTTAGTTCATAATATAAATTTATGTTTCTAATTTTATATCGTGGTAGTACCTCATTATCGATATTTCCAACAACTCCTAACAGCGCAATGGATACAACATTAGTTTTTTAAACCATCTCCCCACCCATAATCCCTCTCTAACCACATCGGTCCCGTTAAGAGTGCAAAACTGGTATAAGTCGCAGTGGAGAGAGTTAGCGGCGCAACTTGTAAATAATTACCCAGTTATCAAAATTCATCCAGAATGACCTCTTCAGAGGCTATTCCCAGAAATTCAAAATTTTGTTGCATTTTATTTGTTGTATAAATATCTTTAATATATAGTGTTTTAATTAAAATTACTTCTCATTTTTGAGAAAATCAAAATTTTTGATAATTTTTCCATATTAAGTGTAGTTTGGGGTTATATTCCTTGGGAAATACTAAACTTCAATACCAAATTTGGTATTTAACAATCTTTTCGCTCTTTAGCTATGCTGCATGCATTTTTGCACCATATACACACAATGACGTTTTTCTAAAAATTTTATTTTTGGATTCAAGGGTCTCAAAATATATATTTCCAGTGATATATCAGTATCAAATTTTTGGGTGTAATACAATACCTTTTCTATCTACTATGCATGTTATACATATGTGCTACAGAAGGTGTAAATATTTTCATAGCAACAAGAGATTAATTAATAATGACAATTTTAAATGATTATGAATTTATGAAATCTTGCATAATTTTTCAAATAAGGAAGAAATTAAAAGTTGCTGTAGAGTTTCTCTGCTTTCAAGTGCAATTTAATAGAAGAGAGAGATTTTCCAGTGTAAACCTGTTCTAAGTTCAATGTCATTCTAAGAGTACAAAATAAGTGCCGAAAACATTTGTGCATGTAGTTATTTGTGTGATTTACAGGTGTCATACGAAAACAAATATGAGAATACACTGAGAATATTTGCACATATAGTGCTTGAAATTAATTGCTGTGCTTCAGTGCCATACTGATCGTAGGCGTACTGAAGTTGGTGCTTTCAAATACAGACCAAAATTTATTTAAATGTTTTTCAATTTAAAGTTACAGTGTTTTAAATACAATGACATGCCCAGTGATATATACAAAGCTATTTTCTAAAATACTATAAATTCCTAAAATGAACATAAAGATTGTATAAAATGCTAACATACTGATAGATAGAACTAATTTTAATGTTTAGAAACTAAATATCTGGGGTCTGGTTATCACTAAGTTCCTGTGGTATACAAGGTTTAGAACGATACACTTTGTGTTTTAAAGAATCCATAAATAAATATTAAAACTAGTTGGGATGGGAAAATGAGAGGGCCAAAATTAACACTTACAAAAATGTTATATTATCCTCTTCTTATTTCATTTAATGGTTCCATAACTGTGTTTGCTGTTGCAGAATCTTGTTGGAACAGAGTTTGGAAACCTTTAAACAAACTCCCTGCACACAGGGTGAGTAGATGCATGTTTAAAGTAACAGATCTTATGCTATAGATAAATGACCATAATGACAGAAGCATCTGAATGACTGGTCTGACAGTTAGAGATGGTGCTTTTGCACCTAAAGGAGGAAGCTGCGCGCACGGCTTGGCAGTAGGTAGATCACAAGTGTGTAGTTGCCATGGACAGCTCGTCAGAAGAACTATTTATTGCAGCAGTTTGTGCAGAGGAAGAAGTCAGGAACAACACAGACAGAAAAAGAGGAAACACAGATTCTGGGTTCATGATGTATTTCTGAAGAGGAGGGAATATGGATGGGATCACAGGAATCAGATACAGAAAATAAATTCACTCATGATTGCGATTAGTTGATATAGGTTCATTGTTGGATATTTAGCATTTAGAATGTTTGCTTTTAAAATTGTGTTGTTATTAAAGAAGTTTTCAGCAGTTATGGCGAACCGATTGAAGATTCACCCTTATAAACTGCAATTAGTGCACAAGTTGAAACCTGATGACCCTGGAAAATGATGTCATGCAAAGTTTCATTATTTTCTTTGTCAGTTTTATAAATATTTTAAATACCTAAAGCACTATCAAGAGCAAGTTTTTCTTTTAAAGTTTCACTTGATTTAGACAGCTTTGACAGTGCAATAGTGAAGGTCGTTAAGGAAAATAATTAACACAAAATGTGATTAAATGTGAATTGTTTTAACTTAATGATCTTATATACATATAAATTACCTGTCTATTTTGGAAATTTTTCAGAGATTTGTTTCCATGCATTTTCCTTTTTCCTGCTGTACTGGTAAGCTGGATCAGGCGCATAATAGAGAAAATTATATTCTTTCACAGTTTCTATAAACATCTTTTCTATGTGCATCTTCTTGCACTGAATGCATAACATATAGCAATACACTGCCAAACTACATGAGTGACTGCACTATCTGGCCATTCGGATCGAATGACCTCACCGGTTTTAATTCTCTTGGAGGCATTCTCTTTTTCCATTCTTGTGCCATGCTGAACCAAGTCGAGTGCTCTTGCATTGCTTTACTAGAAATGAAATTGGACCTTGCTACACCATGCCGTAATGGGTTTCTTCCCTTAGAGTGCAAAATGGGCTGCCTGAAGTGCTAGTAGATGGCGAGGGAAGAGCGAAGGCCACAAGAATTTAACATTGTGTGGGTTAGCTGCTGACTTTCTGATCCCAACATGAGTTCAAACATACTGATAGTTTTTAAGTATGCTTAAAAGCAACAACCCCATGTCATGTAAAAGAACTGCTGCAGGACAAAATTCAGCAACATCACGAAAATAATCCTGGCAATTGACAGCACCATTAGCAAACAAAATAATAATTTTAATTTTTTAAATAATTTAGCGCCCTAGATATCTTTATATCTTAAATTTGTTGACATCAAAATCTGAAGAGGAATAAAAAGAGATCTAGAAGAAGAAACAAGATTTCTGTTGCAGGACAGTTAAGAAATTAACAGGACATAAGACTCATATTAGAAATACTTGGGAAATAAACACTAATATCCTGTTCATTCTAAAGTTACTGTTTTAGCTTGCAAAAATCTGTTGCATTGGAGTAACCACTCTGAGCAGAGGGGAGTTAACATTTAGCATATACTGCTTTATGAAATAATGTACAAGGGTTGTTCCAAAAATACTGAGAGTGGTGCTTCTTTCAGGAAGTAGCAACCTTGTAAAGCTTAAGTTTTAAGTTTGAGAGTTTGGCAGCCCTAAATAGTGAATGCTCTCAGCAAATTTGTAAGATTGTTATGTGATCAGATACTTTCATCTAAAGATCTTAGTCCAATATTAAAGCTCAGCTAGATTTTACTCTGGGGGATACAACAGTAAAATATTGGATAAAAGTTTAAGCAAGGCCATGACGAACATCACAGTGGTTGACCAAATGAGGTGACCTTGCCAGAAATCTAGTAAAAACAGTAGCAATTTAGTAAAAAAAAAAAAAAAAAGTTTTGTTTCATCAAGACAATGCACCAGTTCACACATCCGTTATCACCAAGGCCAAAATCAATGAGTTAAAGTTTGAATTGCTTCCTCAGTGCAAGGGTGCACTATTCACCAGATTTAGCCCCCTCCGATCATTTTCTGTTTTCAAACTTGGAGGTAAAGGATTTGCCAACAATAAAAAGGTGTCTTAAGTCTGCAGGTGATGGCTATTTTGCAGAGCTTGATGGTTCTCACAATAAACAGGGTGTAGAAACTATTGAGCATCAATGGGAAATGTGTATCAAGCTGAAGGATGATGGAGAAATAAATATTTTTTTTTTAAAATGTTTGTGCTTTCTTGTTAGGTTGGGTACTTCTGGAAGAGTCCTCATATTCTTTTTCACTCATTTTGTATGATATATTTTTTATTTACTTCTTTTTTGTAGGGCTTTTGGGTTAATTCCCAAACACCCTCCTAGGTGCAACATGGTTTAAAGATTTCTATTAATTTATACAGAATACAATAAGAAAAAATAACAAGTAACTGCACAGAAAAATAAAAAAGATTATTATTATATACATGTATTGAAATTTATTTTCCACCACAATACCTGCAACAATAAAATGCATACTCCTCAGCTGTTACTGACAGAAACTGCTACTTTGCTCTAATTTTTACCCTAGTGGATACCATTAAATTGTTTTTGTTTGTTCCAAAATATTTGTATTTTGTCTATTCTTTTAATGATTCCTTAATAGTGACAAACCCATTCTTTTAATTCATGAGGTTTGCTACAGAGTATAATAATGCTTACAGTAACAGCAATAATTATAAAAATTGCAGCATCTAAATACTGCCAAAATCTTCATGAAGTATAAATAATGTTGTTTTCAACTTCCAACCGATTCATAAGCTACCTCTTCTATATTATATTCCTTTATCAACGCCTTAATCTATTGTTATTTGTACAGTTTTTCCTAATTACTTATACTAAATTACTTTAAGTAAACAATTCATCACTTGGTTAAGTCAGAAATCAAGCTAAACTTCTGAAAATCGCAACATGTACTATACAGTAATAATTAATTTTCTTTTTGGTCTTGTTTTACTTGCCATGACCCTTTTATCCTTTTATACAGTATGCTTTATAGAATATCCTTTTATTACAATGCCCTAAAGCTTTTACAATAAAGTTAACAATAGCAGCTTTTAATTACACACAACAAAGTCTCCTTCATATGTCTTTACTGTATTCTATTTACAAGCACCATTATACTTGTCTTTTGTTATTTATCATTTAGTGCAATAACACAACACAATATTAAAATACAAATTTTAAAACTGTTTTTCAACAAACTAGACTAATACTCAACACAGAATAAATCGTGCAAGACAATATTTCATGTAAAAACTGAAATACATGCATATATGACCAGACTAAAAAACAAACCACTGGCAAGTAAGGTTATATTCAAGTGATGCCAACATATTTCATTAAACATACACTGGCAGCTGAATACCAGCTTTGCAGATGCACACAAGTAACATATTTATAGCACATATGTATTATTAAGTCTCCAAAACATTTCAAGTTTATCATCAAGCATAATAAACATGACATAAGACATTTTAAGAATGATTAACAAACATGAATAAAATTTAAGCACGTGTGAAAAAAAATGCATCAACTGTTACCTGAAGCAGATATCTTACTTTTCATAAAATGGTTTTCTGCTGTTATAGCCGAAAAACCACAACAAAACATATGTGTACAAAGAAATATGCTGTTACAATGCATACACAAAGCAATATAGCTTTTCTTTTCCTTCTTTTCTGTAATGCTGATAAATTAAGTATAATGTTTAAAATGCAAAGCCCAAAAGGCAAAATGTGAGTACAGTACAACCTTATCTATCTTTATCTATTGTAGATTTTTTATTTGTTTAATTTTGTAAACTGCCCCCTGTGGTAGGAAATGTTAGCTGTCAAGAACAGCATATTTTTATAGCCCCTACCCCAAGCTGATACCCCCCTCTAATGGTGGTGTACAATACTTTCAATGTTTTCCAACTTCATTCTCTAAAGTAACAGCTGAAGCTTTCCTGACAACATATTATGATGCTTCTAGCCTGAGAACACTCAGACCTATTAGTCTCTGTCCAAAATTCTGCTACTGCATAAACAATGATTTATGCACTGTTAATGGTATTAACAATGAAAACAAAGAACAGACTATTTCTATAGTATGCACTTTAATAAACTTGATAAAGAAGAAATGCTGAAGCTGTTGAATTAAGAATTGGGATTTCACTTTATCTGATTGGAGAAAAAACAAGAAGACTGAAGACACTTATTTCAAAATTATGGACAGTTTACAGGACACGGTACAAAGGTTTATTACATTCCACTTGACACTTCAGATTTCTGAGATGAGATCTAGTACCAGCTGTTACAGATAAATGAGGTTTTATTGTACTAAGAACATAAAATTAAATGTTTATAGAGATCCTTCAAGCTTCTGCATTGGCCAATCAAATCACCTATGTATAACACCAAAAGCTACTCACCTGCATGCGCTTTTATCATGGTTAAAACTGTCATGAGAAAGCATTAAGTTAGAAATTGTGGCAACTAAATCAAATAGATGTAAACCATTCCTGAGGGCAAATTGACTTATATACGAGGTACGTCCAGAAAGTAAGTTCCGTTTGGTAATAAAATTAAATTGTGCACAGATACAGAATAATTATTTATTGTACAAAATTCTACACTCTTAAACTACTTTTCCACATAACTGCCGAAATTTTGCAGGCATTTGTCATAGCGTGGCACAAGTTTTTGTATACCTTCTTCATAGAAGTTTGCCGCCTGTGTCTTCAAAAAGTTGGAAACATTTTCTTTCAGCTCTTCATCATTGTTGAAGTGTTGACCGCCAAGGAAAGACTTGAGATGTAAGAACAGATGAAAGTCGCTAGGAGCGAGGTCAGGGCTGTACGGAGGATGGTCAAACACGTCCCAGCCAAATCCCTGTAGGAGGTTTTTCGTCACATTTGCAGTGTGTGGTTGTGCATTGTCATGAAGAAAAACAACACCTTTTGACAGCAATCCTCGGCGCTTATTCTGTATTGCGCGGCGCAATTTCCTAAGTGTCTCGCAATAAACATCTGCTTTGATTGTTTGACCATGCGGTAAGAAATCAATGAGTAAGATGCCTTTCCAGTCCCAGAACACTGTGCACATCATTTTTCGAGGTGTCAAGATTTGTTTTGGCTTAACCTTTGCTGGGGATGAAGTGTGCCTCCATTCCATTGATTGCCGCTTACTTTCAGGGGTGTCGTAAGAAACCCAAGTCTCATCTCCTGTGACTATCTGTCAGAAATTCTTCGCCGTCTTCATAATAACGGGTTAAAAACTGAAGTGCACTACCCATCCGTTTTGTTTGGTGTTGCTCAGTAAGAATCTTTGGTACCCAACGTGAGCAAAGTTTACGAAATTTCAGGTTTTCGGTAACAGTTTCATGAATTAGTGATCGTGAGCTTTGGGGAAATTCCATAGCGAGAGCACTAATTGTAAACTTGCGGTTTTTCTGGATCTTGTCATCAATCGCGTGAACCAGTTCTTCTGTAACCAAAGATGGGCGCCCACTTCGTTCTTCATCGTGCACTTCACTACATCCTTCATTGAACTGTCGGATCCATCTTCTCACCATTGAATCACTCATCGCATTTTGTCCGTAAACTTCGCAAATTTGCCGATAAATGTCAATTGGTTTCACTTTCCTAGCATTCAGAAAACGAATCACAGATCTGATTTCACAAGCGGCGGGATTTTCAATCAACACCAACATTGTAAACAAGCACAACAAAGCATATGTGTCTGACAGCGATCTCAAAATGGCGCACGTTTCTTCTTCTTGATACAGAGCGTCTACCGCGAATGTGCAGAACTGCGATCGCAGCGCTGCAGCGGAGATAAATTGAAACGGAACTTACTTTCTGAACGTACCTCGTATATCTTACCATCTCTTATATGAGAAAGTGTATAAATTTCACCTTGGTATATAAGTGCATGCTTTCATAAAAGGGATGTTGTAAACCATCTATAATGAAACTAAATTATTTACAACAATGAATTATAAGCACAAGAGCCTAACAGGTGATGTTTGCTTCACAAACACATTCTTTTGAAATCATAGTTTACCTGCAAGTTAAACATGGAAATGTATTTCTTGTGTTACAAGTAAATCATCTTAAAACATTGTTAATAGACACCAATAACATTTGGTGCCTACAAAAATATATATATTAAATGTATTCATCAGATTAGTAATAACCATACATTTCCAAAATTATACACGTTTTAAGACTGCAAACCTAACAACTTAAGTTTTAACATTTTATCACATGTTGTACTAATATCTTCTGCTTTAATATATATATTTTACTACAGGAAAGTAGATATTAACATTATCCTATTTTAAGCTATCACTGGGGCATGCCTTTTAACTACTTAATAAATCTAGGAACAAGCATGCTAGGGATAAGCATATGTTAGCAATGAATGTTGTGGAAGTACAACTGTCCGTTCTTCTTCTTTCACCAGCACCACACAAACGGAAGAGAAGGTGATACACTCCTGCTGCTGCTGTTAGTTAGGGAGCAGCTGTCAAGTGTCCTTGTCCCTCTACAACATTAAATCAGCTTATTAAGGGTAGGCAATACAAAAATTGCTAAGTTATACTAATTCCAACCAATTTATCTTATTTTTACATTAGGTAGAGAAGGTATTCCACTCTAAAATTTTATATCTATATTTTCCTGGAAATACACATTTTGAAAACCCTTGAGACCCAAACTAAATGAAAATATTTTTGTGTGTGTGAGTGTGTGTATGTATGCGCAAGTACCCTTTACGTATGGTTTACCAATTACAATAAATCACGAGACAGAGAGGGAGAGAGAGTGAGCATGCATGCATGCGTGCGTGCGTGCATGTGTGTTTTCCAACTAACCCTTTGAGAAAAGCTCAGCATTTGAAATTTGAATATAGTAACAAACAATATGTCAAAAATGGTTAGCTCCACAAAAAAATGTGCTTTAATGAGATTTATATTTTTATATAGTAAGATTCTGTCTCTCTCTTATGGTTTACTATTTATCTAAAGTCATTCAGAATGAAAAGGACTTCAGTGGCTATTTCCAAAACAATTCAACATTGTGGTAAAAATGTTTTAAATATATTTTTTTACAGATGACTTCAGGGGATAGCAACCAAACTTTCGGCCATCTTGACTCTGTGGTCTTCGTCAGGGAACTCTGTAGTAATCAACACCGAGAACGCTTCAAATCTTTAATATTTTTAATCAAAATTATTGGTTATTTTTAAGAAAATAGACATTTTCAAAACATTTTCCATGTAAAGTGTAGGTTGGGTTAGGGAATTTTCTTGAAAATCTTCATATCACATCTTTAGAAGATGGTAAACTAAAATGCCCACTGCAGTATTTAACCAACCTTTTATTTTTGAGTAATGATTTGATGTCTTGTTCTCTCTTTGGGGAGTATATGCACCCATTTGGTTTAACTTTTTTTTTTTAGTGGTGATCTTGAAAGTCCTAGACAGATACTCACTTTTTCTAAAAGTTTAAAATTTTTGGGTGGAATGCAAATTCTTTTTCTCTTACTGCAGACAAATAATAGAGGGAATAAAAAGAAAAGTTACTAATGGACTTCTATACCACGTCAAAGCTGAAAAAATGTTTAAATTTTTAATTTGACTTATTTGTTCCACCTTATGTCTTCATTGTTTCACTTACGCAGATCACATACCTGATAAAAGATTGATTTGGATACAAGTTTGTATGTTTAAATGCTATTACCAACATCTTTGTTCAGAGTTCAACCGTGACTCCTGTCATCTTCATCTAATGAGTGCAGTAAACATACATTGTAATATGCAATTGACACAAAGCTGGTATACATAGTGATTTATTTAGGTATGAATAAAATGTAAATGCAAGTAAAACATTTATTACAGAACTGTGAGACAATATTCAAAGCCAACTGCGAGAGAAAATATTTAATGTGTTTTTAAGCGCGCAAAGACATTGAAGTGACATCACATAACAACAATAAGGCACTATATATGCATAATAACATGTACCAATAATTTAATAAATACAGAAATGATGTGAATGAGCAGAAAACACAAGCTGTGATCAAAACTTTAGAAAATTTTTGTTTTTCTTAAAAAGTCCTTATTTATTCATCAACATCAACTTTGTCCCTTCAGATGTAATACATGTGTGCCAGTGCTTTTTCCAATCTTGGAAGCATTTTTGGAACCCAATTTTCTTTAAGGTTTTCTGCTCCTCTTTTGATCTCTTCAATGGTGGCAAAATGATGCCCTTTTATGGTTCTCTTTAACCTCAGGAATAGAAAGAAGTTGCAGGGGGCCATGTCCAGCAAATATGGTGACTTAGGCAATATAACAGTTTTGTTTCATTCCAAAAAGACACAAACAATAATTGAGATGTGACTAGGAGCATTATCTACGAGCAGTTTTGCCACAATTCTGGTTGTCAGATTGCTTCAAGCAAATGGCACATAACTTTTAGATAGTATTCCTTATTGATTGTATGACCACAAGCAAGAACCATTTCTTTACAGTAATTGATGTGTTAGAGCATCCAAAGCAGTCATCTTAAACATCATCTCGACCCTCTTTCAAATGTTTATACTACTTGTAAACTCTTATCTACTCATAGTAATTTGCCAAAAGCCACAGTCAACACTTCAAATGCAGTACTGTGCTTTATTCAATTTTTCAAGCAAATTTCATTAGAAATTCACCAAGCACTTGAAAATATATATAAGCTTTGCTGTTAACAATAAACTAAATATTCAAAACAACTGAATATGTAAAAATACATCATGAACATGTGTACAAGATAAAAATAAGTTTTGAAAATTGGATGTATAAAGCCCACAAAATTAAAAAATTCCTGTTATTTTTTTTTTATTACACCTTGTATATGAAAACACAGGGTGGCACAGATAAAAGTAGCCTGTATAAAAACAAAGAGAATCAGTGAAATTACAGAAATGAAGAGCTGAAATGGACTTAACATTTATTTACAATGAAAAATACGCTTATAAAAGATGTTGAAAGTGATCCCTGCAGCATCAATTCAAAGCTGTGCACATTTAAGCACATTCAGATACTGTGGCATAAGGTCCCGTAATGATGATGGCAACTTCACGGCTGATGCTATCTTTCAGTTTCTGAATTGTGCGTGGATTTGTTACACAAACCTTGCTCTTCAATGTCTCCACAGGAAAAAATCACTAGTTGTTAGGTCTGGCAAATGTGGTGGCCACAAATGATTGCTGACAGTTTGTTCCTTAGAGAAGACAGCATGGACTCATTCCAGGGATACTTAAGACATATTGCTGGAAGAAGCTGTATTGTCTTTCATATTCAGTGAGTTGAGCACTAAATATTATAACAAATTTCCATATATGCAACTACATCAAGGGTAGTGTAAAAAAGTATAGGTCGAATGATGCACGCTCTTATTACACATACCAAATGCCAATTTTTTCATCATGGATGGTTGCTAACGCATAATGTTAGGGTTCTCCATTGCCCAGTAGCTCCTATTCACATGACGGAACCATGCTTCATGATGTAATTCCACTGTTCTGTTTAAGGGAAGCTTCATCACTTACCCAACAACATGTTAATATATTTAAAAGCAATTATTTGTACACTCATTCTTTTTATAGCAAACAAGAATATTTTAGCAAATGTTAAAATTATTCCTAGTAGTGTTTACAAATCAAAACATTTTATCTGAATGATTGCTGTAAATATTGTATATAATAACTTCTTGTAACTTCATATATTTAAAAGTAGACTAAAGCAATTATTTGTACACTCATTTGTTTTATAGCAAAGAAGAATATTTTAGCAAATGTTAAAATTATTCCTAGTAGCATTTACAAATCAAAACATTTTATCTGAATGATTGCTGTAAATATTGTATATAATAACTTCTTGAAACTTCTAACACTTATTTTCTAACTTTGTAAATTTATATGAATATATCTGATTAAGACTTTGAAGCCTGGGCGTTTTGGTAGTTGAAGTGCTATGGGTTTTTACACCTACTTTGAGTTATTATTTACAGTACATCAATTAAATCTGCCAAAAAGTATTGGGACAATCTAAAAGTATGGTATTCAAGGATTTCTCAATAAGTAAGAAAATAGTCATAACTTGTGTATTAATATTTTATTTTAAATTTACAAGTATCAAATATGAGTTTGAAAAAAATTGCATAGAACTACTTTCAAAATTTGAAAAACTCTCCCTTGGAATCAGAATTTTCCACAGCTTCATCTGTATCCTGAATTTCAGCTTCAGTTCACAGAAATCGATGAAAGTGCAGCATTTAAACATTTAAGAGCACAAATGTAACAAACAGATCACCACCTTCAAAGAAAATGGCGCGACTACCCGAGAGCAGCCAATATTACTAAATCTCCTAAATTCCTAATAGTTGACTACAGCAAGGACAGATGGCAACACAAATCAGACAACTAAATGATAACTGATGTATATTCTTTGGCGTATAGCCCAAGACTGAGTTAGGGTCTTGGAATTGCATTAAAAGTGTTAGAAATACCTGCCCAAGCTATGCTCGGGCATGGGTCTCATGAACATTTCGATGGCCTGAGCTGTACTCGGGCTTGGGCTCCAATGTGTTAGCATGTACTTGTTCAGTTAGATGAAATAAATAAATCAATAAATAATTTGTAATAACACACCTTTTTTAGATATAATAACTAATTTTGTAATCACAATCTAATTGCATCTTCAATTTCTTGTTAAATAAACAACAAGAAGAAGCTGGTGATGCAATAGAATTATGATTGTGAAACTAGTTCTTTGAATTTGAAAAAGGTAAGTGAAGTTTTGTTACAAATTTTTAATTGTTATATTGGTATTTGTGTTGCTTGACTGTTACTGGCTTCATTTTTTATACATTTGAGTGCTGATACTTGCCAATTTGATTTCTCTATCTTTAATAAGAAGGGTACTATAAGTTTTTAAATCAAAGACCTTTGAAAACTTCTACGCCTACTTAGTAGAAAATTTAGGCAACAAGAAACAAGTTGATTATAAATGGTAGGCAGGCTTGTAGGCCATGATCCAAATGATTGAGTTATCAATGTTTCATTGAAATCTGCATCCAGCATCTTCATGAAAAAAACCATTAGTCCAGCTCCGCAGTCCAACAAGACTCAATGGAATAACGCAAAACAATGTATGGAGCATCGTTCATTCTTTGCTCTTTTAAAACATTCCACTCATCTGAATATAAGAGTTCACAAGAGTTAACAATGGTGATAGATACCATACAAAATTAAGCTTTAATCATTTTATACTGCTATATTTGATATCTTTTATGCCTGTAAAATCAAAATTTTAAGGCACTAAAACTACAAAGAGTAAAGATAAAGAGGCAGGTGAAAAATAAATGTCTTAAATAGAAGGGCAGCATTATTCACAAGACGACACTGAATTGGAAAACCAAAGTTTCAAGTATACACGTAGTACATGTGACAACAGTGCAGCGGCGGCTGCTGTATAGGAGCACAAGAGCACATGAACCTCCAATATTTCTTAGTGGATCTCCTTTTTCAGGAAACATTTAATAAAATGCGCTATCCGGTGCCACTTGTTTAAATATACTGCGCTCTGCTCTTCAGATTGAACACAGCAGAGAACCTGAGTATGTGGCAACAACGCTTGTAGCACAGGCCTCTTGTGCTAGCGTATTACTAACATTTAGCAGCTCTGCGCTTGCGCGGCCAACAAAACACCTTGGAATTTTACAGCCAGAAATGAGCACATTGCAATCGTGCACTTTAGTTCTCATTAACATCACCAGGGTTCTGTTTATTATCGGGAGGTGCTGCTATCTTTGAGATTTAGCTGAAACTATCTGGAAATGCAACTGCATTTGATGAGGCGCTATTTTTCTTAATAATTTGCAGTTTATGCAAGAGCTTGCTTAAGACTAGCATGTGCTGCAGTTTTACTAAGTTATTTCTGGTATAATGTGATTAACTTACTGTGACAATACTTAATGAATTAACAGGTGAGACTAGTGTGGATTTTCTAACATGTTTTAAACATAGCTTATTATTTTGAAAACAATGTTCTCTGTGCCCGCCTGGGTAGCGTGGTGGTCGTGAGTTCGAATCTCGCTTAGGGTGAGTTACCTGGGCAAGGTTTTTTTCGGGGTTTTCCCTTATCCTGAGAAGACGAATGTCGAGTAACTTTAAGCTCCATGGACCCCGAGATCAATTGAGCATCGTATCATCAATTGCAGGTTAAAGGACGTTAAACTAAAAAAAAATTTAAAAAAAAAAAAAAAATGTTCTCTGTGTTGAGCAAGTGACCTCGTGGTTCTCAATTCTTGTGACTTTTCAAAGGTAGCCATGAATTCGGTGGACTCGATATTAAGAAGCCATGAAAAACTTACATATGAGGAACAAATAGAAAACGATTTGGTAACTAAACATGTGACAAAAACTCAAAAGCGGGACTATAGACGTAAATTTAATAACAATGTATACGCAACATGCAAATGGCTTTGCGGTTGCAGTATCAGAAACTCGCTGTTTTGCTTTCCTTGTCTTATGTTTAGCTTCAATGCGACGAGTAGACAAGAGTAGATGTGCATCTCAGTGAAAAGATAAAAAAGCATGAGAATTCGCGTGCACGCATGTATTCGATTCGCCATCTTGGTCGTGTGAATATCAGCACTCAACTAGACAGCGCTTACAGGCAGTCGGTAAAGAGACACAACGAGCAAGTTGACAAAAATAGGTATACTCTCTCTAGGCTAATTGATTACATAAAATTTTGTGGAGCATTTGAACTAGCTCTACGTGGTCATGGTGAGCAGGAGAATTCTGAAAATCCCGGGGTGTTTCGTGGGCTTGTTAATTTTGTAAGCTCTATTGACATAGCAATGCAAGAACACTTAGAAAATGCAACCATGTTCAAAGGTGCTTCAAAGACGGTGCAGAATGACATCCTCGACTGCATGCTTGCGGTCTGCAGGGAAATTATATCAGAAGAAATAAAGGTAGCTCATTACTTAGCAGTCATGGCCGATGAAACAACGGATGTGTCTACTCAGCAACAACTCGCTATTGTGTACAGATACGAGATGCAAGGTTCGGCTGTTGAGCGTATTTGGGGTTTTTACAATCCTGTTGCCCAAGATCTGGGGTAATAAACACTGCATTGCTAGAGCTTATAGGAGAGCAGAAACATATATTAATAGGTCAATGTTACGATGGTGCAGCTGTTATGAGTGGCAGTGCAAGTGGAGTTCAGGCGAGAATACGAGCTACGTACCCTCATGCATAGTATATACACTGTTACGCCCATCAATGCAATTTGGTTCTGCAGAAGGCTGCTGCCATAAACAGCTCATCCAGGATTTTCTTTTCAACACTATCAGGATTTCCTGCATTATTTTTTTTCAAGATCTTGTCTAAGAACCAAAATACTTGACAGAATTGTGCAAAACAGAGTTCCGAGGCTAGCAGCTACACGCTGGATTTGCAACATTCGTTCAGTGAATGTTGTGTATGAAAATAAAGAACATCTCATCCAGTGTCTAGAGGAAATAAGTCTGCTTGATAATATTGATGACAAAACAAGACGTGAGTCAAGCGGCCTCTTAGCAGCTTTGGAGGATTCTGCATCCACCTTCTGGTTGGAATTCTTTCATAGAATAATGCCTCAGGCAGAGCTCTTATTTAAAGTACTGCAACACAGACAAATCGATGCTGTAAAAGCAAAACGCTACTTAGATCGGTTCTCGTCTGCTGTGCAGGAAATTAGAGACACTACACTTAACAGATGTGAAGTTTCCGAAAATCGAAAGAGAAAGAGGCCAGAAAATCGATTGGCAGAAGGAAAGGAAGTGTGCGACGCGATACTTAGTCACGTAAATGACAGATTTTCATTTACTGATCATTTAGTGGCTTCGAGGCTAGTTGATGTCGCTTCTTTCCAGACATTCTCCGAAGATTTTCCAGAAAAAGATCTCGTCACTACTGTTGAAATCTACCCATGGTTGCTCAAGTCACAGCTTAAAACAGAACTTCAAGTACTGTATAACTGGCGTGATATGATGAACGCTGAAGGAGCATCATCTATGCTGCAGTTCATAACAGAAAACCACCTCAACGAAGAAACTTTTCCGCAATTAACCGAGCTACTGAAGATTGTTATCACTACGCCCATGACTACATCAGAACCAGAAAGATGCTTTTCCACATTGAAAAGAATTAAAACCTTTACGAGGAATACGATGGCTGAAGACCGACTCTCAGCATTGGCAATGCTTGCTATTGAGAAGAAACTGGTCAACAGCATAAAAGACTTTAATCACCGAGTGATAGAAAAGTTTGCACACTTGAAAAACAGGCATGTGGAATTTCTGTACAAATAACTTTGGTGTCCATTGCATAATTCAAACAATGTAAATATCATTTATTGTAAATACCATTCTTCACGTGAACTATATCAAAGGACTTTACCCCTTCATCACCATCTGGGAACCTCATATTGCTGTTAACTATCGGAGACTAAGAAATTCAACATCTTTACAATACTGGGTGAGTGACGATTTGTGTAACAAATTTATACTTCTTGTTTTTAGGCACTATCATTGTTTCTAATATTACTGGATTGGGTGTTACGGTGACGGTGGCTATAGTAGTAGTAGTAGTCGTGGTGGTAAAGTGCTGATTTTGTGAACACCTACATTTTTAATCCACGAGCCGCCAATGCAACAGTGTGCTCCATTTAATCTATACTATCTTTTAATCGTGAGATGTGCTTTAGTATTAAATATTCAACAAAAAATGTGCCTGTGAAAATCTATAACTCTGTATATTTTGTAAACAAAATAAAAAATAAAACAAATAAGTAATGAATAAATTCATAACAACCTTTTCCACTTCATCATCAAAGTGCTCCTATGCTTGGATATCCTTTTTAGCTCGTTCCATGAGGGTTGCTCATTTAGCTGCCAGGTACAATGAGCGTTTAATTTGTACATAAAATACTTCTGTAATTGCACGGACAGTATAATCTGGTACAAACATGTGCCGCAACATTGAGTACAGATTTACTGACTGGAGACTTCCCATATTTTGTGACGTTGGAGATGTGGGTTAATCAGCTGAAAAAAGCATGTGATGTTATAAGTTTGCATTATAACAAACAAATTTGATGTGTTACATTCACATAGATTTCTTTTTATATTCCTTTTAACACAATATTTTTAACAAAAGCTTATCTTCTATCTCCTTCATGTTCATCAAAATAAGCACTTCCAGAAAGGGCTTCCTTACACAGCTCATAATGTAGATACAAGGGGGGATATAGGAGGCTTAAGCAATAGTCATGTCTTTAAAAGTGGGGATATTTCGAAAGCTTATAATAGTAAGAATGTGAAATGTTTTAATTTCAAGTCATCCTGTGCATAAGAGGTCAAGGCTCCTTCCACCTTGTAAAATGTGTCTCCCTTCTTACTATTGAAAATGTTTGTTATAATGATGTTCATATAATTAGTTCAAATAAAAAGTAGCACTTACCAACACCAATATTCTGAACAAGTGCTTGTGTTCCAAAATATGTGAAAGGGCCACTTTCAAATGTCATATTCTCTTTCCCAATGGTCACTTCAACATGTCCTTCCAGGATAAGTACAAAATAATCCACAGGTTTACCCTGTGTAAGAAACAAAGAAAACATTTAATATAACAATTAATAATTTGCAACAATTCTTCGTTTATCTGTTTTAAATCCAAAGGACTAATTTCGCAATCAAAATATCTATTGCATTATCAGCTAAATTGTCATTTTAAATTATTAATTTTAAATTTTAATAAATTGAAATTAATGACAACAATAGATCTTTTGATTGTGAAACTAATTGTTATATTAATATTTGTGTTACTTCACTCTTACCAATTTATTTTTTACATATTAAAACAAAGACTTGTCTTCAAACCCCTGATGCAAAAATCTATTTCGAGTACTTTTTTGTTTGATGAACAATAATTTTCAATATATTTATTCTAGCTGCAGTTTGAATATCAAAGTATTGACATTTTATAAACACTGGCAGGCAGTACATTAACTTTCAATTACTATAGTTGATATGCTGATGTGCATTAAACATGAATGTTTGCCCTAGTAACTTTTCAGAAGCTAATGAGGGGAAATATCTCTCTCAAACTCTGTATGCATAAATGCACCTGTGCAACAATAGTTTCCTCCTGAAGATGTGTACCTTCTACTTTGTGTATATTCTCTGCAAAGTAAACAGGTCTCAGGTTCGGCATGGTCACAATTTTCTTGTTACCAAGTGAGATGGTGACATCCTTGGCCCACATTCAGGAGGACCTGGCTTCAAATCCTGTGGGCCAACCAATCTGAGTGCGTTTTTTAATAGTTCTCAATAGTTGTTTAATTGCATTACATTGCAATCTGTGGATCCTGTTTTGAGATTAAACACAAAGTCCAACTCTAAGATGTAAATCAAATCAGAAAGTACATTTATTGATTACTATTGTTAATTATTAATACATTTATTTACAAGCATTAACTCTGATATTGAGTTTTTCAAAGGTGTCAATTTTGCATAATTTACAATTTTACTTGTCTGTTTCCAAAAGCCAAATCATAGTATGCATTCTTAGAAAATTTATGTCAAGCTAAATATCAGATTGGATATTTAACACTTTGATCCAAATTCCACCTTCAGTCTAAAACAATAGTAAAACTGAAAAGTAGATAGTGCTGATATCTATCCGCACTGAGTGAAAGCAGCTAAATTGGATCACATCCTAACTGCTTGGTGCTAAGCAAAACGATTACATCAATGAGGTTTCCCACCAAACATATGTCACCATATTACCAAGTTGTTAGATGTATTATAAACAAAAATTGAATTATGAAATTTAAGCGCTTCAAAAGGGCAACTGTAATGCAGCAGAAAAAAATCATGCAATTCATGGGGATTTTGTATTACTAGTAAAAGAGCATCCAGTTAATCTATTTTTCAAATACTCAGTCATCTAGTGTTGGGGCAAAGAAGTAGAATAGCAGAACATGAGAAAAAGAAAATTTTATTTGTTTATTTTCTTGCTTCCTGTGGGTAAATAATTGTTTGTGGATCCGTTTTTGCTTTGTCTTTATTCTTCACCTTAATGTGATAGATTATATCTTGCTTCAAAAGTCTGCGGAGAATAGTTTCAGATATAATATCTGGTTTAAAGGTACAACTTAAATATGTTTTGCAATAGTGCATACAAATTATAGGTGTAAAAACAGAACAGAACAGTTGCAACAATGGTACAATTCTGAGATTCATGGTCATGATACAATAGAAAAAGCAAATTATAAATAACCCCACACAATAAGAAATTATTTGAATTTAGTTTTTATTATAGAGGCATTAAATTGTACGACAAGTTACCTGCTGAAATAAAACATACAAATCTACTGAATGTTTCAAAAAGTACCTTCAAAAAATTTAAATGATAAATGCTGTTACTCAACTGATGAGTTTTTGCATTCATACAAAGCTTAATGTACACCCATTAACAAAAAAGAGTCACAGTTAGAATGTCAAATTCATCTAAGTCCCTCATGGCATAGGGCCTTGTGTACACCATTCGCGATACAGTTGTGTAGCTGCAGCAACAAGTTGTCACAAGTTCCAACTCTTAACACTACTAACCCATATGATCAATAATTATAATCAAATACATAACCTAAGCTTCTTCAACAACAAACTTAAATAAAATATTAATGACACAAACATGATACAGTTTGTATTGTACTGCAGTACTAAACCTGTCATGGTCCATGTGTGTTTACTGAAATGCTGTGATAAAATGTAGGTTACTCCTCCGGTGAGGGGCACATCTTGATCAACACATAGGGGCTGTTTATTTGTCATACTTATTTCACACACAACATTCAGGACAGTTAATAATATGATAGTTTATATGATGCTTCTTTAAGGGTTTATTCTGCCGAACATTAATATGCAGTACACGAAACCATGTGTTATGCAGAAATAGTAAAAGTATTGTTAAGAAAGCCAATGTTTCGAAACAATTTTTAAGATCCAATTTTTTTAAATACTTAACACACCCTTCACAAAGCGATCCAACATACCCTTTATAAACCGATCCGTGGTGATATTCTCATATAAGGTGATATTTTCTTCCGCATGTAATGGATAGGCGATTGTCTCTCATCCAAAGGGGAACCGATATGATGCAATATAAATGGCTTCACAATTCTATCATGGTTGTGTATCTGTACCATGTTGGGGTTGGGACAGTCTAGGGTGCTGTGGCAGCTTGATGATACAATGAATGGTGCGCAATATACTGTAATACTCGACAGTATTTTGATTCCCTCTGAGAATGTGTGAGCTCCAATTACCTGTAAATGGGCAAAGGACAAAAGATGCCTTCATTGCACAAATTTAAGAAGCCTGGGCTCTTGTTGCTTCTCATCCACATTACTGTAGGCATTTATTGTGTCTATGCCCCAAAGATTGAGGGCAGTTTTACTTGCTGAGGGTTCATACACCCAATATTATTGGTTATTTTTTGTGTATTGGTTTTAGCAGATAAGTTTTTATATATATACATATATTTTAAGTTATTTAACACAAGTGTTAATAGAATTACGTTTTTGTGTGCATAGATAGGCCAAAACTTCAAATGCCAAAGTTATATGAATATAAATGCAATATTATGTTCTACATATCTAGTCATAAAATTAACAAACATAAAAAAAATTACAAGCAGCGCGAGATTTGAACCTAGGAATTTATAAGTGGAAGCAAAGCCTTCTTAACCTCTCTGCCACTGTAATTTTGTTCCATGATCTGTTTTCAGTACTCAGAAGTTAACCATTGTGTTGTCAGTCGCAGACCATTGTACAGTTCTTTTGTGCACATTGTGAACACAGCTTTTACGAGGATACCCAGAGCTCTTCAATCGACACTTGCAATCTTCATTTTTTGTGAAAATGAATAGTATAATTCTAAGTAGCTATATAACTTGACATTTTATATTACTAGATGTATCCATAACATGTTGATGTTCTTATGGATGAATAAAATATAAATATAAATTCTAAAACTGTGATGTGTTCCACTTTTGTGACTTTCTCTACATCTCATAGCAAATTATTGTTAAAAAGCTTAATTCTTCTTCTACGTCATGCTAATCAAGATAAACATTAGCAGAAATGGCATTTTACTTTCTTCCTTGTAAATAGAAGTGAAATAAGGGAATACATTAACCTAAAGCAATAGTCAATTCTTTTAAAAGCTGGTTGCTATGTAATTGATATTTGTTTCTTCGAATGGCCAGGATTTGACAAATCCCCATATGAGAAAAGTTTGATTATTTGGAAACTGAACCAACGTCAGATGTGCTGCAACAATGTTTAGGTGGTTCAAGACTTCAAAGAAAGCCGACTTGTCTATGTTGCAAGGTGGGCCTGGTGTTTCAGCTTCTGCTGTGACTGAAGTCAACATAAACACAGCTGCTGTGATTGTCCATGAGGATCTGTGGATAACATTACAAAACCTCAGTGAAGTGTTAAGAATTTCATATAGCAGTGTCTTTACAATTATTATGCACAATTATGCCAATGTTTGTGTCCATTGGGTGCCATGTCTGTTGACTTCCAAACAAAAAGTTGTGCAATGGAGACAAGCTATGAATGCTGTATCTTTTTGCTGATGGACGAGATACGTTTCTGGAATCAATTAGTCATGGCTGCATCATTATGATTCTCAGGGAAAATGAGCCAGTACAGTGTAAAAATCACCAGGTTCTCTAACATAAAAAAATGTGAAAGTTGTTCCATCTGCAGGGAAAGTGATGATCACATTTTTTGGCTGTCATGGACCAGCATGCAGTTCCCCCTCAAACTATTGTTACAGCATGCTAGCTAAGCTGAGGAAGCACATTGCAAAGAAATGACCAAAAGTTCCTTGGAGGGTGGCAGGCAACTTCATCATGACAATGCTCAGCCTCACTCATGCAGTTTCTGAGTCAATTCAATATTACCTGAGTGCCACATCTGCTGTATAACCCCAATCTTGCATCCTGTCATTTTCCATCACTAAAAGTAATGCTTCAGAGCATTTGATTTGACAACTTTGAAGCGGTGTTCAAGAAAAGTAAGGTGTTTCTCAAGAAGCTGACAAAGAATGACATACACAATGTGTTCGAGGACTAGCAGAGACGGTATAAAAAGTTTAATGAAGTTGGAGGGCTTACTTTTAAAAAGATCATCAAAAGAGTGAATGGAGCAAACATCATATGTGAAAAAAAAAAAAATCAGTCTCAGTATTTGTTAATCAACCCTTATTTTAACGGCCTTGTTTATCTGGTATGTTGCAATTGATTCTCATTTGTCTACTTATATATCTTTCACCTTACCACACGTCACATGTGCCATATTTAAATGTAATACATTGATATTATTACAAAATTAATTAAATTATAAATTATGTTAATCTCTTACCTCTCTCTTGATGTGACTTTATACCATGCAATCCAAAAACATCCGAACTGCTGTACGGTGTTTTTCCACTGCACACACGGAAACATAAGACACAAGGTGACGATACTGACTTAAAGTGCAGTATTGAGCTGATGGTGATACCTTGTGGTTGAGTTATTACCAGTGTGTTTCATTGTTTCACGGAAACATAAAACACAAGGTGACGATACTGACTTAAAGTGCCGTATTGAGCTGTTGGTGATACCTGGTGGTTGAGTTATTACCAGTGTGTTTCATTGTTTTGTCCTGTAGTTATCCACAAAGTGTATTATGGCTCAGCATTTGTTTCCTACTGCACAACATGTATTTATTTTGATTCATATGTGTTAACACATTTTGTGAGTAGGCTTTCAATAGTGTATACAATGGTGAAATTGGCCCACATTTAATATTTTTCATGGACAAGGCTTGGTTCCACCTTCATGGATATTTGTGTACACAAAATAATCATTATTGGAGCTCTGAGAAATCTAATATTGCTCATGAAATACCCCTTCATGACGAAAAAAGTGGTGTATGGTGCGCTATTAGTGGAGAAACAAATTTTTTGAGTCAACAGTTGACACCCGCACGTGGTGAATACAATTTTGTGCCATTTTATAAGAGAATTAACAGATGGGAGCATGTGACGTTTTTCAACAAGACTCTGCAACAGTTCATACAGCCAATATTTTAATGAGAACAATTGAAAGTATGTTTCAGGACAGAATTTTTAGTAGAGATTTGTAGCCCCCTCAGTCCCCAACCTAACTCCCTGTGAATTCTATCTCTGGGTAACTTAAAGCATAAAGTGTACAACACAAACCCATACACCCTGGAAGAATTAAAATAAAACATCCGCCAGGAAATTGTCAGCATTCCTCTAACGTGAACTACAGCGAGTGATGGATAGTTTCCTAAAGAGGTGCCAAAATGTATGGACAGTTTCAGCATCTCCTCTAATAATATTGGTAAGTAAAGCCTTAAAAAGTAGTTTTAAAAATGTTGCATGGTTTTGTCTATGGCTTCTATGATACCAATAGATGGCAACGAGCGCCGAGGACAGGCAAACACCATACAGTCTGTTTGGACGTTTTTAGATCACCCAGTATAAACATTCAGCAATTGTTTGCCTTGGTTATTTTCTATTGTATTCCACCCACATATTCAATACTGAGATTTCACTGTAAATAAGTGTTTTAGGACCCCCTGAATAAAAAAAAAAGAGCATTTTTACAAAAAGGTCTGTGTGTGTGTGTGTGTGTGTGTGAGAGAGAGAGTCTGGACAGCATAGCTCAAAAACGAAAAGACCGTTAAATACCAAACTTGGTATATAAGTTTGGTATCTTGCAAGAATGCGACACGAAGATTTTCAATAAAATCCCTCCACCCCCAAATAACCTTTACATGGATTTTTTTTTTAAAATTTTGATTTTATAAAAAATGGCTCTAACGATTTTGATTAAAATATTGTATTAAAGATATTTACCTGATAAATAAAATGTATATTTTGAATTTTCTGGGAATAGCTTCTAAAGACTTGTTCATTCTGGATGAATTTTGCTTAATTTGGAATTACTAGTAAATTGTGAGAGATAGACAAAAACTTACGATACAAAAAATGTAGATCTTGTTAAGAAACACAGTTTATGTCATACATTTTTTTCGTGGAACTTACCGTTTTCGAGGTATTCCTTGTTATTAGTTTCAATTGTGAAGTACTTTTCTCAGACGGAAGTCTTTTGTTCTACTCCTGGCCAAGCTAAGAAGCAATCTGCAATACCAATTGCATAACGACAGCTTTTAAAACGTTTGACTATCACTTTAGCCTAGAGCATTGCCTAGTTACATTCTACTAATAAGCAACTAAGTAATAAAATTCTGCTAATGTTTATCTTGATTAGCATGGTGTTGAAAGAAGAATTGTCTTTCGTAAGGAGTTTGATCGTAGAGTAGCTAGAGAAAGTCATGTGAATGTAACACATCAGAATTTTTTTTTTTTTTTTTTGTATCAAATGATACTTCTTGTTATTTTGGAGCAAACACTGCAGTGTTTTTGTTACAGACTTTTTATTGGTTTTGGTGGTTGATGTTGCTGTTTTTCAAATGGAACATTGTATTATCTGCTCCCTGCACATTTGTAAATCTTATGTATTCATGTATGTTCATAATTGTATTAAGCATTTACAGCCCCTTCCCATTTTACAATAAAATCCCTTCCCCCTCCTCCCTCCTTATGTAGCTATTTGCAGTGTAAACTGACAATGGAGTGCAACACATCTGCAAGATTAAACGGTGAGTAAGACAATTTTTTAAGGCCCATTCACATAAAAAAGTTAATGCAAATACAGCACAAAAACTGATGTATACTTTGACTTGCAGGAATGTGTCAAATGAATCTTTTAGTATTTAGTAATGACATAAGGTCTGTAAAGCGGTAATGTTGCCGTTTAAGGGTTAGCTGGCCGCGTAACGTCAGGCAGCCAACCTTTGCATATGAAAGGTGCAAGGTTCAGCGTTATGGAGCATATATACGATGGTATTGCATAAAGGAGGGAAGGTAGCGCAGTCATAGGGTAGTGTGGAAAGCTTGAAATTTGCAATTAACAGCATATGCCTTAGGAAGCGTAACCATAGCAACGCGGGGAAACCCAGATGTATACAATTAGTCGTCGCATTCACAGGAAGGTGAGGGAAACGCTGAAATATGCAATTATATGCGTTAGGGAGCGCATTTACTGTTCTTCCGGATCTCCCACTGCTCTCCACCTCTTTCATGTTTTTTTCTATGACAAAACAGCAATTTTTAATGCTATCAGTGACATAAGTAAAGGGCAAGTAGATCTGGTTGGGCTGATAGTTATTCTTACAACTAATAAGAATTATAATAATACTCATCATAATCATCATATTACCAACACCACCACCAATAATAGTAATATTAATAACAATAATATTATTAATAATTTTTATTCACTGCTAATGCTCCTGTTTTCGTTAAAGATACAAAGCAATCCATAACTTATTTAACAGTAGCTTTGTGTATTAAATTTCTCCATTTAACCCAAAATATTACTTGATCAAACGTATTAAGAGTACCGCAATTGCAGTGTGACATAGATAGGGTTATATTTATGTTTTGATGAAATCACCTTTAGCTAGCTCATGTATCACAACACCTCAAACAACCAACATCTGTAATAAGTAGGGGTAATTGTGTATGATGGATGCCAACGTCATCCACGCCATTGCCACGCCCTTCGGTTACGTCATATGCGTAGCATTTAGCAACATATAACCGTGCTACTACTGCCATCTTGCGGCTGCTAACCGGTTGTGTTCCTTTGGTACTGTGTGATGAGTTCTACAACGGTTTTCAATTTCTAAAGTTGGTATGGTTTTACGGCATTGCGCGGCCAAATGACCCTTAAACGGCATCAATGTAATTAAAGCTGGCACCTAGCAGATAGAGTATACCGATGTTGGTACTCCACCTAGCAGACGGAATAATATTTAGAGCCCTAACGCAGAATTACTAATGACAGCACTTGTACAGCACAATACAAACTAAATAATCACGACTGTAATATCAGAAATTGTAAAATAAATAGATGAAAACGATGCAACTAAAACACTGAGCTAAATAAATTGCTATAAAGGTATGAGAGTACACATAGTTACGAGATTTAATGTACAAAATAGCATAGATAATCTTTATTGCTAGAAACAGTGTTGCAGTGTAGCAACGTCAAATACAATAAAAGCTTAGAAATTAAGACAAAAAAATCATGAACATTATATTGGCTTAGCCACCATGGTCCTCTTAAAGATTAGGTTCTCTTATTCTTGGTGGTAAAGCATAAGAAAATGCTAAGTAAGATGGCGTCATAAAACTCAATACACAGAAAGATCTAATATTTCGTCAACAGATGCTACCAAAAGTAAAAATGACAAAAAAGCGGAGTTACGAGGTTTGCGAATTAGGGCGACGATGTGTGAACTAAATAATGTTGAATGCTAAATGTGACAATCGTCATCAGAGGCGATAATTCCATTCTATGGTATAACTTCCACAGGCGATCCGGATTTGAAGATGTTGAAAATGTTAACATGTACAATTTAAAATCCGCTCGTTGCCGAAGCTTCGACTTCTTCTTCAGATTATTAAAGTTTTTAAATTTACAGATCCTTTGGTTATGCTCTATTCTCTGCTCCTCCTCTTGTAATAACCACGCCTCACCTATGTATGTTTCTGTATTAAAACTTTGACTTTCTACGAGCAGAAGAATTTAAAGGCGAGATTCACGTTGTTATAAGATTGTATTGGCTGTGCTACATAACCTTGAATCCCTGCCATGCTCCGTTACTATAACCTATATCTTTGCGTTTCTCGATGTGAATTTCCAATTAGTGTACTCGTTGCGGTGAGACTGGAACAATATTTCTGTTCCTGTGTTTAAATAATATTATTTATTAGTTCGAGTTTATTTATTGTATCCTCATTATTACTGTTTTGATGAAAACTCCCATTATTAATTGAGTATCGACCGCATTGACTTGGATTATGACGTCACTTCAACAATTCCGTCGCAATTAAATAATCAGCACCATTTTCGAAAGCTCTCGCACCTGCTAAACCGGCGGAGCGATCTGTACAATGTTTTTAGTTACATATAAATGTAAAACTGAAGAATTACTCGAATTTGTGCACGGTAAGCAATCACAAACGCATTTACTTCATATCCTAATTGTAAGTGTAGTTCGTTACACGTTATTTAAAGTATGCATCTGTCGTTTTGTAAACGACTGCAGTGGCCAAGTAATGGCATTAATAAAGTGTACGTTATATTGTTTTAATAACTACTTGTGGTAGTGGTTTGTCTCGTAGCAACAAATTGATAATGACATCCCATTATTATTCGAGCACATATAATGGAACAAATATGGCAGCTAAATAGTCTAGTGCTATTGCTATCCAAGTTCCCGGCGAAGAATCTTTTTCTCCGTTTTCGTAGCCAGGAATAGAAGTAAGGTAAGAGAATGCTCTTGTTAGGGTTTTAATTTAGATCACGAATTCGACTAAGTAAGCTCTGACGCTACCCTTCCGTACTTCTTGGTAACAACGTCTGTACTTGTGTGGCAGTAACATCATTCAAAATTCAGAAAGAATTTTTCAATATTGTGCATTTTATAACACAAGTATTTTTTATGAAATTATAATCTGTTTAATGCTAGGCTGAAACTTACACTGGTGATCCATATTTGAAAGTGTTGAAAACATTAAGTTGTTCAGATGTGAAATGCGCTAGATTGCCAAAGTTTTGATCTCTTCTTCTGATCATTGGGGTTTTAGCTCCACAGATCCCTGGGTAATGCTTTGTGGCTTAGCTCCCTAATAGGCGAGTAAGTAACTATAAGGTGGCTCTAATGACAAAAACCAAAGTACCACTCCAGAAGAAATTTTTGAAGAAATGCCAAGTGGTGTAAATAACACAAATAAATTAAAATAATTGTATTAAAATTGTCCTTTCCCTGCTCCAATTGTTTAAAGTAATTAAAAATGCATTCCTCTCAGGAATCAAGTACCAAATTGTTACCGCAATCCTTTAAAAGTGGTATATTGAAATGTATTGACTTGTACTTAGGAACTAAATAATGCTGAATACTAAATGTGATAATCTCATTGCTAAACTTCCACAGGCGATCTGGATTTAATGGTATTGAAAATATTAATGTGTACAGATCTGAAATCCAGTACAGGAATTTGTCAACTGCTGTCCAAACAAACAAAGGAACTTCAGTCACATAGCAACCAGCTTTTGACTATCACTTTAACCTATTCTACTCCCTTATTTCACTTCTACTTACAAGGAAGCAAGTAATAACACTATTTCTATTAATTTTTCTTGAATGGCATTCAGTAGTTAGAAGAATAATCTTTTTAGCAATAATTTGCTGCGGAGATTTAGAGAAAGTCATGTGAATGGGTCACATCAGATTTTTTTTAAATTTTTGCATCATTTTTGGCAATTTTGAGGTCATAAATGTATTCTTCATCTCGCATTTTTTACAAAACTATAGATCTTTGAATGTTGTGCCCTGTTAATTACTATTCAACTGTATTTAAAGTCACAAAAATTTAATTTGAGTAATATCAGCATAGAGCTGTCAAACACACTGCTATCTGTAGGTCTATTGTAGAACTTTGTGATGTTCAAATTCTAAGGCTAATTTAATGTGCATCATAAACATGAGCCAAGTTGCTTGTCTGATGTTACATTACCAATTTATTATTTGATAAAATAAAGAGCAACATCTTGACACAGAAACGCGAGTAGCTATCAAGATATTCTACTCCTAGACTATCAGGTTCAATTTTGTTAAGGCTTCCTAATGTTGTTAAGAATAAAGATTTAGTCGCTAAATGCAACAAATTCCAAGATGTCCGCCGGTCCCCATGGCCAGGCTCGCTGTGGGTTCGAGTCTCGCCTCTGGCATGGGTGTATGTGTGTCTGTATTAGCAGCAAAAACGGTAATCAAATAGAACAAAAGAAAAGTTTGAAAAAAAAAGAAGAAAAAGGAATACGTGCCAGAGTCCCAACAAGCCTCAGGAACTGTATTTAAAAGAAAAAGACTCTTTACCTTCTATTGTTTTTATTACACAGCAGAGGGAGATTGTTTTGATGTGTAACAGAAACAAATGACAGAAATGTTCATTACAGCATAGTTGTGTATTAATCTAACTCCCTGGATAAGTATGTTGTGAGTGACAGACTGTAATAGCAATTTCATATCACAAGAAAAATAAGTTATTACAATAGGGTTGTGTAACTTGCGTGCTTCACAAATACAGTTTTATTTTCTATGGCATATATGAACAATGTACAGAGTAAGTTGAGAAGGTTTGTATTCCATCCAAAAATTTGATAGCAAGATTTCACAGAAAATGCTTCTTTTAGATCCCATTGATAATAAAAATTTTGAAAAAGGTCAGAGAGAAAGAGAAACAAAACATTGGTTAAATACCAAACTTAGTATTTTCTAAGGAAGTTATTGAGAACTTTCAGGAACCCCCCTCCCCTGCAAACATAGTTTATGTAGAGCATCAAAATTGGCTGTAACGATTTTGATTAAAAACGTATTTTTAAGATTCTTTCATGAAAAATTAAATTTATATTGTGAATTTTCTGGGTCTAGACTCTGAAGACCTATTCATTCTTGGCAACTTTTGTATAACTGGCAAACCGTAAGAGAGAGAGACAAAAACTTGCTGTATAAAAAATGTAGATACCTTACAAAACACAATTTGTATCATATACTTTTTTTGTAGAGTTAACCATTTCTGAGTTATTTCTTATATTTGCTTCAATTTTCAAATAGTTACTTTTCTTAAATGAGAGCCTCTTTTGTTTTACTCTTGGCCATGCAAAGAGAAATGAATTTCAGTTGTATCATTTAGCAACGCGTTTTTAAAACATTTGACTAAAACTTTAGCCTAGTTTCAAGGAAGCCAGTAATTAAGTCACTTTCTGTTAATATTTATATTGATTAGCATGAAGTAAATAGAAGGAAAATGTTTTGTAAGGTTACTTTGTTTGCAGAACAGGTAGAGAAAGTGATGTGAATGGAAGACATGAGAATGTCAGATAGTAGCAGTCTTGTTAAGAGTGGTTCTTTGTAGCGACTTTTAATTTTACAGAATGGCCGACATGTGTGTAAATAATCAACACAATTTTGTATACAGTTGCTAATGTTTATATATTTATGTTAACAGAGAACGGAGAAGAGTGGCAGACTTTAGGAGCACAGTTGGTATCACTGACAAGAGACATTTGTTGTAATGGTGAGTTGAGATTTGCTGTCATTATACAATATGCTCTGACATGATCATTAATCAACACTTTACTTGCTCTACACGTACAACCTACATAAATACACAGAGAAGATATTGTAATGTACCCAAAAATTCAATACTGAAATTTCACTGGAAATATATATTTTAAGACCCCCTGAATCCAAAAAAAAGTATTTTTAGAAAAAGATCCATGTGTATCTGTGGACAGCATAGCTCAAAAACTAAAATACTGTTAAACACCAAACGTGGTATTTAAGTTTATCTTCTCTTTGCATGGAAACATTTTGAAAATTTTGTTTTTCTCAAAATGGCTCTTAACAATTTTCATTAAAATACTGTATGTTAAAGTTATTCACAACACAAATAAAATGTATATGTTGAATTTTCTGAGAACAGCCTCTAAAGACCTCTTTATTCTGGATGAATTTTTCTGAATTTTGCATTACTGGTAAACTGTAATAGACAAAAGTTTACTGCACAAAAAATGTAGATCTTGTTAAAACAAAAAATTTATGTTGAGTTTTTGTTAGTATCACTAATATACTTAACCTGAATATTTATTTATTTTTGTATTTAACCTGTTGGTGATATTGGACCATAAATAAAATGAGTGATCTCCGAGTGTGGAGCTTAAAGTTACTTGACAAAAAGCATAATGTGGGTAACTCTGAGATTTGCTCTGAATGTAAGACAGACACACAACCCTCAATATTTAGTTTTCATAATAAAATAATTAATGTTCACAGCCTCTCATTCAAGAGGTCATGAGTTTGAATGTTGCTTAGTGTGAGTTACCTGGATAATGTTTTTTGGGGAGGTTTCTCTCATCCTGGTAACTTTAAGCTCCATGGACCCCGAGATCATTTCACCAAGTCTGATATCACCAACCAGTTAGAGGACATTAAGAAAAAAAAATTCTGTGTGTGTGTGAAAAGAAACATTACTACTTAATTAATCCTAGTGTTAAAGTGTTAAGATACAGTTGAAACTCGCCTATACGTTATTCACTTCGTGTTTCGCACATGTACACTAAGATTTGCTCAATTATACGTTTTGTAGGCAATGTATCACTTTTTCAGGTCCCCAAACACAAAATGTACCCATTTATAGGTTTTTTTAAAAAAATGTATGGTGGTATGCTTGCTGTGTATAGCCTTGGAATTGACTGGTTTGTTGTCATATCGTTCCAACAATGTATTAACCTTGGTTCCAACAGTCACTTCTCTGCTCAAGTACTGATAGTGTGCTGTTTTCATTGTTGTCATATCGTTCTAACAATGTATTAACTTTGGTTCCAACAGTCACTTCTCTGCTCAAGTACTGCTAGTGTGCTGTTTTCATTGTTGTCATTTCGTTCCAACAGTCACTTCTCTGCTCGAGTACTGCTAGTGTGCTGTTTTCATTGTTGTCAAATCGGTCCAACAATGTATTAACCTTGGTTCCAACAGTCACTTCTCTGCTCGAATACTGCTAGTGTGCAGTTTTCATTGTTGTCATATCGTTCCAACAGACACTTATCTATCTTATGTAGAAACATGTGTGAATATCAACCAGCAAGGAAGAAATCAGTGAAAGATTAGAAATTCTGGATGAGGTCCATACCAGAAGAGAAAATCAGTTAAACGTCTTCTCATTTATACAGTATTTTAGTAGTGTCCACGTATAAGTGAGGTTCCGCTGTACTTACATGACAAATGTAATTGAATTTTCTGGATTCAGCCTCTGAAGACATCTTCATTCTGCTGGTAAACTGCATGATATGGATAATAACTAAAAAAGTAAATCTTGTTAGATTATGTCATATACATTTTACTTTCTCTACAAGTGCTATGTGCATAGTGTATAGAGGAAGTCTTTATTCCACCCAAAAATTTAATATCAAGATTTCGCCCATGTTTCAGGACCCCCAGAATAAAAAAAAAAGCCTTTTTAGAGAAAGGTCCATGTGTGTGTCTGTCTCTGAGCCTGTGTACGTGTGTGTGTGTGTGTGTGTACAACATATCGCCAAAAACGAAAAGACCATTAAATACCAAAAATTAGTATTTAGGTATAGTATCTTCCAAGGATGACATGAAGATTTTCAAGAAAATCCCCCCACTCTGAGCTACCCTTTACACGGCAAATTTTTCAAAATTTTGATTTTCGTAAAAATGGCTCTAATGATTTTGATTAAAATATTGTATATTAAATATAGTTTAATGATAAATTAAATGTATATCATGAATTTTCTGGGAATAGTCTCTGAAGACCTGGATGAATTTTACATAACCGATAAACTGTAAAAGATGGACAAAAACTTACCAAACAAAAAATGTAGAGCTTGTTAAAACATACAATTTATGTTATATTCATCTTTTTCCTGAGATGATTGTTTCTGAGATATTCCTTGTTTTTAGTTTTAGCTTCAAACTACACATCAGTTTTTTTTTTCATGGAAAGGACCATTTCTAGGATATTCCTTATGATTGGTTTCAATTTTAAAATACTTAAAACTTTTCTCATATAGGAATATGCAAAGGATCAAATTTCAATCACTTTATCCTTGTGTATTCCCTTCTACTTACAAGGAAGCAAGTTTCTGTTAATCCTGATTATCATGATGTAGATAGAAAAATAAGGTTTTTTAACTAATTTGTTGTAGCGATGTGGCTCAAGCTATTAATGAAATATAATTACAATAACTTTGTTTTCAGACTCCATCCTTGTCTCCTGTACCCAGCATCCTCGTCTTCATCCAGACAGCACAATAACTGTAACGTAATTTTCATCTCATTCTCTTGCTATTGAATAACTATATGATAGTATTTTGAATGGAGGAAAACAAAGTTTCTCTAGTACTAATATATTCCACCAAAATTACATGGTAAATATGTGCCAGATAAATGGTTGATGTTCTTGAGATTTCCGTATTATAGTGCTTGGTTCAATTCATTTAACAGAGAAGCATTACATTGCTAATCCATACCAATTTTACAAACTGAGAAAATGCAACCAGTTAATAGAAAGATTTATTATCAGCCTGAAGAAATACAGATTCTATGGCATCATCAAAATACAAAGACATTTTGTTACATTTGAGTTTAAATATTAATATACAGAATTTGTAAAAAAAGATAAATCCAAAATAGTTTTGTGCCCGCGCCAGTCTCCGTCCTGCTTCTGCAGAATGGGACCTGTAATGACAAAGAGTATCTGCATAAGAGAAATGTGGTTGCTAAGATAATAGTAATAATAATGATTTATAGTTATTTAATTTGTGATGTGTGGAACAAGTTAGAAGTATTCATTAATAGTGAGCGTTAAATGACTCTAAACTTTTTGTGATTAAGCTGTTTGTATTCCTGATGTGAACCTATGAGTGTTGAGGTGTGTATTACTGTGGTCATGTAGCACTGACTTTCTTTTAAACTCTGATGTATAAAAGAGACCAACTCTAAAGGCTCACTTTCCTCCAATCTGAAAACTGAACTTAATATTTTTTAGTTTGGATCACGTGATTACGACCTTTGCCATTGTTTGTTATTTCCTCCGAAATTGAACTGACAACTGAATCTCTCCTTCCTCGTTTAATTGTGTAAGAAATAAAACATAAGGGATAGAAGCTATTGAAAAATTCTTTCAAATGAGCATTCCTAAATATAAAGCTTACATTATGCAAAACATTAAAATAGCAAATATGCAGTTTTTGATACATAATTGCATTTATAATTAACAGAACCGTAAAACTATATCCTTGAAATAGACGTAACATTTTGAAAATGATGAAATACTAAATATTGTAGAAATTATTTTTATATAAGTGATCCTTTAATCACATTGTTCATATATGTATTTTGTAAATGAAATGTTTTACAGAATTGTACAAACAAACTTGGAATATTTCCTGTAGTAGCCATCATAAGCTGATGAAATTTTGTTAAAAAGCTTAAGAAAACTAACTGCAGGAGAAAATATTGGTTGATTTGTGATGTTTGGTAAAGTGACAATTCTAGTGATGACCTCAGATTTTCTCAGTAGTGTAGTAATTCTGATTTACTCACCTGCATTACACAATACTGGCTGATTAACCTCATGTTTGTAATTTAACTTATTTAGCATATATGTACAATGTTTATAGTAGTGTATTCCACCAAAAATTTGATACCAAGATTTCACTAGAAACTTGTTTTGAGACCCCCTCAATAAAAAAAGCATTTCAGAAAAATGTGCGTGTCGGCAGCATAGCTCAAAAACAAAAAGTCCATTAAATATCAAACTTTGTATTTAATTTCAATGTCTTCCAAGAATGCAACACAAAGATTTTCAATAAAATTCTCCTACAACAACCTACCCTTTACATGGAGAAGGTTTCAAAATTTTGTACTATTATTTTTTTTTTTCAAAAATAATAGCTCCAACAATTTTTTTTAAAATGTCATACATTAAAAATATTTACATGACAAATAAAATATATATTCTGACGAAAACTGTTGAACTCCTAAAAACATAATTAATGCTAAATACTTTATGGTACAGTGTATACCCTTTTACTGCAAATAGTGGTGTTTGTAAAGACTTATTGAACAACTGGTTAGTTTATGCTTTTAATATTGTGCACACAAATAGTTGTTGATTGATTTTAAATGCTTTTATAAGCTGATTGATGTTTGGAGGAATTTAGTAACAATGACGGTCAAATGTTATGTGATATTAATTTGTTGAGTTGGTAATTTTAACACTACGTCACTTACATTTTATTGCGAGAGACTACGCCTATGTTTCCATTTTCAAGTTCACGGATCCAACTGTTGTTGCTGGTTGCGTTTGCTTGTGTTCTCTTCTCTGGTGGCAAAATTATTAACTAAGTTGTCTACTGGCGGGATTTCAAAGTTCATTAGGTAATCTTTGTTTTACCATATGAGGATGTTTTCCCAGGACATTGTGGCCTGACATGGCTTTTAGTAATTTTGGATTTGGATCTAGATTATGTTTTTTTTTTTTTTTCAGAAGTGAAATGCTACTGCTGATTTATCTTCTTGTTTTATTTTTGGGTTTCTAAAGTGCCCTTTGGATGTGATTTTTAAACTACTTTTATAAGCATTAAGCTGTTACCACCCTAAAGTTAGGGAATCTAAATGAATTTCTTGGTTAGGTGCATGGACATTTAAATGTGATGCAATTAGGTTAAAAAGCTTATTCTTCTATCTGCACGTTAATTGAGATGAACATCAGCATTACATATTTGCTTGAAGTTACAAAGGTGGTTTGATAATTCTGGTAAATTTCTATGAAAGAAAAGGAATATATTTGTTGTGGCTTCATGGTTGCTAAACTTGATTTTACAAAGGATCATATAAAACAGTGCTAATAGCCACTGAATTGGTCAATGTGCTGTTATAAAACATTTTATTTGCTGCACAAATGAAAACAGAATTAGATGAAGTTGATGTGGACTCTGCACCATCATTGAACACCATTTACTTTTGGATCAATGAATTTAAATGTGGTTGGACAAGCACTGAAGACAAAATACATGATATATACCACAAAATAAACATGCCGCCATCTCAATTGAGGGAAATTACCACAAAGGAGCTGTGAGTGAGATTGGTGACAGAACAACATGTGTCAAAACAAAGGGCATAAGCTGGTGAAAGTGCACAGAAGAAGGCAGAGACCATTTTGTCAACTGGTAAGATGATGACCACTGTTTTTGGGATCCCCAAGGAATAACCCTCATAGATTACAGTATACTCTCAATTATCTGGGCTAATGTTGGTTGGTATCTAATGTTGAGCAGTTGGCAGTGAAGCCATTTGCTCTCTTGCATTCCAGTATTTTGAAATACCAATCATGGCCTTTTGCTACAGAGCATTTTCTTGGTAATGTAGTGATTCTGGTCGTGTTATTGCATAAATTTTCCTTTTGTTTGTAATACATTATCTTCTTTATTATATGTTGATATCATGATTCTTTTGATAGAGTGATAACTTATTGGATCAGATGAATTGTTTTCTTGAATTGACACTTGTTTTCTTTGACGCTGATGGTATTAGAGTATTCAAGGCCTAGGGGATCATTTCATTTTCTTTCCTGTCCATACCTTTCTTTACTTAGGTGATGTTACCACCATTTATGGTGCCTAATTTTAAAGAGTTACAAACACGAAGAAACATGAATAATCAAGAAACCTGTAATTTCACGCTTTTAAGTACAACATACATTTGTAAATAAGAAATTATGTTTAAAAGGTTTTTTTCAACACGTATTCTTTGTTCAGAAGTTTATTATACATCTGTGTATAGATATTGTTTTTCTTTAGGATAAGCAATAAAGGATATGCCACATGGCAATAAGTGCAATTTTCATTGTTTAAATGATCACGGCATGACAACAGAATACCATTTCCATTGTTATTGGCCTGTCTGTTCCATGTAAATTAAAAACAAGTTCAGTTATTCTGATGTTAAACAGCATGTGACAACAAAGCAAGTTAAAAGAGATGGAGGAGAAATGAAAAAAAAAAATAAAAATAAACATATGTTGACATTAAAACTATTTTTTTTGCGGGAGGGATGCACGGATAATGTGCACATGGCAATAACATACAGATCTCGGACAACGTAACCACATCAGCAATCCTCACTCAGACAAATGGAGTTCTACAGGGAGACCCCCCACTATTCAATGTACGACGCAATCAAAGAAGCAGCACCACAAGTTAGCACGGTTTTGGGATGGCATGATTAGAAAGGAACTACAGAAGGCAGTAACTGCAGATGGACTGACAAAAACAAACTACAAATAAATAAAGAGAAAACCGAACGATGATATTCAGAAAAGGAGGCAAGACAAAACCTACTTGAAGAATGCAAACAGTCAAATATCTCTGCTTAACTCTACAGGCCACTTTCAGAATACACACTAACCAAAGACAAGACATACCCTCAAATCTGCGTGGCACAACACAAAAATAGTAGCCATACTACTTACGTACGGACTGGACTAACATGGGACAAACTCTGCTACACTGAGAGTGTTCTACCTGCTAGCACGACAAGACTTGGACTTCCCTGGCCAGAATTCTATTGAACGGAAGCCATGGTAATCCGGAACTGGACTGGCACTTGACGACATGGATACCAGCATGTGATACTTGCGACAGATACCAACCATGTCCTAACATGCTCAAAGCAGACCAAATCAGTGATAAACTTTTGTACAACTTGTATGTGATGATATTATTATTATTATTAAAAATAATTGGGAATAAAGTGTACTTGGAAAAAGGCAGAACCTTATTGTACTTTATTGTTGGATCATTGCCTTAAAAAAGACACAAAGAAAGTTGCTCTTTGACCAGGATAATGCTCCATCCCAACTGACTGAACCCCACTTCAAAACTTAAGCTTGGTGAGCAAGTGATACTCAAAGAAAACAAGTATTATGCACACTTTGGCAGAAACTATTTTTCCAAAATAATGTAAAACTGGAGGATCACTGGACCAAGCTCCAGGAGACTATGTCTAGAAGTAACTTGAATTGTTTACAAAACAAGCATTTTTTCTTACCTATCAAACCACCCTCAAATAATGAGATAAGGAGAATTAAGCAATGGTAAAATCTTCAAAGAGCTGATAGTTATGAAGTGTGACTTTGAAATTTTATTCTGTTTGCTTAATTGGCAGAAACAAACTTCTTTATTGAAACCAATAAACAATATCTCAGAAATGATAACTCCAGAAAAAAATAATAAAAAGATGTGTTTTATATATTTGTGGTCTGGTAGTGGAATATCATGGTTTTCAGAATGCGCTTGTTGCTAGTGGTTTTGAGTGAAGGAATTACCAATGTTGGTAATGCAGTTGTTTTTCTCATTGTTGTGAAAGATTATAAAGATAACTGGTCTACAGCAGAACATGTGTTTGCAGTAAGAACTTATTTTGAGTTGAAAACAATCACTGATGTACAGAGATGATTTAGAAATGAATTTAATATTGCATGGCATGGAGGAATTCCATTTCAAAACACTATCCTAAAGTGGGTGAGTAAATTTAACAATTCTGACAATCTTGCCTCATGATCGAATTGGCCAATCTAGTACATTGGTGCATAATATCCACCAATCAGAATTCATTATCTCTGCATTTTAATTTATTTTTTGTAACATCAACATGCAATAGGTTTTCAAAGTTTATCGCACCCACATACTGACGTTTGTCTCATAATAATAGTATGAGTGTGCAGTGATATTCCCGTACATAATGGCCAAGTTCCAAAACATTTTAGGGAAAGGTCTATAATTGAAACAGACATATTAATTGAAAACTCAAAGCCACAGAATACTAAAAACAACTGAGAGAGTGTGTGGAAGCAGTTTAATGTATTCTGTAAGGAAGGAGGCCATGATTTATCATATGGACATCAAATATACGTCAAGACAATGGGATTTTAGAAATATTATTCATGTCCATAGCATTGTTATTTTGTTCATGAAATAGTCTAATTAAATACAACTTTCTCCATATAAAAGTTGGAGCTCTTGTTATATTACTTATGATAAATTTGTTGGTAGTGTAAAAACAGTCCGCATGTCTGAAAATATTGTGAGAGTAAGAGAAGCTGTGCAAGTCCAACTCATTCTGCAATGTTGGCAATTCCTGACGAAATTAATTTCGATAACAAATTATGGTTCAGAGCCACAGTGCACACTGCTTGTGAAACATGTTTCCAGGACACTTAATTTCACGATTTGGAGACATTTTCTGGCCGCCAAGATCTCCTGACCTGATTGCAACTGATTACTTCCTGTGGAGTTATCTGAAAAGTAGGGTATCAGCTGAAGCAAAATCAGTGTCATTGATCCTGTTTTGTTGAGACGAGTTACGCAGGGTTTTCATAACAGATTGCAGGAATGTATTTGTTGCCATGGAGGCCAGCTACAAAGTGTGGTTTTTAAAATGTTACAAAATATAAATAAATTGCATTGTTCTATATTACTTTAAGTTAAACTGGTCCTGAGTATCCCACAAATGGGCTATAAAAACTGTCATATCCCAGTGCCAGACCCTATAAATAAATATATAAATACAGGGTTATCCACTATTATTCACTCATTAGCAGTGTTACATTGTTGCTTTCAATTATATTATGGTCCTTGCCATTTCATATTTCAACTTAAGCACGAGATGTGTATCGTACCATTGCATGTGAGGTGCAGCGTTCCTAATAACTGGTTCGTGAGGTTTTCTGGTATACACTTTCTGTTTCAAATATGCCCAGAGGAAAAAATCCAATGGGTCAAGTCTGGAGTTCTCAGTGACCACTCAACATTCGGCCCGAAAAGCATTGTCAAGCTATCTCCATGAAATTAATACAAAATGGGGAGGTGCCCCTTTGTGCATAAAGTGCACATTTTCCACACCGTCCCAGGTTGAACAAAAGTTTGTAGCATATGTACAAGAAGAATGTAAGGTATTGTCATGAAGGACGTCACTGTTGTTACTAGAAGCCCAGTAATGTTACTCAGGAAACTGATTCGTGACAATGCTTGTGGTTTCCTTCACTATCTGTACGATAAACGAGATTCCCTATGAGGGACTTATTGGGCAGCGTTAACTTTAGTCTCTTTGGGGGCACAGTGCCCTTGTGGCGAGTAACCAAACCTGTTTACAACAAATTTATATGGTCTTTTTATTGTTTTCATGTCCAGAGTCGCATGTCCCACTTCCATTCTAGCACGGCCAGAAATGTGCAGTCTATGTGTCATCTTCACCCAATTCCTGCAACAAACAACAAAATTTAATAATTATATGACATAAAATATACAAGGTGCATCCAGAATGTAAGTCACGATGTCTGATAAGGAGAACAAAAACATCATTAAGTAAGAAATATTTATTGGTATAATTACATACACTCACTGGCTACTTTTCAATAGTCACCATCATCGTAATGGTGCACCATTAATTGTATGCCCAAGTCATAGGATTCTGCCGCCACAAAGTCACTTCATTCTGCACCTCAGGGTCACTGTGAAAACGTTTTCCTGCCAGAAAGTCTCTTGGAGCGAGGTCGGGGCTGTAGGGTGGATGTTCCAAGACCTCCCATCCAAACTTATTCATGTGGTGTTGGCTGTATGGGGTCATGCACAAGCGTAATGTCGACATTCCAGCCTCTTGTTCTGGATTGCCTACCTGAGTTTATGGCAATTTCGATCAGCATTTACGGTCTCACCTTGCGGTAAAAATTCACACCACGTCAATCCCAGAAGACAGTGCACATGATTTTTTGACAGAGATTGTCACATAGATGAACCACTATGATTGTTGTTTTGTCTCTGGTGTGGCATGTTTCATCCCCAGTGACAATATGATCGAGAAACTTGACGTATCGCTGTAGGAATGTCAATGCTGCGGCCAGACGTTCATCTGTCAGTTGTCTAGGCACCCATCTTGTGAAAACCAAGCCACCAGGAGACAATTTCGTGCACAAGCGAGCGAGACATCTGGGGAAACTGACAAGAGAGTTCTGAAATTATGAAGTGCCGTTTCTGCACACTTTCCAACACTTCAGGCATCACCATGGACGGCCTTCGTTGTGAATATTGGTTCTTCCTTCCGTGAATTGCCTGCACCATACTGTCACACATAATGTCTTGTCCATACACGAATTGACGATGGATCTCTGCTGGAGATTGCTTTTGAGCATGCAAATATTGGAAAACTGCACAAACCTCGCAATATCGGAGCAGCCATTTTGTCCTAGCACAGAGCAGTAACCACAAACCGAAACTTTACTACAATGTTACTATATACTTCCTGTCTTCTCCTGCCTACGCGCATTCCTATCTGACTGGTGGTGCCATCTATGGACATGATTGCGACTTACTTTCTGGATGCACCTCGTATCATACTTTATTCACCATTTAGATCTTGTACAAAGATATGGGCTTCGTCAAAGCTTATAAAATTAAAAAAACTTACAAACTAAATTACATACATAAAAGACATTACATTAATTTTTATGTAAGATAAATTTTAAAGAAGCATAGTCAAGAGGAATTGTAATTTAAATATTCTTGCACTGAATAAAAACAGCCTTACATTAAAAATGTTTTAGGGCTCATTTGTAGCTCTTTTCCAAAGTTATAGAGCGTAATATAAGAGTAGAGTTATTGATCTTACACGTTTGTGATAGAATAGCAATAAAATAATAACAGGGACATAATAGTGGATCTCTCTGAATATACAGAATGATTCAGAAATACTTTTACAGGCCCCTTACATCTAAACAAGAGAAAATGTTCATATAAACACATGTACCAAAACCCTTTGTTCTCCAGTTATTGAGGCTCAAAATGCTTTAATGAAAACATTTAAAGTGACACATTATTCTATTTTTAATGTTGTCAGCTTGTTAAACACCAAGCGTCCTCCTCTTGCGTCTACACAAGAAACATGGAATGTCAAATATTCCTAGTGAGTGTTGTATGATTTCACAGTCTTAGATGACACAAAGATTAAGAGTTTCTTCTTCTGGGATATCTGCTGCATAAACCAATGGTTTCAGGGCCTAGGGATTGAGGTTGGGGGAAAATGGACATGGAACTGGTCCGTCTCTACCTATCCATTTGTGATGCTAGGTATCAGCCAGTGAGGCTAAAATGTGCTAGAGCCACATCATGTTCCTTCTTATTTTTCTAATAAGTCTGGGAGAGTGTTCTGAATGTAGACAGCACTTGTAAGGGAATGTACTACACAAGTAGCTATGGCAACACAAGACTAACTTTGCAGGGTTAAGTGAATGAGTGCATAAATAAGGTGACTTTCATTAATAAATTGATGAAGCGAAGCAGTTTAGACCATATGTTTATCTGAACATATTTTCTTGTTTTGATGTCAGGAATCCATCTCCAAACATTGTAAAATATTTTTGAATCACCCTGAACATATTTGACTTAAATTGATGTTTTGATGAGATTGTGCTTTTAGAGTTTGTCTATATTGTTATAGTTTACTAGTTGTGCTAAAGTCATCCAAAATGAGGAGTGCTTCAGAGGCTCTTCCTAGAAAATTCAAGATATATATTTTATTTGTCATGGAAGTATCTTAGACATATGGTATTTCAATCAGAATGGTCAGTCACTTTTGAGAAAATAAATTTTTGAAAAATTTTCTGCATGAAGGGTATTTTGGGGTGGGGCAATTTCTTGAAAATGTTTGTGTGTCAACCTTGGAAGATGTTGAATTTAAATATCAAGTTTGGAATTTAACAGACTTTTCATTTTTGATAAAAACACACCCTCACACCACACTACATACGTATAACTTGCTCTACTAATACTGCAATTAACTATTCTTACAAAAGCTTAGCCTTTTATCTACTACCTGCTAATCAGATAAACATTAATAATTTAGGTCAAATGCAATTTTTTGTAGACATAATCATTTAAAGATATTCCTCAATATTGGTTTCAATTTTGCAATACTTACATTTTTCTCAAACAGGAAATTGTGGTTCATTTTTCTTTTGCCTGCTTAAGCAAAGAGAATGGCATTTCAAAACCATAACATAGTAACCAACTTTTAAAAGATTTGACTATCACTTTAGCCTAGTATATTCCCTTATTTCTTTTCTACTTACAAGGAAGCAAGTAATAAGGCAATTGTGTAGTAATACAATACTTCCCTACTACTAGAGAAAGTAGAAATGATAATGAAATTGTTAATACCACAAGAAATATACAAGGGTCGTTTAATAAATAACTGGAAATACTTTTTAATTATTTCGAGAATGGAATACAACAGTTACTATTTTCCAACAAGAAGCTCTATACACTTATACCAGTGCTGGGTAACTTTCTCGATTGCACATGAAAAGAATTTTTGGGGACATGTGCAAAGCCTTATGCACTGCGGTTTGCCCCACTTCTGGATTCCTCGTCAGTTTTAGCATGTGTCTCAGGGTTGGGCGAGAGACAGCAGTTGTGGAGGTGTTGCGAATGAATACTTAAGAGAATGCAGCAAGTCCGACTTTTCAGGAATTAGTGTTTCAAGAAGTTGAGGATTAATACGCGTTAAAGCTTTCACTTATTAGTTAGTGATAATTTTAGGCCACATCCCCATAATACAAATGGATAACAAACATGTTTGAACTTGTGAATCCCCACTGAACATGTGGCTGCTCCTTGAGCTTAGCACCAACTTCTAGTCTCCTGGCGTACCAAACCAAAGTGGAAGAGCAAGACCCAGCAATCTCATTTCACTCCCACTATACGGTCACGAGACTGCGTGACGTAGGAGTAGCCCATTGGCTTTTGCTTATTGGCTGAGCGAATGACCACCTAACCCGTGTATGAACTCTACTTCCGGCGTCAAGCTCATTCGAAAATAGTGTGGCTTCGCCAAAATCTAACCATGTGGAAGACTTTAATGGACACAAAGCTTTTCCCCAACGGTCAAACACGTTTAAACATGAACTTACAATATATGAAATAAAATTGAATATTTTCCGAAATACTCAGTTACAATGTTACCATTTCCCTTTGACAAATTCAATGCTAACTAAGAATCTGACAATGATATTAAAATGAGTAATATATATGATAATAAAAGTATTAAGTGATATTATTAGCAAATAATTAATATAGGGGAAATTTCAGAAATATGGAATTGAGTCTCACCATCTAGACTTCATCATCTGCGGACCTCTAGCCACTTAGAGCTTCTTTCATTGGGTTAAAAATGTGATAATGTGAAAGTGCCAGATCCGGAGACTACGGGGGCTGGGCAACTGATGAACTTCAGGTCTTTGATAGTATCTAATGTGTGGCCTTGCTGTAACAGTATGCCACTGGACATCAGTTCAAGCTGCTTCCTCAAAGTTGTTGCTTTTAAATCCTGACACACAAGTTTTGTGTATGTCTCCTCTTGGCATGTAATGTTCAAGACCTTGCCAGCACTTGTTTCAGTTTGGTTTTGGAACTCCTCATTTGAACTTATCTGCTCACTCAAACAACTTTCACTATATTGCACTGCCATGTGACAGTGAATTTGAACTCTTTTGATGGCAAAAATGTAATGATAGACAGACAGACAGACAGACATAGAATAGATTAGACAGACAGACATAGAATAGATTAGACAGACAGACATAGAATAGATTAGACAGACAGACATAGAATAGATTAGACAGACAGACATAGAATAGATTAGACAGACAGACAGACAGACATAGAATAGATTAGATAGACAGACAGACATAGAATAGATTAGATAGACAGACAGACATAGAATAGATTAGACAGACAGACAGACAGACATAAGATAGGTTAGATAGATGGGATAGATTATATTACAATAGATTAGATATATAGAATAGATTAGATATATAGAATGGATTAGATATATAGAATGGATTAGATATATAGAATGGATTAGATAGTGTTTATTGCCAACAACTATTACAGTATAGCAATGTCATAAATTAAAAGTTACCAAGCTAAATTATAAAAGTCATTCGCAGAATACAATGGATTAGCCATCAATGTATAGCGTATGGTCCTTTAAAAAGTTGAAATAGGGAGCTCTCTTAATCTTTGGGGTAAAATATTATAAAGTTTAATAGAGACAACTATAAAGCTGTTTTGAATTTTCGTATGTTTAAATGTGTTTATATATAAGTTCTGACAATTTCGTGTTGTATAATTATGTATATTGGAGCAAATTGTAAAACTGCTAAAATTTTCCTTTACATATTAAATACAGTTCAGCACATACATTGATGGCAAAGTTAAGATATTTAAATCAATAAAAAGTGGTTTACAGTGTTCTTTTGGATGAACTCCACAAATTAATCTAATAGCCCTTTTTTGTAATAAAAATATTTTCGTTGCCAAGGAGTGATTTCCCCAAAGAAGCAAACCATAATTAGCACGTGAATAAATATGAGCATTATACACCTTCATCAGCACATCCTTAGTGACACTATAGCTCAACATTCTCAACATAAAAATTCCTGTTGTGATTTTTTTAAAAATATGATAAATATCCGTTGACCATCCCAAGTCAGAATCAATATGAATACCTAAAATTTTTAATGAGCTTCCAAAACAACCAGTGTTGAATTTATATTGAATATCAGTAATTTTTCCAGGGTTTATGCTCAAATTATTGGCATTACACCAATTGTTAACAACTGATGTTACCAAGTGTACTTTAGGTCTTAATATATCATCTTTGTCAGAGAAAGTAATTGCTAAATCATCTGCATGGAGATAAGGAGTAAACTTTTCATCACAGACTGAGGCAGGAAGATCGTTAATATAAATTATAAAAAATACAGGTCCCAAAATTGACCGTTGAGGAACTCCATAATTTGCAGATTTAAATTCAGATAAACATCCATTAAAATAAGTTGCCTGATTCCTATTACTAAAATAAGACCTTAAAAACTGAATGCTACTATTCTGAAAACCATAAAATTTAAGTTTCTGTAAGAGAATATTAGGTGAAACAGTGTCGAAGGCTCTGGAAAGATCAAAAAGCCTGCTTGATACATTATTGCCATTGTTAATATTTTCATAGCATTGTTGCAGAAAGTTTATCTATTATTGGAATTATACTGATTGGCCTATAGTTATCATAACAAGATTTATCCCGTTTCTTAAATACTGGTATCACTTTAGACAATTTAAAGGTATCCGGAAAAGCTCCAGCTTTAAGACAACTATTAAAAACATAAGTTAATGGCTCACATATACAGCGTTATTCAAAAAGAAAGAGCAGTTTTCAAATATTTATTCATTCCAACGTTCATGGAGATAAAAAAGTCTACATTTTATAATATGCATTCAATATGAGCACCGTGTGTTATGCGGCATATGTCAAAACGGTGGCACATTTACTGCAACACATGAATCAGCTGATCTGCAGTTATTGAATTTACAGCTTCAACAATTCGATGTCGTAGATCTTCAAGAGTGCCAGGCATAGGAGGGATAAAAACGCAGTCTTTTATGTAACTCCATAGATAAAAATCACACGGAGTGAGATCTGGAGACCTGGGAGGCCACCGGCGATAAAGTAGATCTGCTCCTCCTCTCGCAATCCAACGTCCTGCAAACATGATATTCAAGTAACGTCGGACATAGTAAGAGAAATGAGGCGAGGCACCATCTTGCATGAAAAAAATTCATTGCAAAACATTAATCGTTGAGTAAAATTGTCTTCTTCCACATCTTCTAACATGCCAATGTACAATTCGTACCGTTTGTTGTGGTCGTCAGGATTCAATGCAGTTTGTATGACTTCAGGTGCAGACGATGTTTTAGAACTCACCATACCATTGGTTGCTTGCTCGTGATGTGGATTTCTTTGGGATCCTTTTGTTGAACTGCAACAATGGACTCTAGCTTTGCTAATTGCAGCACACAAAATGATTTCTCTTGAGGTGTCGCCGCCATTTCACTACATACAACAAACAACAGCGGCCATGATTGGAACTTCTACCCCCCCCCGCACTATTTCAATTGTAAACTTTTCTCTCTCCATGAACGTTGGAATCATGCTTCTATCTTTTGTAGTTTGGAAGCAATAAAAGTTTGAAATGTGTTTTTTTTAATTTTTTTTTTATAATAACCCTGTATATGCAGCAGCTAATTTAAGAATTTTTGAATTGATCCCATATACATCCATGCATGTACTATTATTCAAATTCATAATACCAGAGTGAACATCTTCAACACTAAGTTCTAAAAAATTAAAATTACACTTAAGCTTGGGCAACTTGTTTAGAAAGGACATTGGTGCATTAGTAATAGGTATACTGTTCACAATATCAGTGACCTTATCAATTAGAAAGGAATTAAATGCTTCACAATTTAGATTAGTTTGGCAAATATCAGACTTAGAATTAGAATTTAAATGCTCTGATATCACTAACCACGAAGATTTTGATATATTATTAGAGTTTTTAATGAAATCAGAATAGTAGTTCATTTTAGTTCACTTTAAGGTAAGTTGGTACTTCTTTTTCAACTCAATATATCTGCTTTTATATTCATGCATACCAAAATAAACATAAAGATCATAAAACATCATACATTTGACTTAAAAAATTCGGTGTTCATCATTATACCACTTTTTATTGTTACATTTGTTATACAGTTTGGGTCTAAAAGTTATAAAGGGAAAGGACACGTTAACAGTCTCATAAAAACTGTTTAAAAATTTGTAAAAATATTAGCACAATTAGCTATACTGTACAAATAGATCCAGTTAACGTTACGATTATTGGTGTCCCTTACCGTTACTAATTTCCTTGGTAAATTATTGCCATCGTTATCAATATTGGCTGATAATAATATTGGGTCATGGTCAGAAAATATACAAGGAATAATTTCCACAGATCACTTGTCGTGGTGTATGTTAGTAAAGACATTATCCAAACAAGTGCCAGACGCAGGTCGAGTAGTTTTTGTAATCAAATAACGTAACCCAAAACATTCAAACACATTAATTAAATCAGTTAACTCATTACTTTTGGTATTAAAATTGATGTTAAAATCACCACTAATAACAATATTGTCACCCATTTTGCGGCTAAATATTAAGTGCAATAAATCATAAAAACAAGATAAAAATCATTAAAACAGTTCTCAACTTATTAGGTGGTTTATAAAAGTTAACACATAAAAGGTTAACACTTTTAATGAAAACAACAGGCTTCAAAATTATCTTGAACAACAAGGTTACTTATGTCAATTATTTGACTGGATTCATACACATGTTTTATAAGTATTGCAGAGCCACTTGGTCTGCAGAAATAACTTGCCAAGTAAAACCCAGAAATTTGTAACAAAAATAATTCTTTGTCACAAAGCCAATGTTCAGCAATACAAATTATATCTGCATCGTAAGCATTAACAATGCCAATTAAACTGTCCATTTTATTCAGCATGCTCTGTACATTCCATTACAATATGTTAAAATTTAATCTATTTTTATTCTTTGAGTTATTACATTTTATATCACCAATATTTATGTTGTTGCTTTTTCTTTGACAACCCTGTAGTTTAAAGAATCCTTTGGAAAGTAAGATTTACTAATAAAAGAACCACTAGACCAGAATTCCGGCATATAGACTACCTCAAGTAATACTGAAGGCACACCAATTCTAAACTTGAATACTTAGTTTTCAATTTTTCTACAACATAGTTGCCCAGTTTACATTCATTAAGGTATTCAGGGACCTGAGAGCATTCAATCTCTCGGTCGAGTCGCGAAACAAACAGGAAATGCAGTTTATCAGCTATGGCAAGTTTGTCCTTAGCAGCATTACCTGTGAGAAATTCTTTCTTTTGCATGGGCTTGTGGGAATACATATTGGCTTTAATTTGAGTTTTTGATTTCAACTTACTTTTATACGATACTTGCTTCCAGTCTTTTTCAGATTGATTACCTTGTTTTACACTATCACTAAATTCTGTAGATTCATATTGTACTGCAGGTTTAAAATTTGTCTTGAGCGGAAAATTGTCGTCCCTGTTGTCTTCTAAGCTGTCCTTATGTTGTCGGAAAAAACCGACGGCAACAACATCACTTTAAGCTGCACCACACACATCATTTTGCCCAATCACTTCCCGAGGTTCTTCTAGTTGAGCCGTTAAATGTTCCATGTTTACCTGTGAAGAGATTGAGTCTTTCTGTTTTGTTCACATCTCCGTATGAGGTTCCTTATGCTGAGTTTCACAATCCAAAGTATGCAATAGCCGAATTTGAAGCTTTAGGGTGTCAATGTAATCCTGCTGTTGATTTATTATCAAGTCTGTTTGTTTAATAATGTACTTTAAATAAACCATTTCTGTTTTATAATCCTTATTATCTACAGATGGGTCGTCAATGGCACAGAGATCCAAATTTCCTGTGCTATCACAGCAATTTATAAGTCTCTCGTTTTCATTTATAATTTGTATAGATTTTAACAAAGCAACACGACTGCTGTGGGAAATTGTTCCACAGTTAAGCATTTCAAACCACTCTGTGCTATCTTAGAACTCTGCTTACAAGTCTTAATATCATCGACTTTATCTTCCCCCATTAGAAGGAAAGAGACTTGACAAGTAAACAGTAGAGTCACAAACTGTAGCACGGAGCGGTCGGTAGACACGTCCGCACATGTCGAAGGCCAGAAGCTCTGCAAACACGCTGGTGCAAACCTGTAACTTGTTTCCATTCTGTTCATGATGGCAGAGCTGATAATAGCTCTAGGACGCCATCAAAACTTAACAAAGAGGCACACATACTATGTATATAGTGTATAGAGAAGGTATTGCACTCCATCCCAAAATTCAATTCTGAGATTTCACCGGAAATGTATGTTTTAGAGTCCCCTGTATCAAAAAAAAAAAAAATCAGAAAAGGTTCGTGTGTCTATGAGCACGATAACTCAAAAACGAAAAGTAGGTAAAATACCAATCTTAGTATTTAAGTTTAGTTTCTTCCAGGGATGAAACACAAAGATTTTGAGAAAAATCCCCCACCCCCAACTACCCTTCACATGGAACTTTTTTTGGAATTTTTGATTTTCTCAAAAATTGCTCCAACAATTTAATTAAAATATCGTATATTAAAGATATTTACCTGACAAATAAAATGTATATCTTGAATTTTCTGGGAATAGTCTCTGAAGACTACTTTATTCAGGATGAATTTTTACAAACTTTTGCATTACTGCTGAACGTTAAGAGATGGAGAAAAACTTACAAAAGAAAAAAAGTAGAGCACTTTAAAACACACAATTTATGTTATATTCATTTTTTTCGTGGAGTTGATCATTTTTGAAATATTCCTTATTTTTAGTTTCAGCTTTAAAAAACTTTTACTTTTCTCATACAAGAATTTGTCAAAGGAACTTCAGTCACATAGCAACCGCTTTTGACTATCACTTTAACCTATGGTCTTCCCTTATTTCGCTTCTACTTACAAGAAAGTAAGTAATAAGACTATTTCTGTTAATTTTTTCTCGATTTGCATGTAGTAAATAGAAGCATAAGCATTTTAACAATAATAATTTGTTGCAGAGATGTAGAGAAAGTCATATGAATAGAACACATAAGATTTGTTATTCAACTTTTCCAGTTATTTATTGAATTGACCTTGTAGTGGACACAAGTTTGTTTTAACAAGTTCTACTTGTCTATCTGCCGTGGATTACGAGTTACACAAAATTATATAAAGTGGTAACTAAGATTAAGATAGTGTTTATACGAGGGTAGGTACAACAACAACAACAACATTTAGATCTGATCATTGTATGTTTCCAAAGTATTCTCCATTGCATATATACAATATCATCCTTTTCAAATGCTTCTTTGTAAGTAGCTTCAGGTGATTGAAATCTTGACCTCAAATTGTTTTCTCTTATTTTGAGGAAGAGAAAAGAGTTGCAGGATGCCAGATGTGGACTGTAGGGAGGATGGTGGTTTATTGCACAGTGTGGGCAGTATTAGTGTTTTGTCACTTGCTAAGAAGCAGGCGCAGATCATCTTCTGCTGATGATTGTCATTTAGTTTCTGGATCTTTCATTGCCTGTTACAATGTTAAATGTTTTTGGATCTTGCTCAATAATTTGCTGGCACTATTGTACATGTGCTTGTGAAGTAGTGGCGGATCCAGTGACTGCAGAGTTTCTCTTTGAGAATTGTTTTCACCCCCACCAGTTATTTTGAATGTAATGATGATCTGCTTGGTCTTCCTCTTCTAAACTCTGTATGCCATCAATAAACTGTGCAGTACAGCCTCTAAACCAAGTTTAAAGTGACAGAAAATTGAAATACTCTTGTTTGGGATCCATCCTAGCAACACACAGTGCTGAGAATGGAGCGCATGCGCTCTATGAAGTTAGCTTCACTCTATATGTACTATGTACATAGTGTATAGAGTGGGTATTGTATTCCACCCAAAAATTCGATACCGAGATTTCACCGAAAATACATGTTTTAGGACCCCCTGAATCCAAAAAAAAGCATTTTTACAAAAAGGTCTGTGTGTGCGCGTCTGGACAGCATAGCTCAAAAACGAAAAGACAATTAAATACCAAACTTGGTATATAAGTTTGGTATCTTGTAAGGATGCAACATGAACATTTTCAATAAAATTCCCCCACCCCCAACTATGCTTTACATTGAACTTTTTTCGAAAATTGTGATTTTATAAAAAATAGCTCTAATGATTTTTATTAAAATATTGTATATTAAAGATATTTACCTGACAAATAAAATGTATATCTTGAATTTTCTGGGAACAGCTTCTAAAGACCTGTTTATTCTGGATGAATTTTACTTAATTTGGAATTACTAGTAAAATGTGAGAGATAGACAAAAGCTTACAATACAAAAACTGTAGATCTTGTTAAAAAACACAATTTATATCATATACATTTTTTTCGTGGAACTTAGCATTTTCGAGGTATTCCTTGTTATTAGTTTCAATTGTGAAGTGCTTACACTTTTCTCAGATGGAAGTCTTTTGTTCTACTCCTGGCCAAGCTAAGAAGCAATTTGCAATACCAATTACATAACAACAGCTTTTAAAACATTTGACCATCACTTTAGCCTAGTGCATTCCCTCAGTTCCAGTCTACTTATAAGCAACTAAGTAATAAAATTCTGCTAATGTTTATCTTGATTAGCATGGTGTTGAAAGAAGAGTTATCTTTCGTAAGGAGTTTGTTTGTAAAGTAACTAGAGAAAGGCATGTGAATGTAACACATCAATTTTTTGTTTTTGTATTGAATGATGCTTGTTGTTATTTTGGAGCAAACACTGCAGTTTTCTTGTTACGACCTTTTTATTGGTTTTGGTGTTGGATGTTACTGTTTTTCACATGGAACATTGTATTATCTGCTCCCTGCACATTTGTAAATGTTATGTATCCATGTATTTTCATAAGTGTATTAAGATTTACAACCCCTTCCCATTTTACAATAAAATTCCTTCCCCCTCCTCTCCCCTTCTGTATCTATTTGCAGTGTAAACTGACAATGGAGTGCAACACATCTACAAGTTTTAACGGTGAGTAAGACATCTTTTTAAGGCCCATTCACATAAAAAAGTTAATGCAAATACAACACAAAAACTGATGTATACTTTGACTTGCACGAATGTGTCAAATGAATGACACAAGCAAGGTCTGTAAAGCCTGATGCTTTGATATTTTACACTCTAGTACATAATTGTAAATTTCTACATTGTAAATTCTATAACATATTTGTAAATATATATTGTAATTTGTTGACATATATGAAGAGTACATAATACAATAATCATATTTTAGTTTTATATAATTACTAGTACTAACTATTACTTCGATAATTAGAAAAATATCATTTGACTTTACATCAGTGTTACATAATGAAATTATATTTATTTATACATTAATTCAAAATCTTCTCGGGCTTCTAGCCAGGTAAAAACTTGGCTTGACACCAACGTTTCGAAGAAGTACATCTTCCTCGTCTTCAGGTTCACCCTGAAGACGAGGAAGATGTACTTCTTCGAAACGTTGGTGTCAAGCCAAGTTTTTACCTGGCTAGAAGCCCGAGAAGATTTTGAATTAACACGTCGCCAGGAAAGCTTTAGTTCTTATTTTATTTATACATTTTAACACTAATTTTTATACTCTTATGTTTTATGTGCATGGTGTGATTATATGTCTATTCTGTTGTTTTCGTAACCCTAGAGCTTTATAAAGTAGTATATAAACATATGTATACATGTATATCCCTTGATAAATTCCATGTTCATTGGCTTCCTGGCCTAAATGAACTTAAATGCTTTCTAATCTAATCACAAATACAAAGATGTGTGACTAGGCCAATAAATGGAGTCATTCACAATCATTTTGGTTCACATAATACCATTTCCAAATGGTAACACCAAGCCTTGTAATCTTCATGCCATTAGAAGTTACTTTGTTTCAAAATCATCATAGTTTTTTTGATAAAACGTGTAAATCTTAAAACGATAATTTGGTAAAACAAAATATTTAGAAATAGATTGTTAATAAAATAAAATGTGAGGTTAGATAATTACTAAGGTGTGTATTAAACTATTCTGTTTGTTTCAGATATTGAAATAAGTAATATAACACAAATGCAGTTTTAACGACACTCATTTTCATTAATTATTGCAGCCTCTAGTTTTAAATGGTCGTCTTGTTTTGTTGGCATTGTGAGTGAATTCATGTTATTGCATTAATATTTTCTATCTCAATGGCCCTTTAGATGAAAAACTAAAATACTATTGATATTAATTGAGGAAAGCCAGTGATGTGTGCAAACTGTTTTAAGCATAGCAGCTCCCAGACTGGAGAGTTGTAATTACAACATTGTTTACTTGTTTGTAGTGTAACAATAATCTATACAACACTGGCTTTCTACCAATATTGCATGTGGATATTTATATTTCTCCAATGAAGGGTTCAGCATTAAATACCAACAAGAGTATTTAGGCAACTCTGGAGCATTTTTGTAAATTTGTCTGGTGCTGCTGTTGTAGGTACTACATGTTTTATAATTTCGGTAGGACCTTGTAGCATAAAACCTAGAATGTATACTGTGGTTATGTGTAACCCCATCATAACGTTCTACTGTTAGCATCTTTTTCATTGTTATGTTGGTAAACTTGAGACTTGGTATCTGCCAACAATGAGAGACACTTTCTGTTTAGTCCAGATTTGCATTACAAGAAGCTGCATGACCAGCAACCCCTTTAAGATCATGTTTTCTTAGAGTTGGTACAACTGATCCCAGCTTTGAAGATTCAGTGCTTCTACGAGAGTGACTGATTGTGAGGATAATGTCTCCACAGGAAGTCAGCAATTGAATAATAATGCAGACATTATAAAAGGAAGAAATTCTTCCACCTCGGGCATCTAGAACACCACAGAGAAACATTGTCCTTAGGATTCTTGGAGGCAACAAAATGTACTGGAAAATATTGTTCAACAATACTATGATTTCAAGTATCACAAATAACACAATCCAAGAAATAGCAAAGCAGAAATCTAAGGTCATTGGTGAATCAGATTCAGTGGAGATTTTGGCTCTTTTGGTTTGTTGTATATCCTGAAAACATGGACACTTATGTACTGAAGAAATGGTTCACACAAATACACCTGTACATCATTAGTGAATTTTGCTTGCGCTTTTTAGTCAACTGTCTGCACTTTGAGGATGAAACACAGAAATGGCTCGCTGACAAGTTTGCACCTATTCAAGAACTTTGGTCCTGTTTCATTTCCAACTGTACTGCTCGCTACACACCTCATGAATGTTGTACAATTTCTTGGGTTTCATGGACACTGCCCATTTTGTGTCTACATTCACTCAAAACCCAAGGGTGTGGCATAAACATTATAACAGAACATTCACATGGTCAGCAGTATACCTTACACTGGCAAGCAACCAAGGCAGTGCAATAGGTAAACAAACTTTCAGAATCTATTCATAGAATGAACAGAAATATTCCATTGGATTTTTGGTTTATGGCAGTTCATCTGGCAGAAACGTTGCTATTTAATTAGAATTGTCAGTGTTGGAATGCTAGGCAGAAATACTGTTGACAAAAAGAAAACAGTGTTGCTGTCTCTGGCTGGAAAAAACTGACATTGGTGTCTTTCACCTCTAAGAAGCCTAAATGTGTAATATTGCTGGCAACTATGTCAGCACAAAGAAACCTGAGATAATTCTACAAGAAGTGGAGTTGAAACTTTTGACCAAAGACAAGTAGATGGCCTTTAAGATATTCGTATGGAATGCTTGAGCAAGCTGGTATTATGTGATTTAACTCATTCAAGACAGCAGAGAATGTCAAAAGGCTCTTGAAAGACACCTTTCCAGACCTTTGGGCAACGAGATTCAAAAATCAATTTTGGTCAGTCAGAGGAGAGAGAAGTTTCTTTACCATCACCAATAAGATTGCTTGCTGTGAAAGAAGCAGGGACCTCTAAACAAAAACACTGTGTTGTAAGTGCAAAATGTCAGTGTCTGCTGCTCGTTGCAAAGACATGTGTCTTAAGTGAAACCGAAAATAATTGTAAGCAAAAGTGTTGTTAAGCATTTAAAGATTTTCTATAAAAATACCTATTTTGGTGGGTTATAAGTAACCATGTGTATCCATTCTTGGGTTAAATTCCTCTACTTGAATTAACTGTTTAGCTAATGATGGAGTTCTCTTGATGCAGTTGGCATCTTGAATTCCTAATGAAACCCAAGAAGCAACTTCTTTTTCTTCATATTGAGCCCTTCATTTCACATTACAATTTTCTTTACAAGAACAATCAGTTGTTGCATTGTATTATCAAAATATATTTCTAACAATTTGAACAGGCAAGCTACCTCATATACAGCACATTTAACAGGTAAGCTAACAATGTGTGACTGTGTGTGTCAATGTTGTACAATTTCTTGGGCAAACACAATTAATACCATATACTTCAACATGCTTAGATGCTGGGTGACAGCAAATGGGTTTAAAAAAAAATGTGCTGCTCTCTAGTGACTTTCCAAGAAATTTAAAACTTATGTGCTTTCATCTAGAGGCGGTTGGAAAAAAAGAAAAAAAAAAAAAAAAAAAAAAAAAAAAACAACTTTAAAACTGCTATCACCTAGTGTATATCCGAGGAATTAAATGGGTAGGGGAACCAGTGCGTATTCAAGCAACCAAGTAAACTTCTTTCTTAAAAATAAAAGAAATAAGACTGCTGTGTGGCGACTTCAATTGACCCAAATACCAAATTGCCTGCTATAGTTTACTGAAGGAAATAACATATTTGAGTTCTTCCAATAGACACTAGGCAGCAGAAAATTACTAGTTCGAAAACAAATTGCTATATGCTGATTACTAGTCTATTTAAAGAAGCTTATAAAAGGTAACTTGTGCTACCACGTAGTGTACATTATAGGTGGCAGAATATGTATGACTGAGTGGCTTTTACACTGTATTTTTCATTCTTGGAATAGACACATTGTGGCAGCACATATTTGAGTTCATTGAATAGATGCCAGGTGGCAACACATTATGGTCTAGTTTTATAAATAAAAAAAAAAAAAAAAAAACTACTTTGTGCTGCCACTAGCGTAGATTGGCCATAATAAATAGGTTGGTGGGGGGTGTAAGTGTACCATCTACTGTGTGTTCAAGCAACTAAGGAATTTTTGAAGACAAAATGTGGTATGTGCTGCGATCTAGCATCTTTCAATCAACTTAGGAAATTTTAAATATTTGCTCTTTGATTAGACGGCCCTTTTTTTCAAGAAAATATATTGTGTTGCTGTCTGGTGTCCAAGGAAGTAAACAATTTAAAAATAACTGCCTCCTAGTGTATATTAGATGAACTAGAAGGAAATTTTAGTTCTTTGAATGCATATCACTTTTTTTTTTTTTTTTTTTATTAAAAGAAAAAATTTTATTTGCCATGTAGTGTATGTACAAGTAAACAAATTAATTTAAAAAAAAAAAAAAAAATCACCTTGTGCTGCTATGTGTTCAAGTAAAAAAAAAAAAAAAAAATTGAAAAGGAAATTACATATGCTGCCACCTAGTGTGTATTGGTTGTACTAAAGTAATTTTAAGGTTTGAAAAGACTGAATGCTGCCATCTACTTTCTCACCATACAATGAAGGATTTTAAATGCTTTAGTTCTTAGAATAGACTTTGGGTAGCAACACATGATTACTTTTTCTTTTAAAGGAAAAAAAAAAATGATATGTATTGCAAGGTAATGCATGTTCAAGGTAACAAAATAATTAAAAAAAATACATATACATACCTTGTGCTGCTGACTAGAGTATATTAGATGTACTGAAGTAAATTTTATGGTATGAAAATATTGAGTGCTGCCATCTACTTTCTTTCCAATCAACTAAGGATTTTAAATGTTTTAGTTCTTCGAATACACACCAGGTAGCAGCATATGATTATTTTTTAAATATATGATATGCGTTGCCAGGTATTGCATCTCCTTTGAAACAAAATAATTTAAAAACAAAAAACCCTTGTGCTGCCGTCTAGTGAATGTTTAAGGTAAGATGTACTGAAGTAAAATTTAAGGTGGGGAAAACAGTGAGTGCTGCCATCTACTTACATTTTCATCATTTTAGTTCTTCGAATAGACACCAGCTGGCAGCACATGAATTTTTGTAAAAAGAGTATATGCTTTGGCATGTAATGTATGTTCAATGAAACAAAATATTTTTTTTTAAAAAAAAAAATCCCTTTAGCTGCCACCTAGTGTATCAGAGGCACTCGAAAATATTGGGTGCTGCCATCTAGTTTCTCTTCAACCAACTAAGGAAATTAAAAAAAAAAATCAATGATTAGACACCAGTTGGCACCACATGGTAATTTTTAAATGAAAATAATATGCTACGTGTTCCAAGTATGTTCATAGAAGCAAAAAATAATTACCTTGTACTGCCACCTAGTGTATATTATAAGTACTAACACATTAATTTTAAGGTACGAAATAGTAAGTACTCTCTCTTCAATCAACAAAGAACATTTTAAATGTTTTAGTTCTTTGAAAAGACACCAGGTGGAAAAATATCTATGTCTGCCATCTAGTGTATGTTCAAGGAAGATTAAATTTATCAAATTACCTTGTGCTGCCACCTAGTGTATATATCAGGTGCTAAAATAAATTTTAAGGTGGGGGGAAATAGTAGATGTTTGCCATCTAGTGTCTCTGCAATCAACTAAGTAAATTTTAAATATTTTAGCTTTTTGAATAGACTGCAGGCGGCAGCACATGATTATTTTAAAGGGGAAAAAATGTGCTACGTGCTGCCATTTAGTGCCCGTTCAAGGAATTAAAATTTATTTGAAAAAAAAAATAATATGTTGCCCTCACCTAGTGTATTTTTGAGGTATTTCAATATATTTTAAGGGGGAAAATTAGGTGCTGCCAGCTAGTGTCTCTTCAAGCAATTAAGGGAATTGTAAATATTCTGGTTTATTGAATACACACCATGTTGCAGCACATAATTATTTTTGAAGAAAGTGCTATGTGCTGCCATCAAGTGTGTGTTCAAGGAAGGAAAAAAATTATTTAAAAAATATCTGTTGCGGCCAACCAGTGTTTTAATAGAGGTACTTAAATACATTTTAAGAATTAAAAGAGTAAGTGTTGCCATGTAGTGTCTCTTCAAGCAACTAAGGACATTTTAAATATTCTAGTTTTTTGAATAGACACTAGGTGGCAGTATATGATTTTTTTTTTATAAAGAAAATGTTATGTGCTGCCACCTAGTGTCTGTTCAAGGAACCAAAAAAAGTATTTATAAAATACATGGTACTGCCACCCAGTGTATATTAGAGGTATTTAAATATTTAAAATTTCCTTAGTTGATTGTAGAAACTAGAACACATCTATTTCCTCCTAAATATGTATGAGTTCTTTGAATAGGTGAGAGGTGGCAGCACATGATTATTTTTAAAGGAAAACAAATTGCTGTGTTGCTATCTTGTGTCTGTTCAAGGAAGCTTAAAATTATTTTAAAAAATTACCCTTGGCTTCCACCTATTGTATATTAGATGTAATAAAATATATTAAAAGAAAAAAAAATAGTGTGTGCCTCGTTCTAGAGTCTGATCAAGCAACTAAAGCAATTTACAAATGATCATATACTGCCACCTAGGGTCTATTCAAGGAACTAAAAAAAAATTTAAAAAGAAAAATATAATGTGCTGCCACCTTGTGTCTGTTCAATAAACTAAAGAGGTTGAAAATTAACATTTGGTGTCCCCCTAATGCCTGTTGAAGGAAGTAAAATTACTTTTAAAAAATAACATATTCAGTGCTTAATGTTTATAGTTCTAAAAAAATTAGCCTGTGCTGCAACCTAGTGATAAATGATTATGGTGGCAGCACGTGCTAATTGTTTTGTTCGTCGATAGTACAATAGCACATGCTAATTTTTAAATCTTTTTTTTTTTTTAGTTCTTTGAATAGACACTGTGGCAGCACTAATTTTCCGACAAAAAAAAAAAAACACTCCGTGGTACAACACGCTATTTTTTGTACCTCTTCGAAACAACACTAGGTGCAGCATATACCATTTTTAAGTTAATTGAAAAAAACACTAGGTGGCAGTACATGCTAAGCTTTTTTTAAAAACAAATGTATTTCCTTTAACAAGCATTAGGTGACTGCACACACTGTTTGATGGAAAAAACACTGGGTGTGATATTCCCCGAAAAAAAAACTTTAGGTGGCAACATTTACTAATTTTTAATATTTTTTTAGCACGTACTATTTTAATAAGTTCTTCGAAAAAACACTAGCTGGCATCACATGCTGTTTTTTAATTTGCTGAACAAAATACTGTTCAAATCAGATACCAATTTATTAAAACATTTTACAGACACTACGTGGCAGCAGATACTAGTTTATTTGAAACAATCTCGGTGGAAGCACATACAATTTTGTATAACTTGTAAACTGTAAGAGATAGAACCTTAATATACTAAAAATGTAGAGCTCATTAGAACGGACAATTTATTTCATATACAACATTTGTTGGAATTAATCATTTCCGAGATATTCCTTGTTATTAGGTTTAGTTGTAACAATTTAACAATCCCTTTATCCTAGTGTATTGCCTTTTACTTACAAGGAAGCAAGTAATAAGACAATTTTTGTTAATGTTTATCTCGATTAGTAACAAGTAGATTGAAGAATACACTTTTTAAAGAATAATTTCTTGCAGAGAGGTAGAGAAAATCATGTGAATGGACTTTGGGTGGAAATCAATAGCTTCTCTATACATAGCACGCTTAGCGAAAGTAAAAATCTGATGTGTTCCATTCACATGAGTTTCTCTACATCTCCGCAATAAATTATTGTTAAAAAGCTAGTGCTTCTATTTACCTCATGCTAATCCGGAAAAAAATTAGCAGAAATAGTCTTATTACTTGCTTCCTTGTAAGTAGAAGCGAAATAAGGGAATAGCATAGGTTAAAGTGATAGTCAAAAGCTGGTCGCTATATGACTGAAGTTATTTTGTTTATATGGACACGAGTAGAAAATTCCTGTATGAGGAAAGTATAGCTTTTCAAAGCTGAAACCAAAAACAAGGAATATATAAAAAACGATCAACTCCACTAAAAAAAAAAAAAAAACAACAACAACGTATATAACATAAACTGATGTCTTAACGTGCTGTACATGTTTTGTGTTGTAGGTTTTTATACATCTCTTATTTATGATGTATTTTGCGTAATTTTCCATAACTGCTAGTCTTCAGAGGCTGTTCCCTGGAAATTTAAAATATTTTATATGACATGTAAATATCTTTAACATACGATATTTTAATCAAAATCGTTAGAGCCATTTTTTTTAGACAATCAACATTTTCTAAAAAAAATTCCATGTAAAGGGTAGTCGGTGGGGGGGGGGGGTTCATAAAAATATTCGTTTCGCATCCTTGAAAGATACCAAACTGAAATACCAAGTTTGGTATTTAACGGTCTTATGCTGTCCACACACACACACACACATGGACCTTTTTCTAAATATGCTTTATTGGACTCAGGGGGACACAAAACGTATTTCCGGTGAAATCTTGGTATTGAATTTTTGGGTACAATACAATACCTTCTCTATACATATGTACATAGACGTATAGAGAAAGTAAAAATATACACTTTAAATATAAATAGAATTTGTGACATTGCATTTTGTTATTTTGACGCGCATAAATGAGGAATACTTCCTATTGGCTACAGGTATACGTACGCGAAGAGGACAGAGCAAGGGAACAGTTGAACGTCAACATTCCGATATCAGTATGAGAGTTAGTGTTCGTGTGTGTCTACCAGGTATGTATTGTATTCTATCTAAAACTGACATTTCACCGGGCGGCGAAAAGCCCTTTAAATACCAGACTTTGTATTTAAGTATCTTCCAAAGATGCGACACCAACATCTTCAGAAAAGCACCCTCACCCTACCGCGAACTATCCTTATATATATATATATATATATATATATATATATATATATATATATATATATATATATATATATAAATACAGTTTTTCTCAAAAATGGCTGTAACGATTTTGATTAAAATATATATTAAAAACATTTACCTGACAAATAAAATGTATATATCTTGAATGTTCTGTCAATAGTCTCTGAAGACAACTAATTTTTTTGTGGATTAACAGTTATGCAAGAATTCATGCAAAATAAAGTAATCTCTTACGGTTTAAGTTTTTGTCTATCTGTAAAACGCACAATTTGTCATACATTTTTTAGGGGTTTGAAAAGGTCAGGAATAAAATTGGGACAGTAACAAAGAGAACCGAATTTGAATGCTTCACGTAGCAACATCTTTTAAAACATTTGACTACTACTTTATCCTAGTGTATTGCCTTCTACTTACAAGGAAGCAAGTAATAAGACAATTTCTGTTAACGTTTATCTTGTTCATCATGAATCAGATAGAATGTTTCAGCAAGAGAAAGTCATGCGAATGGAACACGTCAGTTTTTCTTAATCGACTCCGTGATTTGAGACATTGAAAGTTGTTGTTGGAAAGTGAAGTTAGGAGTAAGAATTGGGTGGTCGGCCTAACATTAAAAGGTTGCGAGTTCGTATCTCGCTTAGGGCAGGTTACTCGGATGTTTTTTTTTTTTTTTTCTTCGGGTTTTCCCTTATCCTGAGAAGACGAATGTCGAGTAACTTTAAGCTGCATGGACCCCGAGATCATTTGAGCTCATTCATCGTTTGATATGAGCAACGGTAAAAAACCAACGCTCGGGATATCTGGAAAACGGTTATCTCCACACAAAAAATGTATTTAACAAATTGTGGGGTTTAACGAAATCTTTTGTGTGTTATAAGTTTTTGTCCATCTCTTACCTATTATATAAAACTCTTCCAGAATAAAGAGGTCTTCCCAGAAACACTTTTATTTTTCATCTGTAGTATGTGGTATTTTAGTCAAAACCGTTAGAGCCATTTTTGAGAAGAGCAAAACTTACAGAAATTTGTTCATGTAATGGGTAGTTTGGGTGGGAGAATTTTCTTGAAAATCATGTCATATACTTAGAAGATGGTGAACTTATATACGAAATTTGGTATTTAACTAATTTTACTTTCTCTACAATTACTATGTGCATACTGTATAGAAAAGGTATTGCATTCCACCGAGAAAATCGATACACGCTTTAGTCATCTGTATTAAAAAAATCTGATGTGTTCCATTCACATGACTTTCTCTACATCTCTGAAACAAATTATGTTAAAAAGCTTATGCTTCTATTTACTTCATGATACTCGAGAAAAAAATAACAGGAATATTCCTATTACTTGCTTCCTTGTAAAGTAGTCTTCAGAGAATATTACGAGAAAATTCAAGCCATACATTTTATTTGGCAAGTAAATATCTTAAATATAAGGGATTTGCATCAAAATCGTTAGTGCATTTTTCAAAAAATCAAAAATTTCGAAATTTTTTCCATGTAAAGGGTAGTAGGGGGATTTTCTTGAAAATCTTCGCGTCGCATCCTTAAAAGATACCAAACTTAAATACCAAGTTTGCTTTTTAACGGTCTTTTCGTTTTTGAGCTATGCTGCCCACAGACACACACACATACACAGAGACAGACATACACACGGACAGTTTTCTAAAAATGCTTTATTTGGATTCATGGGGTCTCAAAACATATATTTCCGGTGAAATCTCGATATTAAATTTTTGGATACAATACAATACCTTGTATAGACATGTACATAGACGTGTAGAGAAAGTAAAATATACGCTTTAATTATAAATAGATTTTGTGACATTGCATTTTGTTATTTTGACGCGCATAAATGGGTAATGCTTCCTATTGGCTACAGGTATACGTACGCGACAAGGACAAAGCAAGGGTACAGTTGAACGACAACATTCCGATATCAGTATGAGAGTTAGTGTTCGCGTGTGTCTACCAGGTATGTATTGTATTCTATCTAAAACTGACATTTCACCGGGCGGCGAAAAGCCCGTTAAATACCAAACTTGGTATTTAAGTTAAGTATCTTCCAAAGATGCGACACCAACATTTTCAGTAAAGCACGCTCACCCCACCGCGAACTACCCTTATATAAAAAAAATATTAAAAAATACAGTTTTTCTCAAATATGGCTGCAACGATTTTAATTAAAATATCGTATATTAAAGACATTTACCTGACAAATAAAATGTATACCTTGAATTTTCTGGGAATAGCCTCTCAAGATCCCTTTATTTTGTATGCATTCTTACATAACTGTTAAACCGTAAGAGATAACTAAATTTTTCGTGTATTAAGCTTTTATCTATCTCTAAAACGCACAATTTTCATACACTTTTTAGGTGTTTGTTACTGTCCCAGATTTATTCCTGGCCTTTGCAAAGAGAACCGAATTTGAACTGCTTCACCTAGCGACAGCTTTTAAAACATTTGACTATCACTTTATCCTAGTGTATTGCCTTCTACTCACAAGGAAGCAAGTAATAAGACAATTTCCCTTAATGTTTATCATGAAGTAGATAGAAGAATAATCTGAAAGTTACAGAGATGTAGAGAAAGTCATGTGAACGGAACACATCAGACTTTTCGTGTAGTAAGCTTTTGCCTATTTGTTACAGTGATTCCGAATAAAGAAGTGTTCAGAGGCTAGTTCTGGAATATTCGAGATATACATTTTATTTTTCATATAAATGTCTTAATGAAAATGGTTGGAGCAATTTTGGAAATGTTAGTTTACGGTGGGGGTATTTTTGGATTGAGGGGAACCTAAAACGTGTATTTGCTTGTCTATGTAGACACATTTGACGGACACACATGCTCGTTATTACTCACGATATATTATATACTACAGCACCTACCCCAACCTGTTTGTTTATGAGAAATGTAACAAAAGATGCTCCTCTAATGGCTTTACTTCAATACGTCATTAGAGCCGCTTTGTAGTTACTTACTGGTCTCTTATAAAGCTTTAGGGCCCTAAGCCGCAAAGGGATGTTTTTATAAGTGCAGGACTGCGGAACGACGACAGGGGATCTGGAATGATTCCAAAAAGCCAATCTGACGTCTCTTGAACACTCACAAATGTGGATCGGCTGTGGAAGTTTTACTCACCAGTTAAACTACTTCTAAAGAGAGCTGTTTGTGATGCAACCATCGCATATTTTTATTATCTCTACACGTCTATGCACATATGTATAGAGAAGGTATTGTATTGTACCAAAAAATTCAATACAGAGATTTCACCGGAAATACATGTTTTGAGAGCCCCTGAATCCAAAAAAGTTTTACTTTATCTACACGTACTATGTACATAGTGTATACAAGGTATTGCAATCCACCCAAAAATTCGATACAGAGATTTTACCGGAAATACATGTTTTAGGGTCCCCTGTATAAAAAAAAGCACTTTCAGAAAAAGGTCCGTGTTTGAGTGTGTGTCCGTCCGTCCGAGTGTCTGTGAATACAATAAGTCAAAAACGAAAAGTCGGTAAAATACCAAACTTGGTATTTAAGTTTATTATCTTAAAGGGATGCGACACGAAGATTTTGAGAAAAAATCTCCGCACCCCAAACTACCCTTTACATGGAACTTTTTTCGAAACTTTTGATTTTCTCAAAAATGGCTCAAACGATTTTGAGTAAAATATCATATATAAAAGATATTTAGACCACAAATAAAATGTATACCTTGACTTTTCTGGCAACAGCCTCTGAAGACTGCTTTATTATGGATGAATTTTATGGAATTTTCTCATAACTGTTAAACCGTAAGAGCTGGAAAAAAAACTTACCATACAAAAAATGTAGAGCACTTTAAAACACATAATTTATGTTATATACATTTTTTCCATGGAGTTGATCGTGTTTGAGATATTCCTTTTTATTGGTTTCAGCCTTGAAAAACTTATACCTTTCTCGCACAGGATTTTGTCAACTCGTGTCCATGCAAACAAAGGAACTTCAGTCACATAGCAACCAGCTTTTGACTATCACTTTAACCTATGCTACTCCTTTATTTCGCTTCTACTTACAAGGAAACAAGTAATAAGACTATTTCTGCTTATTTCTTCTCGATTAACATGAAATAAATAGAAGCATAAGCTTTTTAACAATAATTTGTTTTAGAGATGTAGAGAAAGTCATGTGAATGGAACACATCAGATTTTTAGAAAAGGGTCCCTCTGTCTCTGTGGGCTGTATAGCTCAAAAACGAAAAGTCCCTTAAATACCAAAATTTATCTTTAAGTTCAGTATCCTCCAAGGATAAGAGACGAAGATTTTCAAGAAAATCCCCCCCACATAAAACTACAAGGTAAAAATTTTGGTTTTCTCAAAAATGGCTGAAACGATATTTATTAAAATGTCATATATTTAAGATATTTTTATGAACAAACGAAATATTTATCTATGTTTTTCTGTAGACCTCTTCATTCTGGATGACTTTTATATAATTGGTAAACCGTAAAAATAAAACAAAAAGAATACAAATTGATGTTATATACATTTTTGTGTAGAGATATCCCGAGCGTCATGTTTTATACTTTAATCTGATTGGCCATATCGGACGATGAATGACCTCAAATGATCTCGGGGTCCATGACCTTAAGGTTACTCGACATTCGTCTTCTCAGTGTAAGGGAAAACCTCATCCGAGTAACTCACCCTAAGCGAGATTCGAACTCGCGACCTTTTGAATGTAAGGTAGACACGATACTACCCACGTGGGTAACCCAATTCTTCACCATCCACCAATGCCTCCAATCACGGAGTCGATCCAATGTGTTCCACTCACATGACTTTCTCTAGCTGTTACAGTAACAACTTTTCTTACAAAAGCTTATCCTTCTATTTACTTGATGCTAATCGAGATAAACATTCACAGAAATTGTCTTATTACTTGGTTACTTGTAAGTATAAGGGAGATAAGGGAGTACGCTAGGATAAATCAAATCTTTCAAAAACTGTCGCAATTTGAAACAATTGACATTCCATTCCCTTTGCTTACCATTGGTAAAATAAAATTGATGTTCATTTTGAGAAAAGTTTAAGTAGTTGTGTAGAAGTTTTTGTTTATGTTTTACGGTTTACCAAAACTCATCCAGAATGAAGAGGACTTCAGAGGCTATTCCCAGCAAATTCCAGTTAATTATACACTTCATTTGTTTTAAAAATATCTTAAACATATGGTATATTAATCCAAATGTTAGAGCCATTTTTGACAAATTTTTTCATTTTCGAAAAAATCTTCCATGTAAAGTGTAGTATGGGGGTTTTCTCGAAATCATACGTTTTGCAGACGCAGAAGACGCTGAAAATAAACATCATGCTTGGTATTTAACAGACTTTTCGTTTTCGTTACACGTTCATAGGCACACGGATCTTTTTCTAAAAATGTATCTTTTAGCCTGGCGACCTCAAAACACATTTCCGGTGAAATCTCGGCATCAAGATTTGGGTGAAATGCGATACCATCCGTACATGCTATGTACATAGTAAGTGTAGAGAAACTAAAAGCACAGTAAATATTACATAACCTCAATTGCTGTACTTCACGGTACTAAAACGTTACGGGGAGACAATGATGTATTGCGACGGTAATTTGGTGGACATGAACAGTATGTAATGGTTCCATTGTCTGTACTAATAATAATAACAACCATGACTTTGTTGTAACCATAGTGATAAAAATTGAGGGTAATTATTTACAAGTTATGCCGCTGTGACTTATGCCAGTTTTGCACTTTAACGGGACCGGGGGATTATGGGTGGGGAGATGGTGTAAAAAACTAATGTTGCTACCTTCTTTCTATTATCCCTTTACAGCTATCGCCCCTTTCTCTTCTCTGTATTTCCTTTCTTTTATTTTCGTTCTTATTCTATATACTGTCCTGATTTTCATATACCCCAACAATTACCTTTTGTTGACGGAGACTCGATCCAGGTACCTTTGGTATTGTAGTCTAGCACGCTATCCATTGCGCTGTTAGGAGTTGTTGCAAATATCGATAATGATGTACTACAATAGAAAATTATAAACATAATTAATTTATTTACACACTAACCTAAACGGATTGGAACCTAACCTCCGCTAAATTTGAAAACCACACACTTTGAAATTGGAATGCTTAAGGTATTATAATGTTTCATTTTAATATCTGACAAGAATTCTCAACATTGTAGTGCCTTAACTGAACAGCTGTATCTGCGAGTATGACGTACATCAGCACAGCGCGAGATTGCAAATTCCACTTCAGTTTTAGACTGTAGGCACAGGTACAATAATTAATATAACATGGTCACTTTATCACCTATGCGTAAATGTGGGAAATCAGCACAAAGAAATTAAAAGAAAAAAGAAACATGTGTATTTAAAACAATTAACACCATAGTTGTGTTATTTACGAAAACTAGAATTTTGGTTTACACAATGTCCAGAATTGTCATATATCTACAAATAAGGTTAAGATGGATATCTGTATTGATAGCTGCTACATATTACTTAAGCATACAACTTGATTAGAGTATGTGGCGGAGGTTCCGGCTGGGGTGGGAAATTTTCTTTAATCACAATTTTTCCCTATCCCGTCAGAGTCTGGAAGTGTGAATATGTGTGTGTGTGTGTTTGAGGAAAAAACAATTAAAACCCAACGTAAGGAACCTACAGAAAAACTTCTTTCTAATGCAAAGCCACCCCCCCCCCCCAATATGATCCTAGATGTTTAAGGGGGTCATATAAATGGAAGAAAAAACAAGAGTATGGCAAAAATCTGCTTCCTGCTTTAAGATGACTCACTTAACAATTAATGATAAAAAACAAGAAAAAAATTGTATTTACTCTTAAAAATGAGATTGCAATTTAAATACTGTAAATCTACTAGGAATGCATCTAGATAGCAAATTAAACTGGGATGTACATACAAATAAACATTGCTCTAAACTGACAAGATTCATGTACATGCTTAAACAATTAAAAAGTTTAATTACCAAGAAATGTATTATGCATTGTTTCACTGTCATCTGTATTATGGAATTTTACTGTGGAGTAATGCAAGTGGAGCTAACACTGTCTTCAAATGGCAAAAGAAAGATATTTATTGCGTTAAAGATCTATAAAAAACAACTTTAAAACTTATTTTTTGAAGAACTCAACTTTAACTGTCCTTGTCTTTATATGCTTGTCTACTATACATAAAAGTAAGCTACCAAACCTTACCTTCCAGGAACACTATGCACAATTATAACACTAGAAACAACAATAATTTAGAAATGCCATATTTTAGGCTGAGCAAAGCTCAAAATCGTTACGTATATACAGTTACCCTATAGTATCCAACTATTTGCCTTAAAGCAGTTTAAGATTATCTAGAAATGTTATTATGGGACTTGGGTTTTATAGTATTAGTGAATTTTTACACTACACATGGTAAATGGCATTGCTGTAACTTTATATTTATTTAAATTTTATTTAAGAATGTGTATTTGCTATGTATAGTCACATTACCTATCTATATGTGAATGTGTATTTATTTTAACTATGATTGTATGACTATGTCTATAGCAGCCAAATACTACTTTTGGACAACTATAAAGTAATAAATATTTGAACATCCATCAAGTGGTGAACTGAAGTATGAAATGACACTATTATATGAACTGAGCTGTACAGCTTATAGTTAAAGTAGGAGGGGCATACATTTTGGACACAAATGCAGGAAAAAAAAAAGTTGCAAAAGGTGATGATAGGTAGTAGGCATTTAAGTCATATGATGTAGCTCAAGTCGTGCAATTTTTAAAATCTACATCTGCTTTTGCACATTTACATGACATGTCATGTCAGTTTTCCTACCCTTGTAACTTTACTAAAGCTTTCTTTGCACATGGACAAGGTCAGTTGATATTAATTTCATCATGTTTCTGTCAGAATGTCACATTTTTGTTATGCATATGGGGGGGGGGAGTATTGTTTGATGGATGTCTAGCGACATATGCCGGTGTTGCATACCGCAACACTGATCGCCGACAATGAGACTCAGGTTTTAGGCATTTTAGCGTGTAGTATTATTATATATTTACTTGCAAAAGTACTACAAGCCTTTTTTATTCACATTCAGCTCCTTCTAGGCAGCATACTTCATAAATATTCTCAAATAAGCGCACGTAATAAATTAGCGTTTAACTTATTTACTGAGCTTTTCCGATAAAAAAAAAAAAATTGATGAAAACGTAACAAGTTCAAACCACAATTTGTTTAATTTCTAGAACGGCCGAAGTTCTCTATAACAACCAAATTGAGAAACAAATACAGTAACTACTTACCGATCAGCTGCAGTCAGTTTCAGAGTAACAAACTTGCATACGAGATGATTTCTTCTGAGGAGAAGTTGCAGAAGATTCACATTCAAAAATTGTGTACGCCATTTCAGTGACGCGATAGCTTTCGAAAATAGCACTCATTGTTTTGTTTCAATAGTGACGTCACAATGCAAGTCGATACAAAATGTAAATTTGGAGTTTACCTTATCTAAACAGTTAAGTATGAAAAACTCAGACTAATAAATAACAATTAAATTCGCTATCGCGGACCTATAGTTAAATGTTTCTCTTATCACCACTTTGGAAACGCCTGGAAAATCACATCGATAAGGCTTATCGATAATAATCGAATCGTTCACAGAGCTGAGAAATTATATACAATATTCTAGCGATTTATATTACGGATGCCAGTTTTAACTTCTCTTCCGCTTACCTTTGGTGGAGAAGGTATTGCATTCCACCCAAAATGTTGATGCTCAGATTTTACTAGAAATATATGTTTTGAGCCCTAATCATTGACCCCCCAGAAAACAAATTTTTAGAAAAAAAACTCTGATGTATTACATTCACATGACTTTCTGACTGGGCAGTGTGATGGTAACGTGTCTGCCTCACGTTAAACAGGTTGTGAGTTCGAATCTCGCTTAGGGTGAGTTATTTGAAAAAGTTTTTTTTCGTGGTTTTCTCTTATCCTGAGAAGACGAATGTTGAGTAACTTTAAGGTCCATGGACCTTTTCACCAATTTCATTCATCGTCCGATATGACCAACCTGGTTAAATTACATTAAGCTTAAAAAAAAAAAAAAATAGAAAATGGTTAACTCCACAAAAAAGTTTTCATGAGACAAATTATGTGTTTTAACGAGATCTATATCTATTGCGTAGTAAGCTTTTGTTTATCTTTTATGCTTTATCAGTTATACAAAATTTCATCCAGAATAAAATGGACTTCAAAGGCTATTCCCAGGAAATTCAAGATATACATTTTATTTGTCAAGTAAATATCTTTAATGTATGATCTTTTAATCAAACTCATTAAGAACCATTTTTGAGAAAATAAAAATTTTCGAAAAAAGTTTCGTGTAAAGGGTAGTTGGGATTGTGGGGATTTTTTTGGAAATCTTCGTGTCGCATCCTTGCAAGATACCAAGTTTGGTATTTAATGGTGTTTTTGAGCTATGCTGTGCACACAAAAACACACGCTCAGCCACATGCACCTTTTTCCAGATATGCTTTTTTTGGACTCAGGGGGACTCTAAACATGTATTTTACGGTGAAATCTCAGTTTTGAATTCCTTCTATATAATACAATACCTTCTCCATACACAATGTACATAGTGTGTGTAAAAAGACAGTTATTTGTGAGCAGATGCTAATTATAATTTACCTTTGATATGATATATCTTTTATAATATGTATATTTATCCTGATCACCTTAAGAAGGAAATAAAGAGTGTTACAATACTGACAATGGTACCAGGTGTTCCATTCACATGGCTTTCTCTACATCTTTGTAACAAATTATTGTTAAAAAGCTTATTCTAAACATTAACAGAAATGGTCTTATTACTTGCTTCCTTGTAAGTAGAATACACTAGTATAAACAGATAGTCAAATGTTTTAAAGTGTGGTGATGATTTAGAAATGAATTAATATCTCACAAGATGGAAGAATTCCATCCCAAAACACTGTGGGTGAGTAAATTTAACAATTCTGACAATCTTCCTTCATGATCGTAGCAAGTGGCCAATCCAGTAAATTGGCGCGTAAAATTCCAACCAATCAAAACTCATTATCTCTGTCTTTTTCTGTAACAGCAAGGTGTAATTGTTTTTCTAAATTGATTGCACCAACGTGCATTTGTTTTCTCTCTGAACTAATGTTCGTCTCGTAGCAATAGTATCAATGTGCAATGATATTCCCATACATAATGACGGAAATCGTTTTGGGGAAAGGTCCGTCACTGAAATACACATATTAATTGCCACATAATACTAAAATCAACACAGAGAGAGATTGTGAAACCAGTTCAATGAATTCTGTTAGCAACGAGGCCATGATTTGTGATATGGACCTCAAGTTGCAGCAAATATACGTCAAGACAAATGGGATTTTAGAAATATTCTTCTTCTTGTCCATATCATTGTTATTTTATTCATGAAATAGTCTTATTAAATATAAGTTTCTCTAGATAAAAGTTGTTATATTACTTAGGATAAATGTCTGAAAACATTGTGAGTTAGAGAAGCTGTGCAACAAAGTCCAATTCCTGATGAAATTGATATGAAATGGGGAGGTGCCCCTTCATGCATAAGTGCACATTGTCCCAGGTTGATAAACAAAAGCTTGCAGCATATGCACATGAAGAATATAAGGACTGATAAGAGTATTGTCAGTGACTGTAATTTTCACCAGCACTGTTGTTACTAGAAGCCCAGTAATGGTGATTTATGCTACTCAGGATATCTGGTTCTTCATCCATCCCCTTCACTATCTGTACGATAAACCAGACTCCCGAGGGACTGCAGCAGCAGGGACTTGTCCACTATTATAGGTGACTGCCAACCTAGCTGCAATTAAAGAAATGTGTAGTCTATATGCCAGCTTCACTTAATTCATGGTTAAAGCTGCAAACAAACAACAAAACATAATAATTACATAGAATATACGAGCTGCATCCAGAAAGTAAGTCCCGATGACTGATATAGGCAACAAAAACATCAGTACGTAAGAAATATTTATTGGTATAATTACATAGACTCACTGGCTACTTTTCAACATAGTCACCACCGTTTTTGAGGCATTTATCATAACGGTGCATTGTATGCCCAAGTCGTAGCATTCTGCCGCCAATGTTCGCAGCCACTTCATTCTGCACCTCAGTGTCACTGTGAAAGAAAATGCTTCATGAGACGGAAGAGATTAAAGCCATTTGGAGCGGGTTGAGGAAGTATGCAGGATGTTCAAAAACCTCCATCCAAACTATTCAACACATTTCGTGTGGCATTCGCTGTATGGGGTTTTGCATCGTGATGCACAAGCGTAATGTCAATATTCCACATCTCTTGTTCTGGATTGCCCGCCTGGCAATATCGATCAGCATTTACGGTCTCCCCTCGCGGTAAACATTTGCACAAGAGCACACCACGTCGTTCCCAGAAGACAGTGCACATGATTTTTTTTTGACAGAGATTGTCTGCTTGAATTTGGCAATATCGATCAGCATTTACGGTCTCCCCTCGCGGTAAAAATTTGCACAAGAGGACACCACGTCGATCCCAGAAGACAGTCCACATGATTTTTTGACAGAGATTGTCTGCTTGAATTTGGTCTTCACAGGTCAACCACTGTGATTGTTGTTTTGTCTCTGGTGTGGCATGTTTCATCCCCAGAAAGAAACTTGTCGTATCGCTGTAGGAATGTCAATGCTGCGGCCAGACGTTCATCTGTCAGTGTCTAGGTACTCATCTTGCACACACTTTGTAAAAGCCAAGCCACCTGGAGACAATTTCATGCACAAGCGAGCGAGACATCTGGGGAAACTGACATTGTGAATCGCTGGTTCTGCACAATTGCTTGCCGCACACTTTCCAACACTTCTGGCGTCACCAGGGATGGTTGGCCATTACGGTCTTCGTTGTGAATATTGGTTCTTCCTTCTGTGAATTGCCTGCACCATACTGTCACACATAATGTCCTGTCCATACACGAGACACAATTGACGATGGATCTCTGCTGGAGATTGCTTTTGAGCATTCAAATATTGGATAACTGCACGAACCTTGCAACATCGGAGCAGCAGCCATTTTCTCCTAGCACAGAGTGGTAACCACAAAACTGAAACTTTACTACAATGTTACCATATACTTCCTCTCTTCTCCTGTGCACGTGCATTCCTATCCGACTCGTGGTGTCATCTCTGGACGCGATCAGGACTTATTTCTGGATTCACCTCGTATCATACTTTATTCACCATTTAGATCTTGTACAAAGATATGGGCTTCGTCAAAGCTTATAAAATTGAAAACTTACAAAACAAATTTACATACATAAAAGGCATTACATTAATTTTTACATAAGACAAATTTTTAACAAGCACAGTCAAGACAAATTGTAATTTAAATATTCTTGCGCTGAATAAAAATAGCCTTACATTAAAAATGTTTTAGGACCAATTTGAACCTCTTTTCTAAAGTTATAGAGCGTAATATAACAGAGTTATTGATCTTATACAGAATGATTCAAAAATACTTTTACAGGCTCCTTACATCTAAACAAGAAAAAGTGTTCATATAAAGACATGTCCCAAAACCCTCCATTCTCAATTTATTGAGGTTCAAAATGTTATTAATCAAAACATTTAAAGTACACATTGTTCTATTTTTGATGGAGATGTTCCACACAAACACCACTTATAGCAAATGTCCTCCTCTTGCGTGGAATGTCAAATACTGCCAGTCAGTGTTGTATGATGTCACAGGCTCTTACATCACATCTAGATTAAGAGTTTCTCCTTCTGCTGCATAAACCAATAGTTTCAGGGCCCTCAAAAGATAAAAATCCAGGAGATTAAGGTCAGGGGAAAATGCACATGGACCTGGTCCCCCTCTACCTATCCATTTGTCATGCTAGATAGCAGCCAGGGAGACTAAAATGTGCTAGAGCCACATCATGTTTCTGCAGAGACACATTTTCTAATAAGACAACTCTTGTAAGGGAATGTATAACACAAGTAGCCATGGCAACAAAAGGCCAACTCTGCAGGGTAAAATGGGTCAAAGCCTTCTATGAATGAGTGTATAAATAAATGAAGTTATTAGGTTGGACCTGGAAAGCCGCTGAAAGTGACTTTCATTGATAAATTGATGATGTGAAAACAAAGTATTTTAGAGCATATGTTTATATTTTCTTTTTCTGATGTCAGGAATCCATCCCCAAACATTGTAAAAGTATTTTTGAATCATCCTGAACATATTTGATGAGATAGTGCAGTCAGATTTTGTCTATATTGTTATAGTTTACCAGTTGTGCAAAAGTCATCCAAAATGAGGAATGCTTCAGAGGCTCTTCGTAGAAAATTCAAGATATATATTTTATTTGTCATGGAAGTATCTTAGACATATGGTATTTCAATCAGAAATGTCAGTCAGTTTTGAGAAAATAAATGTTTGAAAAATCTTCTGCATGAAGGGTATTTTGGGGTGGGACAATTTCTGCGAAACTTTTGGCTGTCAACCTTGGAAGATGTTGAATTTAAATTTTAAGCTTGGTACTTAACAGACTTTTCATTTGTGAAAAGAAACATACACACCCTCACACCATGCTACATTCGCAGTACTTTCTCTACTAATGCCACAATTAACTATTCTTGCAAAAGCTTAGCCTTTTATCTACTTCATGCTAATCAGATAAACCTTAACAATTAGGTCAAATGAAATTTTTTGTAGACTTAATCTTTTAAAGATATTCCACAATATTGGTTTCAGTTTTGCAATACTTAACTTTTCTCAAACAGGAGATTGTTATTCATTTTTCTTTTGCTGGTTTAAGCAAAGAGAATGACATTTCAAAACAAAAACATTGTAACAGACTTTTAAAGATTTGACTATCACTTTAGCCTAGTATATTCCCTTATTTTTCTTCTACTTACAAGGAAGAAAGTAATAAGACAATTGTGTAGTAAAATTTTGTCTGTTACGTATACATGTTGTATAAAGTGATCGAAAATGAAGAGGACTTCAGAGACTATTCCCAGAAAATTTAAGATACACATTTTATTTCTAGTTGCCCTCCGTGGTGTAATGGTTACCATGCTAACTTCATATACCCAAGGTCGTAGGGTCAAACCTGGTGGAGAACAATGTATTTTTTCGGGTGTAAAAATTCTTAGCATGGTTTCCTTTAGAATTAGAGCCATTCAAAATCATTATTTTAGAAAAAGTGTACATGTAAAGGGTAGTTTGGGATTGGAGGATTTTCTCGAATAGCTTCGTGTCATGTCCTTGAAAGATGCTGAACATAAATACCAAGTTCGATATTTAACAGACTTTTCGTTTTTGGGTTATGTTTTTTATAAAAAGGTTATCATTCATGGAATCTCAAAACTTATGTTTGCAGTGAAATGTTTACATCGAATTTTTGGGTGGAATACAATACTTCCCTAGTACTAGTGTAAGTAGAGAAAGTAAAAATGATACCATTGTAGAATTAATTCTTGGAAATTGTTAATACCACAAGAAATATACAAGGATTATTCAATATATAAGCAGAAATACTTTTAATTTTTTTCTTACTATTACGAGAATGGAGTACAAGAGTTAACTATTTTTCAACTTAATGCACCCCCAAGTTGTATACGCTTACACCAGTGCTGGATAACCTTCTCACTTGCACATGTGCAAAGCCAGTTATGCACTGCCATCTGCGAGAGCTTCTCTCATTGGGTCAAAAAAGTGATAATGTGAAAGTGCCAGATCCGGTATATGATGTGTGGCCTTGCAGTAAGAGTACGCCAAGCTGCTTCCTGACACACAAGTTTTGTGGTAATGATACTCTGGTACTCCATGTGACTGTTGATGAGGCACTTTTATTGAATTGACCTTGTGAAAGTGCCAGATCCGGTATCTAATGTGTGGCCTTGCAGTAAGAGTACGCCAGGCTGCTTCCTGACATACAAGTTTTGTGGTAATGATACTCTGGTACTCCATGTGACTGTTGATGAGGCACTTTTATTGAATTGACCTTGTGAAAGTGCCAGATCTGGTATCTAATGTGTGGCCTTGCAGTAAGAGTACGCCAGGCTGCTTCCTGACATACAAGATTTGTGGTAATGATACTCTGGTACTCCATGTGACTGTTGATGAGGCACTTTTATTGAATTGACCTTGTGAAAGTGCCAGATCCGGTATCTAATGTGTGGCCTTGCAGTAAGAGTACGCCAGGCTGCTTCCTGACACACAAGTTTTGTGGTAATGATACTCTGGTACTCCATGTGACTGTTGATGAGGCACTTTTATTGAATTGACCTTGTGAAAGTGCCAGATCCGGTATCTAATGTGTGGCTTTGCAGTAAGAGTACGCCAGGCTGCTTCCTGACATACAAGATTTGTGGTAATGATACTCTGGTACTCCATGTGACTGTTGATGAGGCACTTTTATTGAATTGACCTTGTGAAAGTGCCAGATCCGGTATCTAATGTGTGGCCTTGCAGTAAGAGTACGCCAGGCTGCTTCCTGACATACAAGATTTGTGGTAATGATACTCTGGTACTCCATGTGACTGTTGATGAGGCACTTTTATTGAATTGACCTTGTGAAAGTGCCAGATCCGGTATCTAATGTGTGGCCTTGCAGTAAGAGTACGACAGGCTGCTTCCTGACATACAAGATTTGTGGTAATGATACTCTGGTACTCCATGTGACTGTTGATGAGGCACTTTTATTGAATTGACCTTGTGAAAGTGCCAGATCCGGTATCTAATGTGTGGCCTTGCAGTAAGAGTACGCCAGGCTGCTTCCTGACACACACGTTTTGTGGTAATGATACTCTGGTACTCCATGTGACTGTTGATGAGGCACTTTTATTGAATTGACCTTGTGAAAGTGCCAGATCCGGTATCTAATGTGTAACCTTGCAGTAAGAGTACGCCAGGCTGCTTCCTGACACACACGTTTTGTGGTAATGATACTCTGGTACTCCATGTGACTGTTGATGAGGCACTTTTATTGAATTGACCTTGTGAAAGTGCCAGATCCGGTATCTAATGTGTGGCCTTGCAGTAAGAGTATGCCAGGCTGCTTCCTGACCCACAAGTTTTGTGGTAATGATACTCTGGTACTCCATGTGACTGTTGATGAGGCACTTTTATTGAATTGACCTTGTGAAAGTGCCAGATCCGGTATCTAATGTGTAACCTTGCAGTAAGAGTACGCCAGGCTGCTTCCTGACACACACGTTTTGTGGTAATGATACTCTGGTACTCCATGTGACTGTTGATGAGGCACTTTTATTGAATTGACCTTGTGAAAGTACCAGATCTGGTATCTAATGTGTAACCTTGCAGTAAGAGTACGCCAAGCTGCTTCCTGACACACACGTTTTGTGGTAATGATACTCTGGTACTCCATGTGACTGTTGATGAGGCACTTTTATTGAATTGACCTTGTGAAAGTGCCAGATCCGGTATCTAATGTGTGACCTTGCAGTAAGAGTACGCCAGGCTGCTTCCTGACACACACATTTTGTGGTAATGATACTCTGGTACTCCATGTGACTGTTGATGAGGCACTTTTATTGAATTGACCTTGTGAAAGTGCCAGATCCGGTATCTAATGTGTGGCCTTGCAGTAAGAGTACGCCAGGCTGCTTCCTGACACGCACGTTTTGTGGTAATGAAACTCTGGTACTCCATGTGACTGTTGATGAGGCACTTTTATTGAATTGACCTTGTATTAGACACAATCTTATATAAAGTGAGAGAGTGTTTATACAAGGGTCACTCAGAATGAACACAAAAACATCTGATCATTGTCTGTTTCCAAAGTATTCTCCATTGCTCTTCTTTGTAAGCAGCTGCTGCGGCTTCTTGGCCTCAAATTTTAGGGAAGGTGCCAGATGTGGACTGGATGGTTTTATTGCACAATGTGGGCAGTATTAGTGTTTTGTCACTTGCTAAGAAGCAGGAGCACATCATCTTACTAGTAAATCCAGCTTTCGTCGTGTTACAATGTTAAATGTTTTTGGATCTATAATTTGCTGGCACTAGTGCACATGTGCTTGTTTTTACTAGTGGCAGATCCAATGATGTCAAGCTTTTCTTTGAGAGTTGTTTTCACTGGTCTTCCTCTTCTAAACTCGGTATACCATCGATAAACTGTGCATTGCCAAATGCAATACAGCCTCTAAACCAATGTTAAAGTGATAGAAAATACTCTTGCTTGGGATCCATCCTAGCAACACACAGTGCTGACAATGGAGCGCATGTGCTTTAAATTATCACAACCCAGTTTGTGCATTCTCAAAACTTTTGTAATGATCTTCGTATTAGTTTATTTTTGTGTGGAATGATGCTTCTGAGGTTTTCTTGTTACACTATTTGACTTTTGATTGGTTTTGGTATATGATTCTTTTTCACATGGAACATTTTACATCCCTCTCCCTGCACATTTGTAAATGTAGTTGTAATGTTATGTATTTTCATAATTGTATTAAGCATTTACAACCTCCTCTCATTGTACAATAAAATCCCTTCCTCCTCCACTCCCCTTTGCTGTAAAATTCTGTACCAATTTCCAGTGTAAACTGACAATGGAAGTTTTAAAAGTGAGTAAGACAATATTTTTAAGGCCCGTTCACATAAAAAAGTTAATGCCAATACAACACAAATACTGATGTATATTTTGACTTGCATGAATGTGTCAAATGAATTTTTTGACATTTAGCAATGACACAAGGTCTGTAAAGCCTAATGCTTTGATATTTTACACTCTAATACATAATTGTAAATTTCTGCATTGTAAATTCTATAACATATTTGTAAATATGTATTGTAATTTGTTGATATTTATGAAGAGCACATAATACAATAATCATGTTTTAATTTTATATAATTACTAGTAGTAACTATTAGGTCGATAATTAGAAAACTATCATCTGACATCATTACAATGAAATTATATTTATTGATACATTTTAACACTAATTTTTTATACTCTTCGTTTTTATGTGCAAAAAAAAAGGGGGAAGTAGGTACAAATACTTTTATAGAGCACATTAAGTATAGTACAGGCCTCAAAAGCAAATGGTGTGATTATATGTGTATTCTGTTGTTTTGTAACCCTAGATCTTTATATAAACATATGTATACATGTATACCCCTTGACAAGTTCTATGTTCAGTGGCTTCCTGGCCTAAACGAAACTACAGCATGATTTCTAATCTAATCACAAACACAAAGATTTGTGCTTAGGTCAATAAATGGAGTCATTCACAATCATTTTGATTCACATAATTCCATGTAATCCATTCCTTGTAATCTTCATGCCATTAGAAGTTAATTACTTTGTTTCAAAATCATCATAGTTTTTTTGACAAAAAGTGTAAACCTTAGAAAGATAAAATGTGGGAAAACAAAATATTTATAAATAGATTGTTAATAACATAAAATGTGAGGTTAGATAATTACTAAGTGTATATTAAACTATTCTGTTTGCTTCAGTTATGGAAATAAGTAACATAACAAAAATGCAGTTTTAACGACACTCATTTTCGTTAATTATTGCAGCCTCTAGTTTGAATTGTTGGCATTGTGAGTGGGAAGGGAAATGTTTTTGCATTAATATTTTCTATGTGAATGTACCTTTAGATAAAAAACTAAAATACTATTGATGTTAATTATGGAAAGGCAGTGATGTGTGCAAACTGTTTTAAGCATAGCAGCTCCCAGACTGGGAAGTTATAATTACAACATTGCTTGCTTGTTTGTAGTGTAACAATAATCTATACAACACTGACTTTCTGCTCTCCATGTGGATAGAAACTTTCATCAACATTAAATACAAACAAGAATATTTAGGCAACCATGGAGAATTTTTGTGGTTTCATAATTTAGGACCTGGTTCATTAGGAGTTAAATGTTTTCAAAACCAAAATAATGGACTTACTTTATTTGTCCTTGCAGCATAATGCATACTGTGGTTATGTGTAACCCCATCATGACGTTCTACTGGCAGCATCTTTTTCATTGTTATGTTGGTATCTGACAACAATGAAAGACACTTTCTGTTTAGGCTGCAGTTGTGGGGGGTGACCAGTAACCCTTGTAAGATTCATGTTTCTTAGAATGGCCATGAAAACAGTTGGTACAACTGAAGAAAAGTTGATTCAGTGGTTCTACGAGAGTGAGGATAATGTCTCCATTGGATAATAATGCAGACATTTCTACGTCCATGGACATTATAAAAGGAAGAAATGGTTCCACCTGGTGTTCCAGTGAACCTTAGGCTTCTAGAAACACTGTCCTTAGGATTCTTGGAATATTGTTCAGCAATACTATGATTTCAAGTATCACAAACCAAGAAATCTAAGGACGTTGGTGAATCAGATTCAGTGGAGATTTTGGCTCTTATTGGTTTGTTGTGTATCCTGAAAACTTGGACACTTATGTACTGAAGAAATGGTCCACACAAATATACCTATACATCATTAGTGAACTTTGTTTGGGATTTTTTGTCAACTGCCTGCACAGCGATGTCGAGCTGACAAGTTTGCAGCTATTCCAAGTGTACTGCACGCTACACACTGCCCATTTGCTCGAAACCCAACAGGTGGGCATTAAAATTATAACAATGCCAGAACATTCACAGTCACCTCACACTGGCAAACACACTACTGCAGTGCAATAGGTAAAGACATTTTCAGAACGAATAGAAATGTTCCAATGGATAATTGGTTCATCTGGCAGAAACTTTGCTAAATAATTGGAATTGACAGTTGTGGAATGCTTAGGCAGAAATTTCTTCAACATTTTTGGCTAGCAAAAAGAAAAATGACATTAGTCTCTTTTACCCCTAAGAAGTGTAAATGTGTAATATTGCACTCAGGAAAAACTGTTAATGATGACAGCACAAAGAAACCTGAGATCATCAAATTCTTCAAAAAGTGGAGTTGAAACCTTCGACCATTCTGATTTGACAAGATGGCCTTTAAGATATTTCTGTGGAATAAGTCATTTAACTTATTCAAGACGGCAGAGAATGTCAAAAGGCTCTAGAAAGATGCCTTTCCAGACCTTTGGGCAAGAGATTCACTTTTGGAGATTTTGTGTCAGTCAGAATAGAGAAAAGGTTCTTTACCCCACCAAAGATGTCTAAGCAGATAGAAGCAGGGACCTCAAAACAAAGACATTGTGTTGTAAGTGCAAAATGCCAGAGTCTGCTGCTCGTTGCAAAGACGTGTGTCTTGTTTGCAAACTGAAAATAATTGTAAGCAAAAGTGTTGTTAAGCATGTATTCCCTAATTTAAAAATTGTCTATAAAATGGCTATTTTGGTGGGTTACAAGTAACCACATGTTAAATTCATCTACTTGAATTAACTGCTTAGCTAATGATGAAGTCACAGTGATGCAGTTGCCAGCTTCATATTTAATTACTGCTGAGCCCTTCATTGCAATTTGAACAGGTTCCTGAAGAATCTTGTATACAGGCGAGCTAACAATATCAATGTATATAATGCTTCAACAATGTATGTGCTGCTGTCTAGCAACTTTCCCAGAAATTTAAAAATTATGTGCTTTCATCTAGTAGCTGTTGAAAGAATAAAACAACTTTAAAGGTGCTACCACCTGTTGTATATCAGTGGTATTAAAGGGGAGGGTGAACCATCAAGCAACCAAGTAAACCGGTTTTTCTTAAAAAATCAAATACAAAATTGCTAGTTGGGGGGGGGGTGATAGTTGTTGTGCCCCCCCAGTGTCTAATAAAGGAATTAAGCACAAAAAAAAAAAAAAAAAAGCCCACTGCGGGCACATTAGAGTAATTGGTTATCTACAGGGAAAGTTATGTGCTGTCAACTGTTGTCTATTGAGGGAAATAAATATTTGAGTTCTTCCCATAGACACAAGCCAGTGGCTGTGCAGAGAGCTATGCGTGTCGGAAATAGAATATTTTCTTGGGGGGCAGAAGATGTGCGAGGTCGTGTGCAATACATTGATTGCAATGGAGAAACAGTGAAATTTAAAACAGCTGTAATTATGTGATGAAGATACCTGAGTTGGAAATAATTGCGACAACACGTTCTTTATGATCATCAGCATTTATGCACAGGGATTAGACCTTGAATGTCCGGTTGGGGACTGAATAAAATCACTTCATTGACTAGAGGGAACTTCATCCCACAACTGAACAAAACAAAAGTAAATATTATAATTGAAGTTGAATATTGTATACTTGCATATAAAGTGCTTTATAAAACGGGATTTAAGCATCACCTAAAGTATAATACGACTTTAATTCTGTTTTTCGCAGTTTTTTCTCACATTCCATGTAAACTGTCTACTTTTTTACTTTCTCTACACGTATATAGGTACCTACTTAGTGAATAGAGAAGGTATTGTACTCCACCCAAAAAAGATACCTAGATTTTACAAGAAGTATACGTTTTAGGGTGCCCTGTATAAAAAAAGAACTTTTAGAAAAAGGTCCATGTTTGTGTTTGTGTCCATGAACACGATAACTCAAAAATGAAAAGTCAGTAAAAACTCTAACTTGGTATTTAAGTTTAGTATATTCCAAGGATGCGACACAAAGATTTTGAGGCAAAAGCCCCCAGCCCAAAGTATCCTTTACATGGACAAATTTCGAAAATTTAGATTTTCTAAAAAATAGCTAACGATTTTGATGAAAATACAGCATATTAATATATTTACATGCCAAATAAAATGTATATGTTGAATTTTCTGGGAATAGCCTTTGAGTACTCTTTATTCTGGATGAATTTTGCATAACTAGTAAACCGTAAGAGATAAAAATAAAACAACAACAAACTGCACAAAAAAGGTAGATTTTGACAGAACCACAATTTACTTCATATACACTTTTTCATGGAGTTGGGAAATCCCTTGTTATTGGTTTCTGTTTTAAATATTTACTCTTACGGGGATGGGTCATCACCTAGCCCTGCAAAGAAACACATTTCATACATATGAAATCAATTTTAAAAGAAATGACTATCGTTAAGCTTTTTTTCCCTTCTACTTACAAGGAAGCAAGTAATAAGATCATTTCTGCTAATCGATTAGTATGAAGTAGATAGAAGAATAAGTTTTTCAACAATAATTTGTCAAGATATGTAGAGAAATTTATATGAATGGAACACGTCGGATTTTTACTTTAATACACAAAGTCGTTAACAAGAATTATAAACATGAGTTGTTAAGAGTGTGTCTGTAGTAAAGCGATCAAAATGCTGAATTAAAAGTGTAAAATATGCTGTGCTCGATTCTAAGCTGATAAAAAATTTTTATTTAAATACTATTCCAAGAGCCTATAAATATGAATGCGATAGTTAATGTGTGTTAAGTTAATTGAGAAGTGCATTTTTAATGTATACTTCAACAATTTAAGCAGTTGTTAAAGAAGGTCAAAGTGGTGATACGGCCATATTACCTAAGGTGAAATAAAAGCAAACATTAATAAAGCACTCTAGCGTAAGAAAACACATGCAATACTGGATTTACAAAGACAGTACACGCACAGTATAAAATTAAAATAAATGCGAAATTAGGCACCTGAATTTTTCTTCAGTAAATTGTATTCAATACGTTAGTAAGCATTTGTGGTATATTTGTGTTAGAAGGATAAGATATAGATATAGATATAAAATTAGAATTAATTACTATTTAATGTAACCTTTATGCAAAGATAATTAAACTCTACTAACCTATTGAATCATAAACAAAATAGATTTAGAGAGATGCTGTCTGACTATTTTCTTGTGCAGCACACTGCTGCATGATTTTGCTGCATGATAACACCCGAGTTTTACATAAAAGTTTACCACCAAGTTCTTAAAATGTGTTTTTCGAGGTATTGAAAGCCTTTTCAGCGTACTGAACATATGGCAAAAAGCATGCCCTGCCCTCCAGTGAGAATGCGCGAGAGGTTTCAATTTGTGGCGGCGACACTAGCGCCGGCGGTGTGTCTAGGTAATTAATTCCAAGATCTTTGCATAGACACTAGGCAGCAGGGAAAACCAATTTGTATATGGTGATTAGTAGTGTCTGTTCAAGGAAGGTAATAACTATGTTTTAAACACCCTTGTGTGGCCACGTAATGTACATTAGAAGTCTTGTACAATCTTTTCGATTTTGAGCCATGCTACCGATAGACACACACGTACATTTTCTAAAATGCTTTTTTTGGAAACAGGGGACCCTAAAACATATATTTCTGGTGAAATCTCGATATCAAATTTATGGGTGGAATGCAATACCTTTTATATACACTATGCACGTAGTACGTGTAGAAAAAGTAAAAAAGTATTTTTAGAAAAAGATCCTTAGGTGTGTGTCTGTGAATACGATAACTCAAAAACGAAAAATACAAAACTCAATATTTTAAGTTCACTATGTTCAAAAGATGAGACACGAAGAATTTTCAAGAAAATCCCCCGCTCCAACATAGAAGCTTTTTCGAAAATAGCCTGTGAAGAGCTCTTTGTTCAGGTTTCGTTTATGATGTGAATATCTTTATATTTTAGTCAAAATTGTGTTACACTCACATGACTTTCTCCAGCTGCTCTACAAAAGATTATTCTTCTTTCTGCTATTCGAGATAAACATTAGCAGAATATTCTTATTACTTAGAAGGTAATCAAAGGAATGCGCTATGCTAAGATGATAGTCAAATGTTTTAAAAACCATCATTATGCGATTGTCATTGTAAATCGCTTCTTTGTTTGGTCAGGAGTAGAACAAAAGCACAACGGACACTTCCTGTCTGAGAAAAGTAAAAGTACTTCACAACTGAAACTAATGACGATCTCTGCCCGTTCTTCCTTCACATTCACACCGCCATCACGACCTGTTCTTCTTTTAATATCACATCGCCCTCCCGGCCCATTCTTCTACACTCACGTCACTTTCACGGCGCGTTCCTCTTTTACACTTACAACGCCTTCACGGCCGGTTCTTTTACTATCACATCACCTTCTCGTCCCGTTCTTCTTTTACTATCACATCGCCTTCCCGATCCGTTCTTCTTTTACTATCACATCGCCTTCTGGGCCCATTCTTCTACACTCACATAGCTTTCTAAGCCCGTCCAGTTCTTCGTTTACAGTCACATCGCCTTCTCGGCCCGTTCCTCTTACACTCAAATCGCTATCACGGCCCGTTCTTCTTTTACACTCACAACACCTTCACTGCCTGTTCTTTGTCTATCACATTGCTTTCTCGGACCGTTCATCTTTTACTACAAGATTCCCTTCTCGGCCCGTTCTTTCTTTATAGTCATATTGCCTTCTCGGAGCGTTCATCTTTTACTAACAGCCCGTTCTTCGTTTAACGCCTATCGCCTTCTCGGCCCGTTCTTCTTTTACAGTCATTTCTTCTTCTCGCCCAGTTTTTCTTTTACACTCACATTGACTTCTCTGCCCGTTCTTTTTTACGCTCACATCGCTTTCACGACCCGTTCTTCTTTTAATATCACACTGCCTTCTCGGCCTGTTCTTCGTTTAGTCACATAACCTTCTTGGCCCGTTCTTCGTTTACAATCACATATTGCCCCGTTCATATTTTACACTCATATTGCTTTCATGGACCGTTCTTCTTTTACACTCACATCGCCTTCACGGCCTGTTCTTTTACTATCAAATCGCCTTCTCGGCCCGTTCTTCTTTTACTATCACATCGTCTTCTCGGCCATTTCTTAAATTATCACATTGCCTTCTCGGCCCGTTTTTCGTTTACAGCCGCATCTTCTTGCCCCGTTCCTCTTTTACACTCACATCGCTTTCACGGCCCGTTCTTTTACACTCAGATCGCCTTCTTGGCCCGTTCTTCTTTTATCACGTCGCCTTCTCGGCCCGTTCTTCTTTTACTAACACATTGCCTTCTCAGCCCTTTCTTCTTTTACTATCACATTGTCTTCTCGGCCCGTTCTTCGTTTAAAGTCACATCGCCTTCTCCTCCCGATCTTCTTTTACAGTCGCATCATCTTCTCGCCCCGTATCTCTTTTACACTCACATCGCCTTCTCGGCCCGTCGTTCATTTACACTCACATCGTTTCACTTCGCCTTCACTGCCTTTTCCTCTTTTACTAACACATTGCCTTCTCAGCCCGTTTTACTTTTACTATCATATTGGCTTCTCGACCCGTTCTTCGTTTACAGTCACATCGCCATTTCTGAGTTATTTTTGATATTTGCTTCAATTTTAAAATAGTTACTTTTCTCAAATGAAAGTAATCTTTCGTTTCATGCCTCTTTTGTTTTACTCTTGGCCATGCAAAGAGAAATGAATTTCAGTTGTGTCACTTAGAACGTGCTTTTAAAACATTTGACTATCTCTTTGGCCTAGTTTATTCACTTCTACTTTCAAGGAAGCCAGTAATTAAGACAATTTCTGTTAATATTTACATTGATCAGCAAGTTTACTTTGTTTGCAGAACAGGTAGTAGAGAAAGTGATGTGAATGGAAGACTTGAGAATGTCAGATAGTAGCAGTCTTGTTAAGAGTGGTTCTTTGTAGCGACTTTTAATTTTACAGAATGGCCGACATGTGTGTAAATAATCAACACAATTGTGTATACAGTTGCTAATGTTTGTATATTTATGTTAACAGAGAATGTAGAAGAGTGGCAGACTTTAGGAGCACAGTTGGTATCACTGACAACAGACATTCATTGTAATGGTGAGTTGAGATTTGCTGTCATTATGAAATATGCTCTGACATGATCATTAATCAACACTTTGCTTTCTCTACACGTACTTCCTACATAAATACATAGAGAAGATATTGATTGTAATGCACCAGAAATTCAGTAACAAAATATCACTGGAAATATATATATATTTTCAGCCCCTTTGATTCCAAAAATAGCATTTTTAGAAAAAGGTCTATGTGTGTCTGTGGACAGCATAGCTCAAAAACTAAAAGACTGTTAAACACCAAACTTGGTATTTAAGTTTATTATCTTCTCTTTGCATGGAAACAATTTTGAAAATTTTGTTTTTCTCAAAATGGCTTTTAACGATTTTTATTAAAATACTGTGTTAAAGTTATTCACAACACAAATAAAATGTATATGTTGAATTTTCTGAGAACAGCCTCTAAAGACATCTTTATTCTGGATGAATTTTTCTGAAGTTTGCATTACTGGTAAACTGTAATAGATAGACAAAAACTTACTGCACAAAAAATGTAGATCTTGTTAAAACAGACAATTTGTGTTGAGTTTTTGTTACTATCACTATTGTACTTAATCTGAATATTTATTTATTTTTGTATTTAACCTGTTGGTGATATTGGACGATAAATAAAATGAGTGATCTCCGAGTCTGGAGCTTAAAGTTACTTGACAAAAAACCATAATGTGGGTAACTAGGAGATTTGCTCTGAATGTAAGACAGACACACTACCCTCAATATTTAGTTTTCATAATAAAATAAATAATACTCACTGCCTCTCATTCAAGAGGTCATGGGTTTGAATGTTGCTTAGTGTGAGTTATCTGGATAACGTTTTTTTTTGGGGAGGGTTTCCCTCATCCTTGGAAGTTTAAGCTCCAGGGACCCTGAGATCATTTCACCAAGTCTGATATGACCTACCAGTTAAAGGAAATTAGGAAGAAAAATAAGTCTGTGAGTGTGTGCCTGTGTATGTCTGTGAGTGTGTGCCTGTGTGTCTGTGTGTGTGTGTGCGTGTGTATGTCTGTGAGTGTGTGCCTGTGTGTGCGTGAAGAGAAACATTACTACTTAATCCTAGTGTTAAAGTTTTAAGATACAGTTGAAACTTGCCTATACGTTATTAAAATAAACATTTTTCACGCATGTACACTAAAATTTACTCAATTATACGTTTTGTCGGCAATGCGTCACTTTTTCCGGTCCCTAAACACAAAATGTACCCATTTATACATTTTTAAAAAAAACGTATGGTGGTATGCTTGCTGTGTATAGCCTTGGAATTGACTGGCTTGCTGTTTTCATTGATGTCATATCGTTCTAACAATCTATTAACCTTGGTTCCAAAAGTCACTTCTCTGTTCGAGTACTGCTAGTGTGCTGTTTTCATTGTCATATGGTTCCAACAATGTATTAACCTTGGTTCCAACAGACACTTCTCTGTTCGAGTACTGCTAGTGTGCTGTTTTCATTGTCATATTGTTCCAACAGTGTATTAACCTTGGTTCCAAAAGACACTTCTCTGTTCGAGTACTGCTAGTGTGCTGTTTTCATTGTCATATCGTTCCAACAATGTATTAACCTTGGTTCCAACAGACACTTCTCTGTTCGAGTACTGCTAGTGTGCTGTTTTCATTGTCATATCGTTCCAACAATGTATTAACCTTGGTTCCAACAGACACTTCTCTGTTCAAGTACTGCTAGTGTACTGTTTTCATTGTCATATCGTTTCAACAATGTATTAACCTTGGTTCCAACAGACACTTCTCTGTTCGAGTACTGCTAGTGTGCTGTTTTCATTGTCATATCGTTCCAACAATGTATTAACCTTGGTTCCAACAGACACTTCTCTGTTCGAGTACTCTTAGTGTGCTGTTTTCATTGTCATATGGTTCCAACTATGTATTAACCTTGGTTCCAACAGTCACTTCTCTGCTCAAGTACTCTAGTGTGCTGTTTTCATTGATGTCATATCGTTCCAACAATGTATTTACCTTGGTTCCAACAGTCACTTCTCTGCTTGAATACTGCTAGTGTGCTGTTTTCATTGTTGCCATATCGTTCCAACAATGTATTTACCTTGGTTCCAACAGTCACTTCTCTGCTTGAATACTGCTAGTGTGCTGTTTTCATTGTTGCCATATCGTTCCAACAATGTATTTACCTTGGTTCCAACAGTCACTTCTCTGCTCAAGTACTGCTAGTGTGCTGTTTTCATTGTTGTCATATCGTTCCAACGGTCACTTCTCTGCCCGAGTACTGCTAGTGTGCTGTTTTCATTGTTGTCATATCGTTCCAACAATGTATTTACCTTGGTTCCAACAGACACTTCTCTGTTCGAGTACTGCTAGTGTGCTGTTTTCATTGTCATATTGTTCCAACAATGTATTAACCTTGGTTCCAACAGTCACTTCTCTGCTCGAATACTGCTAGTGTGCTGTTTTCATTGTTGTCATATCATTCCAACAGACACTTATCTATCTTATGTAGAAACATGTTGAATATCAACCAGCAAGGAAGAAATCAAGAGCTCTTGGTGAAAGATTAAAAATTCTGGATGTGGTCCATATAAGAAGAGAAAATCTGTTACACGTTTTCTCATTTATACAGTATTTTAGTAGTCTCCATTTATAAATGAGGTTCCACTGTACTTACATGACAAATGAAATTGAATTTTCTGGAATCAGCCTCTGAAAACATCTTTATTCTGCTGGTAAACTGCAAGATATGGGTAATAACTAAAAATGTAAACTTGTTAGATTATGTCACATACATTTTTACTTTCTCTACACGTACTATGTACAAAGTGTGTAGAGGAAGTCTTGTATTCCACCAAAAATTTGATATAAAAATTTTGCCCATGTTTTCGGACCCCCAGAATAAAAAAGCAGCATTTTAAGAGAAAGGTCCATGTGTGTGTGTGTGCATCTATGGACAACATAGCTCAAAAACGGAAAGACTTAGTATTTATGTATAGTATTGTCACCTTACAATGGCAAGAACTTTATTTAACATATTTTATTGTCAAGATTATTTTATTAATCATTTTGTGGTAAATTTAGTTTAGAAATCTCTTTATACTTTAAAATGCAGCTATTTCACCAAGGTGTGCAACCAACAGGATGTTCTATAGGAGTGTCAGTTGCCAGGAAAGTTCCTGTGGGCTTTCCCTCATAGAAGCTTCTGGAACAATCCTACAGAAAGGTCACTTTGACATGTGCAAGGATAAGGTGGGTCCACACCAATTTTGGTAAATATCTGGCTTGTCAATACTGATACCCCGATAGGAGCTCGAGTAGGTGAGCCTGCCCCAGGGTCTTGTTGGTCTTTTGGGTTCGAGCCGGCTGCGCAGGATCCAATTGGACCACGACCGCTACCTTGCCATGGTACAATATGACATCACTTTCTGGTAAGCATGTAAATTCCTAACTCCTTAACTAATGTGATTCAGTCAGTTATCCAAGTTAAGGAGCCCCAATCTTTGTAATCCAAACACTAGCCCCTTTCATATTTCGGAATATATTAGTTACGCTAAGCCAAGCTTTGAGTTCTCTATCATTTTATCCCCAGCTATTCCTCCCTGTGTCCAATCTTAGTTGTGACAGTATCTTCCAAGGATGTGACAGATATATTAAATATAATTTAATGACAAATGAAATCTATATCTTGAATTTTCTGGGAATAGTCTCTGAAGACCTCCTTATTCTGGATGAATTTTGAATAACCGCTAAACTGTAAAAGATGGACAAAAACTTACCACACAAAAAATGCAGAGCATGTTAAAACACACAATGTTATATACATTTTTTTCCTGAGTTGATCGTTTTTGAGATATTCCTTGTATTTAGTTTTAGCTTTAAAATACTTATACTAATAACACATCAGGTTGTTTTTTTTCATGGAGAGTTTCTAGGATATCCCTTATTATTGGTTTCAATTTTAAAATACTAAAACTTTTCTCATATAGGAATATGCAAAGGAATAAATTTCAATCACTTTATCCTTGTGTATTCCCTTCTACTTACAAGGAAGCAAGTTTCTGTTAATGCTTATCCTGATTATCATGATGTAGATAGAAGAATAAGGTTTTTTAACTAATTTGTTGTAGAGATGTGGCTCAAGCTATTAATGAAATATAATTACAATAACTTTGTTTTCAGACTCCATCCTTGTCTCCGGTACCCAGCATCCTCATCTTCATCCTTGTCTCCGGTACCCAGCATCCTCGTCTTCATCCAGACAGCACAGTAACTGTAACGTCACTCTCTTGCTATTGAATAACTATATGACAGTATTTTGAAAGGAGGAAAACAAAGTTTCTCTAGTACTATATATTCCACCAAAATTACATGGTAAATATGTGCCAGATAAATGGTTGATGTTCTTGAGATTTCCGTATTATAGTGCTTGGTTCAATTTATTTAACAGATAAGCACAACGTTGCTAATCCATACCAACTATACAAATGAAAAAATGCAACCAGTTAATAGATAGATAAATTTATTATTAGCCTGAAGAATTACAGATTCTATGGCATCATCAAAATACAAAGAACTTTTTTTACATTTGAGTTTAAATATTAATATACAGAATTTGTAAAATGAAAAATCCAAAATAGTTTTGTGCCAGCGCCAGGCTCCGTCCTACTTGTGCAGAGTGACAAACAGTATCTGCACAAGAGAAATATGGTTGCAAAGATAATAGTAATAATAATGATTTATAGTTATTTAATTTGTGTTGTGTGGAACAAGTTAGAAGTATTCATTAATAGTAAGCGTTAAATGACTCTAAACTTTTTGTGATTAAGCTGTTTGTATTCCTGATGTGAGTCTATGAGCATTGAGGTGTATATTACTGTGGTCATGTAGGACTGACTTTCTTTTAAACTTTGATGTATAAAAGAGACCGACTCTAAAGGCTCACTTTCCTCCAATCTCAAAACTGAACTTAATATTTTTTAGTTTGGATCACGTGATTACGACCTGTGCCATTGTTTATTATTTCCTCCGAAACTGAACTGACAACTGAATCTCTCCTTCCTCCTTTGTCACATTAGAAATCTAAGTGGTGAAAATTATGGTGGAAGTGGTTTTTTCAGTTCAGTGGAGCTTTGGACAACGAGAAAGCGTAAGTGAGGTTATAGTTGTAATTTGGTTTAAATATTTGTACATAACGAGTGGAAAACGAAAGTTTTCACAAATTGAGGAAGAGAGAATTATTGACTTTGTTCATCATGATGAACTTTTATACAACGCACAATCTGTCGAGTATAAATTTATAGAGAAGTAACAGAGGTCTGGAAGGAATTGGGAAAATGAAGTTCTGGTGTTCTGCTGTCTATGTAATTATATTTATTACCTTAGGGTGACTGTTTAGAGCAAAGAATGACATACTGTTGTACTAGGTCAGTTTTTGGTATCATTGCTGGGCTAGGAATATTAACACATTGAAGCCCAAGCCCGAGTATAGCTCAGGCAGGTATTTCTAACGCTCTTAATGCAATTCCACGACCTTAACTCGGTCTTGGGCTATGTGACAAAGAGCATGCATCAAGTGTCGTTTAGTTGTCTGATTTGTGCTGCCATCTGTCCTTGCTTTAGTCAACTATAAGGAATTTTAGGACATTTAGTAATATTGTCTGTGCCATTTTCTTTGAAGGTGGTGATCTGTTTGTTACGTTTGTGCTCTTAAATGTTAAAATGCTGCACTTTCATCGATTTCTGTGAACTGAAGCTGAAATTCAGGATACAAATGAAGCTGTGGAAAATTCTGATTCCAAGGGAGAGTTTTTCGAACTTTGAATAAATGCAATGTAAGCAGCTCTACGCAGTTTTTTTTTCAAACTCATATTTGATAGTTGTTGTAAATTTAAAATGAAATATTAATACAAAGTTATTTCTATTTCCTTACTTGTTGAGAAATCCTTGAATGCCTTACTTTTAGATTGTCGCAATACTTTTTGGCAGATTTAATTGATGTACTGTAAATAACTCAAAGTAGCCGTAAAAACCTTGGTTTTCTTGGCACTTCAGCTACTGAAACACCTGGGCTTCGATGTGTCAACATTTGGAATAAATAGAAAACCCACAAATACAGAAAGCATGATAGCTAAAATCCCACAACACACAAATATGCCGGTACCCATGGCCGCGCTCGCAAAGGCTTTGTTGCTTCATAGCGCTGGGGATCGTGGGTTCGAGTCCCGCCTTGGGCATGGGTGTTATATGTTTGTGTTTATGTGTGTGTTGTAAAAGTAAGAAAACAGCAATCCAGTAATAATACAGAAAAACAAGGTAAAAAAGGTAAATAAAAGTAGGGTATACAGTGCCGGAGTCCTGATCAGACTCCGGTACCGTATTTAAAAAAAAAAAAAAATATGCAGTGCTGAATAGTTTAACATTCATTCCCATGGAGAATAGGGACTACCAACAGATACTCCAAATACCTACCAACAAAAGTGCAAGAGACAACAGAATATACAAATACAAAAAAAAAATAACCACATAACACACAGAACCACTGTGACCAACCACAGTTCAGTAGATTTTCCTATCATCCTTGGGGCACAACAAATTTCAGAAGATCTTCAACAAGTTCGAGGGTGATTCAAATATAAATGGTAATTTTATTAAAAATATTTATTGATTAAATATATACACAAGTGAGTTCAACAGCATTTCTTAAAACATGGCTATCTTCACACTCTACACAGTTTTGGAAGCTGGAACATTCCTTCTTCAAAAAAAGTTTGAGGGCATGTCGCCAACCAATTGCGCACATGCTCCTCGAAATGTTTTCCTCCAAGCGATTCTTTCATGGGTACAAACAAAAAATAGTGTGGACTATAGGGAGGGTGTTCCTAGTGCATGTCTGCCATTGTGTCCATTGTCAAATTGTCTTGGAGAAGGATGACATCTCTGATGGGCATACGTTTTTTGCGTTTACAGACCTTAACAATCGGCAGTCGATCATGAAGAAAATCAACCAGCAAAACTCCTCTGTGAGACTTGACCTTGGGCATCTCGGCTGCCCTTAAATTGTCTGGCCCATGTAAACACTCGATTCTGCGACAGTGTAGTGTCCCCAAGGGTTAACCGCTTCCTTGGTTAAAAACTTGATAATAACAGATGAAGGGACTTGTTGCTCACTCATGGCTGTACTGACGCCAGAACCTGGACTGCTTCCTCTGTGACATGCAACAATTACAGTTTATATTTGAATCACTCTCGTATAACATCACCTTAGCATTCAGAAACTGCTATGCAAAAAAATTAAAAGATCCTATCCCAGCAAACAAAACAGCCTGGAATTTATGAAATTAAATGCTCAGACTGTGATCTAGTATGCATAAGAAGGACACACAGAAGTTTGGAAACCAGATTAAAGGAGCATATGAAAAACCTAAAATACAAACAATCAGAAAAATCAGCAGTTGCCCATCAGGATATGAAATCACATCTAATATAAAACTATTAAAACACACAGAATTACATGTCTGGGAAGTGAAGAAAAAGAATCATATCATGAATTTCAATTGACCGCTATACAGCAACCTTTGGAAGTTCCTAGATCCAGCACCAGATGCCTCTACCAGTCATGCAGCTCCACCCTCATTATTGATGATGGATTTTTTCCTTAGCATGGCTTCCTTTGGAAGGGAAGTAAAGCCGTTGGTCCTGTGTCATAGATTTACGGCACGTAAAAGAATCTCAAGTTTCATAGAGAGGCCTCTGAGCAAATTAAGTGGTCTTTCACACCCAATTTAGAATGGGATGCTGAGAACCACAGCAGTTAAAGAGCGTCCATGAATAACACACCATTTGCATTTCCTCATTGTTGATGCCAACAAAGCAAGATTTATTCAAAATGAAGGGTTGAAAAAGGAACAAATGTTCCCAAAATCAGTCGCAGTAAATAATTACTAAATCATGTTTGTGTTACAAAAACTGACTCAAATTCTTTCAACTTAATAATTTTTTATTTCTTAACTGATTACAAATGAAAATCTGTTCACAAATAAATGTCTTTATTCAATGCTTTAACAACAATTCTTTTGTACAGTTTCCTTTCAATGTTCGCTGCGGACTGGCTACGAATTTCGCTTGGAAACTGAACTTTCTCGGGTCTCGTTCTCCTTTTTGTAGCTGTTGGTCACATTGCGGGAAACTTCCAGGAGCAGTTGCATGTGTTCACTCACACAGGTGTAACACTTGCAGCTTTGTTGTCAAAAGAACTTGCTGATGGCTCATGTGTCCACATAAACAATCAGCTATGACTTTATTCTCCATCCAGTCTTACTTCACCAACAGGTTGCAATCGCTATGATTGGTTGCTAAACGTTTTACTGGTTCTCTCAATCACAAAATAGTTGCTCTTAAATTTCCTAGTGTATTACACTGTGTAATGTTGTCTAAATAATGTAGTGTGGATGATTAAGGAACAAAATACTGATTATTTCTTTATATAACATTGTGCAGTTAAACGGCTGCTTCTTGTCGGCAAGTAATGTTGGAAACATGTAATGTAGTGAAACAATTATATATATATAATAAGTTTTGTAATAGGTACCTTACCTTTTTAGTTTCTCTATACGTACTATGTACAAAGTGTATAGAGAAGGTATTGCACTCCACCCAAAAATTTGATACCAAAATTTCACTGTATTAAAGAAATGTGCAATGAGTGGTTGTGCATATATGAATGCTAAAAAAACTGTTGGTGTGATGTAAGTATGCATTGCCTAAGGAAACTTTCAAAACAACATGTCTGCATTTTATAATTTTACATTTTGTGCTGAATATATGGTTGGTTGGTATCTAATGTTGAGCAGTTGGCAGTGAGGCATTCGTTCCCTTGCATTCCAGTATTTTGATGTTGACTAAAGGTTGGGCAGCGCAGTAGATGGTTTGCATCCATATCTTGGCCTGTTGGGAGTCTAAAAGTTGCTACAGAGCATTTTCTTGGTAATGTAGTGATTCTGGTCCTGTTATTACATAAATTTTCCTTTTGTTTGTAATACATTGTCTTCTTTTTTATATGTTGATATAATGATTCTTTTGAGAGCGTGATATCACATGAATTTGATGTAATTTTACCACCTTTCTTGGCTAGAAAGTCAGCTGTATTCCGCAATGTGCTGGTATCCATTGAAGTATTAATCTTTTATTTTAATTCATTAGTTATTTTATGATTTTGCAGCATTCTGCAATATTTAGGCTATTAGGTGTTACAGCTTTAGAGTCAGAAATTAATACAACTTTTTCAAATTTATTTATCTGATATAATCTCTGAAGTATTACCGAAATCTCTCCATCAAAATTTGTGGTATTTAAACTTAATCTTTTGTAGAAAGAAAAGAGAGGGCATATTGCACCTGCGCCAGTACCACTGTTATTTCGTAAGCTAGATCTGTCAGTATAAGTCATTGATAGGGTATCTTAAATTTATTATTTCTAGTGTCTTTCCTGTCCATACCTTTCTTTACTTAGGTGATGTAACCGCCACTTATGGTGCCTAATTTTAAACGGTTACAAAAAGTTACACAAAATCAATTTCAGATAAAATTAATGTCCTATTGGAAAAAGAAACATTCCAGAAGTATTGAATATATAACGACTTGCCTCCTGTTTCATTTGTTACACATTCAGTAATGTCAGTAGTGAAAGTAAGTAGCTATTTCTTTTGCTGCGAAACGTAGGTATGTGTTTTACAGTTTTACCACACATCACTGGTGAAGTAAGTCAAGCTTTAGGGCTTAGTCACAATTCAATCTGTAAAATATCAGAGAAACACTGCATAAGCAAAACAAAAAGAAACATAAAACTAAAGCAATAGACAAATCTGAGGTGTCACTATAACATTGGTGAACATATAAAACTCTTAAGCCTCACATTCAAGTTCAAATATCAGGTAGGTTTTTGTTTTATCCTGTCAAGTAACTTTAAGCTATTTAATATTTGAGCACAATATGACCAACCAGGTTAAAGGATATAACCGTCAATTGAGTTGGGCATTTGGGGAAAAAATACTTATAATCAAAAACAGCTACATTGTAATAAATGTTGAAATCCTGCTGATGATGAGGAATGTCCTTGAAACTGAGTTTGATGTTTTCCAACACTTAAAAAGGGAGTATAAATAAGTGTCATTCATCAAAATTCCATCGTGTAGTAATTTAGAAATAGCAAAATGAGTCTTACTGTTGTATTAATTGTTAACAGTAAATATAAAATAACAAAGTGTAGTTTAAAATAAAATATTAAAGATGATGAACACCTTCAAACCCCATTTAGCTGTTTTCATGTCCAAGAAAGATTTAACTCTTATTTTAAAACTATTCTGTTTTTTTTTTTTTTTTTTTTCTTCACAAAATTGGCTCCTAAGTTCTTAATTTAAATAACACGTTTGTATATTTGTGTAAGAAATAAAACATAAGAGATCGAAGCCATTGAAAAATTCTGCTTCTTTCAAATGAGCATTCCTAAATATAAAACTTACATTATGCAAAACATTAAAATAGCAAATATGCAGTTTTTGATACATAATTAAGAGAACAGTAAAACTATATCCTAGAAATAGACATAACATTTTGAAAATGTTGAGATACTAAATATTGTAGAAATTATTTTTATATAAGTGATCTTATAATCACATTTTTTATAAATGTATTTTGTAAATGAAATGTTTTATAGAATTGTACAAACAAACTTGGAATATTTCCTGTAGTAGCTATCATAAGCTGATGAAATTTTGTTAAAAAGCTTAAGAAAACTAACTGCAGGAGAAAATATTGGTTGATTTGTGATGTTTGGTAAAGTGACAATTCTAGTGATGACCTCAGATTTTCTCAGTAGTGCAGTAATTCTGATTTACTCACCTGCATTACACAATACTGGCTGATTAACCTCATGTTTGTAATTTAACTTATTTAGCATGTAGGTACAATGTTTATAGTAGTGTATTCGACCAAAAATTTGATACCAAGATTTCACCAGAAACTTGTTTTGAGACCCCCTCAATAAAAAAAAAAAGGCGTTTTAGAAAAATGTGCGCGTCGGCAGCATAGTATTTATTTATCTATTTTCCGCTCTTTATTATTCACGATATATATATTACCTACTCCAACTTTGTTTGTTTGCTCACATTATGAGAAATGTAACAAAAGATGTTCCTCTAATGGCTTTACTTCAATACGTCATTAGAGCCGCTTTGTAGTTACTTACTGCTCTGTTATAAAGCTTTAGGGCCGCAAAGGGATGTTTTTATAAGTACAGGACTGCAGGGCTGTGAAGCTAAATCCCCAGTGATACCAAAAAGTGAGTCTGGCGCATTTTACGTCTCAACAACTTAATGTTTTCAACATATTCAAATGTGGACCGCCAGTGGAAGTTTTACTCACCACCTTTTGTAATGCAACCATCGTATATTTTTACCCATTTTTACTTTCTCTACACGTGCTCTGTACATAGTATATACTGAAGGTATTGTATTGTACCCAAAAATTCGATATTGAAATTTCACCGGAAATATATTTATTGAAACTTCCTGAATTAAAAAAAAACATTTTTAGTAAAATGTCCGTCTGTCTCTTTAGACAATATAACTCAGAAACGAAAAGTCCGTTAAATACCAAACTTGATATTTAAGTTCAGTATCTTTCAATGGCAAGACGAGAAGATTTTCAAGAAAATCCCCCCACCCCAGACTATACTTTACAAGGGGAAAATTAGAAAATGTTGTTTTTCTCATAACTGACTAACGACTTTGACCGCAATGCCCCATATTAAAGATGACAAATAAAAGTGTACCTGGGAAGACCTCTTTATTCAGAATTTTACATAACGGTTAAATCGTACATCTCGTTAAAACGCACAAAATATATCATATACGTTTTTATGTACAGCTGAGATATTCCTTGTTATTAGTTTCAATTTTAAACTTTTCTCAAACGGCCAGTTTCATCTCTCTTGTTTTACTGCAAAGCGAGCCGAACTTCAATTGTTTCACATAGGGCCGCTGTTTAAACATTGACTATCACTTTATCCTAGTGTATTGCCTTCTACTTACAAGGAAGCAAGTAATAAGACAATTTCTGTTAACGTTTATCTTGTTTATCATGAATCAGATAGAAGAATGTTTCAGCAAGGGAAAGTCATGCGAATGGAACAGGTCAGTTTTTTTTTAATCGACTCCGTGATTGGAGACATTGAAAGTAGTTGTTGGAAGGTGAAGATAGGAGTAAGAATTGGATGGTCTGCCTAACATTAACAGGTCGCGAGTTCGTATCTCGCTTAGGGCAGGTTACTCGGATGTTTTTTTTTTTTTTTTTTTTCCGGGTTTTCCCTTATCCTGAGAAGACGAATGTCGAGTAACTTTAAGCTGCATTTACCCCGAGATCATTTGAGCTCATTCATCGTGTGATATGAGCAACGGTAAAAAACTAACGTTTGGGATATCTGGAAAACGGTTATCTCCACACAAAAAATGTATATAACAAATTGTGGGGTTTAACGAAATCTTTTGTGTGTTATAAGTTTTTGTCCATCTCTTACCTATTATATAAAACTCTTCCAGAATAAAGAGGTCTTCCCAGAAACACTTTTATTTGTCATCTTTAATATGTGGCATTTTAGTCAAAACCGTTAGAGCCATTTTTGAGAACAGCAAAACTTTCAGAAATCTGATCATGTAATGCGTAGTTTGGGTGGGAGGATTTTCTTGAAAATCATGGCATATTCGTAGAAGATGGTGAACTTAAATAATTTTTACTTTCTCTACACGTACTATGTGCGTACTGTACAGAGAAGGTATTGCATTCTACCCAAAAAAATCGATACCGAGATTTCACCGCAAATACACGCTTTAGTCATCTGTATTAAAAGAATCTGATGTGTACCATTCACATGACTTTCTCCATATACCTGCAACAAATTATTCTTAAAAAGCTTATACTTTTATTTACTTTATGCTAATCAGAAAAAAAAAAATAGTAGAAATAGTCTAATTACTCGCTTTCTTGTAAGTATAAGCGAAATAAGGGACAACCGTAGGTTAAAGTGATAGTCAAAAGCTGGTTGCTATGTCAATGAAGTTCCTTTGTCTATATGGATAGGAGTTGACAAGTTCCTGTATGAGAAAAGTATACGTTTTTCATAGCAGAAACCAAAAATAAGGAATGCCACAAAAACGACGAACTCCACGAAAAAAATGTATATAACATAAATTGTGTGTTTTAATGTGCTCTACATTTTTTGTATATTAAGTTTTTGTCCATCTCTTACCGTTTAGCAGTTATTCATAATTTATTAAAATTCATCCCGAATAAAGTAGTCTTCAGAGGCTATTCCCAGAAAATTCAAGATATACATTTTATTTATCAGGTAAATATGTTTAATATACGAAATTTTAATCAAAATCGTTAGAGCCATTTTTGAGAAAATCAAAATTTTCGAAAAAAGTTCCATGTAAAGGGTAGTTGGGGGTGGGGGGATTTTTCTCAAAATCTTCGTGTCGCATCCCTGGAAGATACTAAACTTAAATACCAAGTTTGGTATTTTATCGACTTTTCGTTTTTGAGTTATCGTGTTCACAGACACACACACACACACACACACACACACACACACACACACACACACACACACGGACCTTTTTGTGAAAATGCTTTTTACTTTCTCCATTCGCACTATGTACATAGTGTATAGAGAAAGTATTGCACTCCACCAAAAATTCGATACCGAGATTTCACCGGAAAAATATGTTTTAGGGTCCCCAATATCCAAAAAAAGCATTTTCACAAAAAGGTCCGTGTGTGTGTGTGTGTGTGTGTGTGTGAACACGATAACTCAAAAACGAAAAGTCGATAAAATACCAAACTTGGTATTTAAGTTTAGTATCTTCCAGGGATGCGACACGAAGATTTTGAGAAAAATCCCCCCACCCCCAACTACCCTTTACATGGAACTTTTTTCGAAAATTTTGATTTTCTCAAAAATGGCTCTAATGATTTTGATTAAAATTTCGTATATTAAACATATTTACCTGACAAATAAAATGTATATCTTGAATTTTCTGAGAATAGCCTCTGAAGAGTAGTTCATTCTGAAGGAATTTTACTAAATTTTGAATAACTTCTAAACCATAAGAGATGGACAAAAACTTACTACACAAAAAATGTAGAGTACATTAAAACACATAATTTATGTTATATACATTTTTTTCGTGGAGTTCGTCGTTTTTGTGACATTCCTTATTTTTGGTTTCTGCTATGAAAAACTGATACTTTTCTCATACAGGAACTTGTCAACTCCTATCCATATAGACAAAGGAACTTCATTGACATAGCAACCAGCTTTTGACCGTCACTTTAACCTACAGTTGTCCCTTATTTCGCTTCTACTTACAAGGAAGCGAGTAATTAGACTATTTCTGCAATTTTTTTCTGATTAGCTTAGAGTAAATAAAAGTATAAGCTTTTTAAGAATAATTTGTTGCAGGGATATGGCGAAAGTCATGTGAATGGTACACATCAGATTTTTTTGGATATTGGGGACCCTAAAACATATATTTCCGGTGAAATCTCGGTATCGAATTTTTTGGTGGAGTGCAATACTTTCTCTATACACTATGTACATAGTGCGTATGGAGAAAGTAAAAATCAGTTGTGTTCCATTCACATGACTTTCTCTACATCTCTGAAACAAATTATGTTAAAAAGCTTATGCTTCTATTAACTTCATGATAATCGAGAAACAATTAGCAGGAATAGTCCTATTACTTGCTTCCTTGTAAAGTAGTCTTCAGAGACTATTACGAGAAAATTCAAGCTATACATTTTATTTGGCAAGTAAATATCTTAAATATAAAGGATTTTCATCAAAACCGTTAATACATTTTTTAAAAAAATAAAAAAATTCGAAATTTTTTCCATGTAAAGGGTAGTTGGGGGATTTTCTTAAAAATCTTCGCGTCGCATCCTTAAAAGATACCAAACTTAAATACCAAGTTTGCTTTTTAACGGTCTTTTCGTTTTTGAGCTATGCTGCCCACAGACACACACACATACACAGAGACAGACATACACACGGACAGTTTTCTAAAAATGCTTTATTTGGATTCATGGGGTCTCAAAACATATATTTCCGGTGAAATCTCGATATTGAATTTTTGGATACAATACAATACCTTGTATAGACATGTACATAGACGTGTAGAGAAAGTAAAGTATACGCTTTAATTATAAATAGAATTTGTGACATTGCATTTTGTTATTTTGACGCGCATAAATGGGGAATGCTTCCTATTGGCTACAGGTATACGTACGCGACAAGGACAAAGCAAGGGAACAGTTGAACGTCAACATTCCGATATCCAGGTATGTATTGTATTCTATCTAAAACAGACATTTCACCGGGCGGCGAAAAGCCCGTTAAATACCAAACTTGGTATTTAAGTTTAACTTCCAAAGATGCGACACCAACATTTTCAGAAAAGCACGCTCACCCCACCGCGAACTACCCTTATATAAAAAAATTAAAAATATCGTTTTTCTCAAATATGGCTGTAACAATTTGAATTAAAATATCGTATATTAAAGACCTTCACCTGACAAATAAAGTGTATATCTTGAATTTTCTGGGAATAGCCTCTGAAGACTACTTTATTTTGAATGAATTCTTACATAACTGTTAAACCGTAAGAGATAACTAATTTTTTTGTGTATTAAGGTTTTGTTTATCTCTAAAACGCACAATTTGTCATACATTTTTTAGGTGTTTGTTATCGTCCCAGTTTTATTCCTGACCTTTGCAAAGAGAACCGAATTTGAACTGCTTCACCTAGCGACAGCTTTTAAAACATTTGACTATCACTTTATCCTAGTGTATTGCCTTCTACTCACAAGGAAGCAAGTAATAAGACAATTTCCCTTAATGTTTATCATGAATCAGATAGAACAATAATCTGAAAGTTATAGAGATGTAGAGAAAGTCATGTGAATGGAACACATCAGACTTTTCGTGTAGTAAGCTTTTGCCTATTTGTTACAGTGATTCCGAATAAAGAAGTGTTCAGAGGCTAGTTCTGGAATATTCGAGATATACATTTTATTTTTCATATAAATGTCTTAATGAAAATGGTTGGAGCAATTTTGGAAATGTTAGTTTACGGTGGGGGTATTTTTGGATTGAGGGGAACCTAAAACGTGTATTTGCTTGTCTATGTAGACACATTTGACGGACACACATGCTCTTTATTACTCACGATATATTATATACTACAGCACCTACCCCAACCTGTTTGTTTATGAGAAATGTAACAAAAGATGCTCCTCTAATGGCTTTATTTCAATACGTCATTAGAGCCGCTTTGTAGTTACTTACTGGTCTCTTATAAAGCTTTAGGGCCCTAAGCCGCAAAGGGATGTTTTTATAAGTGCAGGACTACGGAACGACGACAGGGGATCTGGAATGATTCCAAAAAGCCAATCTGACGTCTCTTCAGCACTCACAAATGTGGATCGGCTGTAGAAGTTTTACTCACCACTTAAACTACTTCTAAAGAGAACTGTTTGTGATGCAACCATCGCATATTTTTATTATCTCTACACGTCTATGCACATATGTATAGAGAAGGTATTGTATTGTACCAAAAAATTCAATACAGACATTTCACCGGAAATACATGTTTTGAGAGCCCCTGAATCCAAAAAAGTTGTACTTTATCTACACGTAGTATGTACATGGTGTATATAAGGTATTGCAATCCACCCAAAAATTCGATACCGAGATTTCACAGGATCCAAAAAAAGCACTTTCAGAAAAAGGTCCGTGTGTGTGTCCGTCCGAGTGTCTGTGAATACAATGTCAAAAACGAAAAGTCGGTAAAATACCAAACTTGGTATTTAAGTTTATTATCTTAAAGGGATGCGACACGAAGATTTTGAGAAAAATCCCCGCACCCCAAACTACGCTTAACATGGAACTTTTTTCGAAAACTTTTATTTTCTCAAAAATGGCTCAAACGATTTTGATTAAAATATTATATATAAAAATATTTAGACCATAAATAAAATGTATATCTTGAATTTTCTGGGAATAGCTTTTGAAGACTACTTTATTCTGGAACAGTTTTACGGAATTTTGCATAACTGTTAAACCGTAAGAGCTGGAAAAAAACTTGCCGCACAAAAAAGGTAGAGCACGTTACAACACACAATTTATGTTAATTACATTTTTTCCATGGAGTTGATCGTTTTTGAGATATTCCTTTTTATTGGTTTCAGCTTTGAAAAACGTATACTTTTCTCATACAGGACTTTGTCAACTCGTGTACATACAAACAAAGGAAATTCAGTCACATAGCAACCAGCATTTGACTATCACTTTAACCTATGCTACTCCCTTATTTCGCTTCTACTTAGAAGGAAGCAAGTAATAAGACTATTTCTGCTAATTTCTTCTCGATTAGCATGAAGTAAATGGAAGCATAAGCGTTTTAACAATAATTTGTTTTAGAGATGTAGAGAAAGTCATGTGAATGGAACACATCAGATTTTTAGAAAAAGGTCCCTCTGTCTCTGTGGGCAGTATAGCTCAAAACGAAAAGTCCCTGAAATACCAAACTTTATATTTAAGTTGAGTATCCTCCAAGGATAAGAGACGGGGAGTTTCAAAAAAATCCCCCCACCTCAAACTACAAGGTAAAAAGTTTGAAAATGTTGGTTTTCTCAAAAATGGCTGCAACGATGTTTATTAAAATGTCATATATTTAAGATATTTTTATGAACAAACGAAATGTTTCTCTTGTTTTTTCTGAAGACCTCTTCATTCTGGATGACTTTTATATAACTGGTAAACCGTAAAGATAAAAAAAACTTGCCACACAAAAAAAAATGCAAATTGATGTTATATACATTTTTGTGTAGAGATATCCCGAGCGTTGTGTTTTATACTTTAACCTGATTGGTCATGTCCGACGATGAATGAGCTCAAATGATCTCGGGGTCCATGACCTTAGGGTTACTCGACATTCGTCTTCTCAGTGTAAGGGAAAACCTCATCCGAGTAACTCGCCCTAAGCGAGATTCGAACTCGCGACCTTTTGAATGTAAGGTAGACACGATACTACCCACGTGGGTAACCCAATTCTTCACCATCCACCAATGCCTCCAATCACGGAGTCGATCCAATGTGTTCCACTCACATGACTTTCTCTAAATATCATGCTTGGTATTTAACAGACTTTTCTTTTTTAAGTTACATGTTCATAAGCACACGTGCCTTTTTCTAAACATTTTTTTTAGCCTGGAGACCTCAAAACACATTTCCGGTGAATTTTCAGCATCAAGCTTTGGGTGGAATGCAATACATTCTGTACCTGCTATGTGCATAGTAAGTGTAGAGAAATTAAAAGGCTCAGTAAATATTACATAACCTCATTTGCTGTATTTTGCGGTACTAAAACGTTACGGGGAGACTGATGTGTTGCGACGGTAATTTGGTTGACGTTAATAGTAGAAATGGTTCCATTGTCTGTACTAACAATAATAATAGCCATGACATTGTTGGTACCATAGTGATAAAAATTGAGAAACAAATACAGTAATCACATACCGATCAGTTGCAGTCATTTTCAGAGTAACAAACTTACATACGAGATGATTTCTTTTGAGAAGTTGCAGAAGATTCACATTCAAAACTTGTGTATGCCATTTCAGTGACCCGACAGCTTTCGAAAATAGCGCTCGTTTTTTTTGTTTCAAATGTAACGTCACAATGCAAGTCGATACAAAATGGAAATTTGGAGTTATCCTTATCTAAACAGTAAAGTATGAAAAACTCAGACTAATAAATAATAATTAAATTCGCTATTGCGGAAATATAGTTAAAGGTTTCTCCTATCATCACATTGGAAACACCTGGAAAATCATATCGATAAGACTTATCGATCATAATCGAATCATTCACAGAGCTGAGAGGTGGACACAATATTCTAGCACTTTATATTACGGATGACAGTTTTAACTTCTCTTCCGCTTACCTTTGGTGGCGAAGGTGTTGCATTGCACCCAAAAAAGTTGATGCTCAGATTTTACTGCAAATATATGTTTTGTGCCCTAATCATTGACCCCCCAGAAAACAAATTTTTAGAAAAAAATTCTGATGTATTACATTCACATGACTTTCTGACTGTGCAGTGTGATGGTAACGTGTCTGCCTCACATTAAACAGGTTGTGAGTTCCAATCTCGCTTAGGGTGAGTTATCTGAATAAGGTTTTTTTCGTGGTTTTCTCTTATGCTGAAAAGACGAATGTTGAGTAACTTTAAGCACCATGGACCATTTTACCAATTTCATTCATCGTCCGATATGGCCAACCTGGTTAAACGGCATTAAGCTAAAAAAAAAGAAAAAAACCGAAAACTCCACAAAAATTATTCATTGCATAAATTGTTTGTTTAACGAGATCTACATTTTTTGTGTAGTAAGTTTTTGTTTATCTTTTATCAGTTATACAAAATTCATCCAGAATAAAATGGACTTCAGAGGCTATTCCCAAAAAATTCAAGATTTATTTTATTTGTCAAGTAAATATCTTTAATATACAATCTTTTAATCAAAATCATAAGTCATTTTTGAGAAAATAAAATTTTTCGAAAAAAGTTTCATGTAAAGGGTAGTTGGGGTTGGGGGGATTTTCTTGGAAATCGGGTCGCATCCTTGCAAGATACCAAGTTTGGCATTTAATGGTCCTTTTGTTTTTGAGCTATGCTGTGCACGCACTCGCACATACACCTGTTTCCAGAAATTGTTTTTTTGGACTCAGGGGGACCCAAAACATGTATTTCCGGTGAAATCTCAGTTTTGAATTTTTGTATAAAATACAATACCTTCTCCATACACAATGTAGATAGTATGTGTAAAAAGGCAGTTATTTGTGAGCAGATGCTAATTATAATTTTACTTTAATCTGATATAACTTTTATAATATGTACATTTATCCTGATAGCTTTAAGAAGGAAATAAAGAGTGTTACAATCCTGACAATGGTACAAGGAGTTCCATTCACATGGCTTTCTCTACATCTTTGTAACAAATTATTGTTAAAAAGGTTGTTCTATTTCATGCTAATTGCCTTATTACTTAGTACCTTGCACTAGTATAAACCGATAGTCAAATGTTTTAAAATGTGGTTGCTATGGGATTGGTGTGGTAAGCTTCAAACTCAAACTAATAACAAGGAATATCTCAACTCCACAACAAAACATAGATTGTGTGTTTTAATGAGCTGTACAAGTTTTGTCTGTTTCTTATGCTTTACTAGTTATGCAACACTCAGTAAAATAAAGGTCTTCACAAGCTCTTCAAGATACACATTTTATTTATGATGGAAATAGCTTTAATATATAATATTGTAATCAAAATGGTTAAACCATTTTTGAGAAAAACAACATTTTCGAAACTTTTTGCATGTAAAGGGTAGTTAGCGAATGGGAGATTTTGTTGCATCCTTGGAAGATAATAAACCTAAATACAAAGTTTGTAATTAACAGTCTTTTCATTTTTGAGCTATGCTGCCGCCCCCCCCCCCCCCCCACACACAGAACTTTTTCTAAAAAGACTTTTTTTGATTTAGGGGTCCCAAAACAAGTATTGTGTTGAAATCTCTGTATTAAATTTTTGGATGATATGCAATACCTTCTCTATACACTATGTAGTGCAAGTAAAATGCACAAGAATGCACCAAACTTTAATAATAATAAAAATAGAGATAATAAAAACAATAACAATAATAATAACAATAGTATTTATTTCATCCAGTTTATCAATACAATGATTTTGGACATGTCATTGCATACATTTATACAGAAACACAAACTAAACTTCATCCAAATTATATAAGCATCTATACAAAAGATATACCTTCAATTTGAAGTTAAATTGTCGTTTTGACAGCTTTGCAATTGCTTTAATTTCTGGAGGTAATTTGTTAAAAAGTTTAATTCCTTGATATTGTACATTTTGATTTACATTATAATAGTTGATGTTGCCTCCTGTATTGTATTTATACAATTTGTCAAGTTTGGTATTTGACTGACAATAACAGGATCATCAGTAACCACCCCATTTATTTTCAGTGTAATATTTTGATATGTTGGAGATTATTTTCTGGTTCCATGCAGTTTTGCAAACATTTTTAGAAGTATCCATTTTCTCTTTGTATACATTAATTTTTGTATTAGTAAACTATTAAAGTAATCTCTTATATTTGTTTTTATAATATTCCAGAGAAGTACTTTTATACAAAGCAAACATGTCTCTAACTTGCTCTTTTAGTTTGATTGTCTCTGTTGGTAAGTTTGTTTTTTTAACATTATTTACAACTATACTTTTCTGTGGGCAAGAGGCATTAAAATTTGTTTTGAATATCTTATAAAATTCATTCCATTTATCATCTACATTATTGCCAGTACAGAAAACAGTTTCCCAATCCACACCAGCTAAGTTATTTATTAAACTGTTTATATTTTCATTGCTCAAGTACCTTGTGATTCTAATTCCTTACACCCAACAACAAGAACAAAGTCAATCTATTGTGCATAATAATCAGAAATGTATGTTTGAAATTGAGTATATGAAATGTTTTCAATATTAGATGCATCATGATCTATAATGGAGGAAGTTTGGTTTGGTGATTCCTGAATTATATCTTCAATATTATAAGAAGTAAATATTTGCTTTAGATTTTTGTAGGATCTGTCACATGTTAAAATGCCCGCGATAATCACTTTTGAATCAATACCTAGATGAAATTCATTAAAGGGTGATGGACAAATCCCAAATATAAGTATGCTGGCCATGTTGGTAGCAGCTGCCTCTAGGACCATCCCTGATATATATATATATAACAACACCGATAGGTTGATCTAGATAATTATCAATTTTACATCATTTAATATTTGAATTAATGCTAAAAGTTTAGTTTTTATAAAGGTGTATTATTACAAGTATGCTGTTACCTTAGCAGCCTGCCCTCTAAACCAAGAGAGTGTAAATAACCTTGTTGGTCTGTTTACATAAAGTTGAAGAGGTCCTGGGAAGGGATGTCCTGCTTCTCTATCAACTGCACTTCATTGTTACTTTCTCTACTTAGTACAGAATACGCACTCCACCCAACGATGCGACATGAACATTTTGAGCAAAATCCTTCTGCCCCAAACTAACCCTTTACATAGAACAAATTTTGAAAATTTTTATTTTCCCAAAAATGACTCCAATAATTTTGATTAAAATACTGTATATTAAACATATTTACACAAGCAATAAAATTTATATCTTCAATTGTCTGGGAATAGCCTCTGAAGACATATTTATTTTGCATAACTGGTAAACTGTTAGAGATACACAAAAAATTACTGCTCAAAAATGTAGTTCTTGTTAAATCACACAATTTGTTATATATATTGTTTCAAGAAGTTGACCATTTCTGAGATATTGCTTGTTATTTGTTTCAGTTTTAAAATAATTAAAGTTTCCTTATATGCAAATTTGTAAAGTTGTGACCACACAGAGAAAGAGTTGGAATGACATAGCAAGCAGCTTTGAAAAGATTTCACTTCTGCTTACAAGGAAGGCTAATGTTTATGTTGAGAAGAGCGATCTTGTGTAAGGATTTGTTCCAGAGAAAGTCATATGAATACAACACAGCTGAAAAGTGAATAATGCCACAACCAAGTTGTACGTCTCTCATTCGACTGTTTCTAAGTTACTCTTATAAAACACAATTTATACAAAAATACTTTTACATCATTTGGAGATGGATTCCTGACATCAAAACAAGAAAATAGCTTCATATAAACATATGCTCTAAAACACTTTGTTTATTAATGAAAGTCATCTTTAATGGCTTTCCAGGTCCAACCTAATGACTTGATTTACTTGTGTTGTCATTCAGAACACTCTCCCAGACTATTAGAAAATGTGCCACTGGCTGTAAAATGGATAGGCAGAGGGGGACCAGTTGCATGGCCTGCACATCAATCTTTTGGGGGCATCTTAAACCATTGGTTTATGCAGCAGACTTCCTAGAGGAAGCTTATGTGTCATGTTAGCCTGTGAAATCATATGACATTCAATACTTGGACATGTCTAGACACTGGAGGAGTACATTTTCCATAAGTGGTGTTTGTGGCAAACTAAAAAGGAAAAGTAGAATAAAATGTTTTGATTAATAGCATTTTGAAGCTCAAAACAAAGGGACATTTGTTGTTGTTTTGATGTAAGGAACGTGTCTGTAAAGTTGAGTATTTAACATGCAGGTTGTAATTGTGAAAGTGAACAAGAAGGACAGCTTGTTAACATGGACAAGTTGCCTGGTGAGCAGCCCAATACACAGGTAACATGCCCTCTTAAACTTTGACCAACTATTTAACATAATGACACAATACTTCTCTTCATTACATCTTGTTTTTTAATAAAGCTCTTTAAAATGTTATTGAAAAATGATTATTTAAATTTAAAAAAAAAAAACTAATTCATATAATACATAAAAACTTTTTTGTTAAAATAAAGCCTATTTAGGTGTAAATGTGAGCTAAAAATTTGAGCCCTGAATGTCAAATAGTTTCTGAGATAATGGGACATCTGTACAGAAAATTTTACTTCAGAAATTGTTTTCAAACATAGCATTTTAAAACTTTCCAAACACAACTTCACATGAAGGAAATGTAACTGGGATGTAATACTGCAAATAGCTAAAGAAAACTTTCCAATCAAAATAAAAAAAAAAAACACTAATATTTACAAAGTTATAAATGTTTCACCAAGTGAGTGTACCAAAATATTCTAAAACTACTTTGCAGAATTATTTTCAACAATATTTTAAAAGTATTTACAATAGGTGCACCTCTGGAAAGATACACCAAAATTATTTCTCTATTAGCATGAACTAAATAGAAGCATAAGCTTTATAATAATATTTTTTCAGAGATGTAGAGAAAGTGATGTGAATGGAACACATCAGATCTTTTTTTTTTTTATTAGGTTAATGTCCTTTAACGTGATTGGTGATATGAAATGATAAATGAAATGTCAATGGAGCTTATAGTTATTTGTGTTGTGAGGATAGGTAAAACCCCCCCAAAATACCTTATCTGGGTAACTGAGTGTGAGGTAGACCAGTTTGATAACATGACTGCAGCAACTGTTGGTACTCCTGATTGCTGCGAACGCCATCAGAAGCTCTTGGAGTGTCTGTTGCTGTGTGAGCAACGGGAAAACTGCCAAGATGGCAGTTGATGAGATTCAAGGTAACACCATGGTAAAATACTGACACAGCTTTGTTGTAACGACCCAACTAAACTTGTTTCTGTAGCATTATCAGTCACTTGGAGTAGTTACGGGTTCGTATCCTGGGTGCAGGTTTTGGTGTGGATATGTGGGTGCCCTATCTCAGGATTTTACTGTTTTCAGGGTGTGGATATGTGGGTGTCCTATCTCAGGATTTTACTGTTTTCAGGGTGTGGATATGTGGGTGCCCTATCTCAGGATTTTACTGTTTTCAGGGTGTGGATATGTGGGTGCCCTATCTCAGGATTTTACTGTTTTCAGGGTGTGGATATGTGGGTGCCCTATCTCAGGATTTTACTGTTTTCAGGGTGTGGATATGTGGGTGTCCTATCTCAGGATTTTACTGTTTTCAGGGTGTGGATATGTGGGTGCCCTATCTCAGGATTTTACTGTTTTCAGGGTGTGGAACGACACAAGTGCTCTATTCAATTAGTTGGGTCGAACACATTCCTCCTAAATGTGAAACTGCACTTTTACATGTTATTTTTGATGCAGTAATTTGGTGTGTATTAAAATGAACCAAGGGCTACACCATGCACCTGCCGATGTTCTCCACGGGTCGTCACAACTCGGCTACTTGGACGTGTTTGTTCCCTTCCCATTTTAAATGTCCCCTCTTGGTATAATTTATATTTGCCTGTTGACAAAACATGTTGGATACACTCACATCATGGTACAAACATGTAGCTGCTGGTCTCCATGTTAACAAGGGGGTTATCATCTCACACTTACATTAACTTTATAAACAATAAATGTGCTGTAATGTTACCATGCTAGCTTCATACACTCAAGGTCACAGATTCAAACCTGGCGGTGCACAATGGATTTTTTCGGGTGTAAAAATCCTTATCATGGCTTCCTTCGGAAGGGAAGAAAAGCTGTGGGTCCCGTGTCATAGATTCACGGCACGTAAAAGAACCTCAAGTCTGATAGAGAGGCCTCTGAGGAAATTTAAGTGATCTTCCATGACCAGTATAGAATGGGACACTGAGAACCACAGCAGTTATTAGAACCTCAAGCCTGATAAAGAGGCCTCTGAGCAAAATTAACTGAGCTTCCACACCCAGTATAGAATGGGACACTGAGAACCACAGCAGTTAAAGAACCTAAAGTCTAATAAAGAGGCCTCTGAGCAAAATTGAGTGATCTTCCATGACCAGTATAGAATGGGATGCTGAGAACCACAGCAGTTATTAGAACCTCAAGCCTGATAGAGGCCTCTGAGCAAAATTAAGTGATCTTCCATGCCCAGTATAGAATGGGACGCTGAGAACCACAGCCGTTAAAGAACAGCAAATGTGATTATTTCACCAATTTTGTTCATTAAGACCCTAACTATAGGGTGGCCTCTGAGCGTTCCATGCACATACCTTGTGGTGGCACATATAGTAGTGTATTCCCTTTCTACATATCCCTGTATATATTACCTTTATTTAACTCGTACAAAGTATATAGTGAGTAATTAACACCCAAGGAAATATAGCAACAGTATGTACTTTATATGGATACTTTTATGTGCACTACCTTTGAATTTACCAATATGAGCATAGGATTCTCTAAAAACAGTGAATTGGCATTCTGGGTAATAGAAATAATTGAAATAACAATTCAGAGAGGTGGATTCTAACATATGCTAAGCCCAACTAAAGCCTTCTTTGGGGAGCCCACTTTTTTTGTATTTTTAGCTAACTAAGCACAATTTGGAAATAAACTCAGTTTTTGCAGCTTTGTAATTATATAAATTAGCATAGAATTAAACAATTATATCCTATAAACAAAATAACCTCAAGACGAGAAATAAATTATAGACTTGTCATGTTTTGAAATCCACCTGTTCGATTACATAGTTTTATTTGTCAGCAAAACAAAACTTTATTCACAGTAAAATAAGGCTGTCAAACTAGCAAAATGCATCTCACAAACTATATTACAAAACATTGAGAATAACACGGAAAAGATAAGAAATTGTCAGTACATGAACTATTACAATTCAGAAATGAATGAACTTATTGTTACACAAATTTATGGAGTCATTATATAAAACAGAATATTTCAATAGCTAAAGCAATTGAATAATATCATGATTTGTGGAAGGTAGCAAAACATGCTACACACAGGGCTACATTACATTTTGTTTTGTGCTACAATGTGCACATCTACGATATGTGGGACCCTTCTCTGGTAAATGGGCTCCCACATTATTTAGTCTGAACGACCATCGGGATGGTTTCTTTTTCTTGCCCATCCAACTGCTGCTATTGGACCAGACTTTTGTCTCAATGAGTTGGGAAACAAGAAATTAACGGAAGGCTAAATGAAATATTGGTTTTGCCTGTTTTAACGTTTGCTTATAAACAGTGTAGCAATTTACAACTGATGCATCAAGGCAATAGAAAAACAATTTCATCCACCATCTTCTTGATGTGTCATAACATGACACGCGTTGATCAAAATGGTCAACTCCACCCATGTACTTATTATAGTCACGAATGGATTCTGGACAAGTGATCTGCCCTCTAAGAACATGGGACATTGAAAATGGTCAACTCCACCCATGTACTTATTATAGTCACGAATGGATTCTGGACAAGTGATCTGCCCTCTAAGAACATGGGACATTGAAAATAGTCAACTCCACCCATGTACTTATTAGAGTCACAAATGGATTCGACAAGTGATCTGCCTTCTAAGAACATGGGACATTGAAAATGGTCAACTTCACCCATGTACTTATTAGAGTCACGAATGGATTCGACAAGTGATCTGCCCTCTAAGAACATGGGACATTGAAAATGGTCAACTCCGCCCATGTACTTATTATAGTCACGAATGGATTCTGGACAAGTGATCTGCCCTCTAAGAACATGGGACATTGAAAATGGTCAACTCCACCCATGTACTTATTAGAGTCACGAATGGATTCTGGACAAGTGATCTGCCCTCTAAGAACATGGGACATTGAAAATGGTCAACTCCACCCATGTACTTATTATAGTCACGAATGGATTTGACAAGTGATCTGCCCTCTAAGAACATGGGACATTGAAAATGGTCAACTCCACCCATGTACTTATTAGAGTCACGAATGGATTCTGGACAAGTGATCTGCCCTCTAAGAACATGGGACATTGAAAATGGTCAACTCCACCCATGTACTTATTATAGTCACGAATGGATTTGACAAGTGATCTGCCCTCTAAGAACATGGGACATTGAAAATGGTCAACTCCACCCATGTACTTATTAGAGTCATGAATGGATTCGACAAGTGATCTGCCCTCTAAGAACATGGGACATTGAAAATGGTACTGACATCACAAACACATTTCTTACCTCTATCGTTCCGTTTAGACACTCCTACTTCACCACTACTACTTTCACCCATTTTTATTAGCTTGTCTGGAACAAGTTCATCTTTTGGAAAATGTTTCCTTGTCTGGCGAATTGTAGCACAGCAAAATAGTTTCTTTTGTAACAAGCTTATCATCATGTGTATTGTGAAAAAGAAATTGTCAAAATATAAGCAGTAAGCAAGTCCTTCAAATGCTGTGGCTCATTTACAAACCACCCTTTCTCCTAGTGAGCCTGTTACAGTTTCCCCCTCCTTTCCTTCATACACAGAAAATGTCAAACAGTAGCCATTACCCATATTTTGAAACCTCTTTTTATGGGCTTCATTGGCATGTACTGTTTCAGGCTACTGCGACCATAGACTCATCAATACTTAGATTTCTAGAAGGAAGTATTGTTTAGATGAGTCAAGAAAGGCCTTATTTTATAAAGCTTATCATACTGTGGTTCCCTCTTCTTTGGCATTTTTGCATTATCGTTGAAATGCAAATGACGTAAAATCTTCAAAACTCTTTTCAGTGGCATTACTGTAGCAACTCTATCAGCTCTTGGCTCCAATAAAGACTTATGCTTGGGAGTCTGTGAAATCCCATTACTATCAGTATTCCCAAGAAAACTCCTGATTAGTTATGTCCAGGGCTACATGTGCCTGAGATGCTTACGACTGTGTCTCCTTTACAATTAATTCCAAAAATAACGGAGTAAAATTCAAAGAAAATATGCTTATGCTGCTTCCTAGAAGTTCCTGTGCTTTATATGATATTCCAAATGGCTGGATGAAGTTTACAGATGAAAACTGGTTGTTTACCTGGCTTACATGCGACCATTTCATTCTACCATTATAGGAATTACCGTCATCACCATCACAAACAGCTTCATCTTCCTCTCGAGTAGTAGCTACTGTAACATCTGGATTCATAGCATCACCTACATCAGCTTCACTCACTAAGGAGGCATCCACTAGTTGATCCTCTGCATCTGAGTTTTCTGCCATTTCGTCAGTTATAATTGTCATTGCTTCGGCTAAATCTCTTTCATCATTCAAATTAAATCTCCTATTAGCCACTGTGTCTATAATAAGTCAAAATAGAATCATTAAGTATATTTCCATGTCATAGCTATACATAATTCATTTTTGTGATTAAGAAAATATTTAAATCTTTTGTTACTTATTACAATTATATTCTGTGAACTTCTAAATAGCCTTACATCCTGCATCCTATGATATTAGAATTCATGAGGATTTCGAGTAACTGAAGAAATGAAATATGATTTGGAAAAATAATAATTCAAGCATTACACCTAACCTCACTTTTGGAGCATACCTTTCAGTTAGTTTGTTATACCATCTTAGCGGAAACACATGGTGAATATGTATATTAGCTATTATAAACTACAGATTCCAAGCAAAATATGTAAGCAATTTATTTACTAATACATATTTAAATAGTGAATTTATCGTGAGCATAAAAAAGAACATATTTTACAGATGCGATTTGCCCATGTGCACCGTATTACAAAACTAACATTTAGAGCTTGCAATACCGCATATAGGAATACATTTACTTCTTAAATATAATTCAATTCAATATATTTTGTCCAGTTTGATCATGTACCTACATGATATTTGGATATGTCAGTTTACATTTAGAAGTAAAATATTTACAATAGTAAGAACAGTACAAATTCTGTAAGCAGCAAGTATGGTCTATTTACAATAAAAGTGCACAAATAAGATCAGATAGCTATAAGTATGAGATATTTACAATAAGAGATTAGTACAGATCAGTAGGCATGAAATGTGAGCAACCTGAGCCAGGATCACAGATATACCAAGTTATAACTATTTTAGACGAGAGGAGATTGTGTCAAATAAGCCTCAACACTATAGAAACAGTTTTTTTGTGAAAAGGATACAACACGAGATTTGAATTTTTTAAAACATGTAATTTCCCTCAGCGACTGAGGTAGTCTATTGTACAAAGTAATGCAATTAAACAGTGTACTATGTTCAAATCGTGTTGTGTTATGAGTTATACTGCAGAATTGTTGATTATTTCTGGTGCCATGATTATGTTTATCTTTATTCAGTTGGAATATTGTGAGATTTTTTTTATGTGCTTTAAGACTTCAAGAATGTAGATGCAAGGTACAGGTAGAATGTTTAGAGATTTAAATAATAGTTTATAGGATGTGTTGCTCTGTTTGCCTGCAATTATTCTGATTACCCTTTTTTGAATTATAAATATGGTATCCGACTTTTTACCCCAGAATATAATTACGTATGCAATAAGGCTATGGAAGTATGCAAAGTACAAGCTTCTCAACATCATGTGGCTTACCTTGTCCCTTATTACCTTGAGGGCAAAGCATGTTTGACTGAGTCTTGAGGCCAGCTTCTCTATATGTGTACACCATTGCAGGTTTTTATCTATCCATATTCCTAAGAATTTAATACTATTTACATATGTGATGGATTTATTTTCAAAAAACGTTTGTGTTTCTGAGATGTCTGAAGGATATAGCTTGAGTTTTTTCTATATTAATTACCAGTTTATTTTTAAGGAACCATTGCTGTAACTGGCTCTCCGAGTCTCTTATATGGGTTTTGTTTCTGCTAAAAGAAAGCTTAGTATCATCCGCAAATAATGTTACATGACATTTTTTGAGTTGAGCTGGTAAATTATTGATATAAATTAGAAATAGTAAAGGTCCTGAACCCTGGGGTACACCATATTGAGGCACTTTACAGAGGAATTATAGGATTCATATGTGTTTGTGTGGTCATTTATACTTATTTCGACAAATTGAGTGCGATTACTGAGGTAAGAGGAAATCCAGTCGCTTGCGGTTCCGCGTATTCCATAGCATTCCAGTTTTCCAGAGAGTATTTTATGGTTTACGAGGTCGAAAGCCTTTGATAAGTCTAAGAACATACCTATGTTGTGTTCCCTTTGATCCGACGAGTTATAACTTCTATCTAAAAAGGCATGAATCCATGTTGGGCAGTATTTAACATTTTATGTTTATTGACAAATGATTCAAAGCGGTTCAGCATTAGTTTTTCAAATATTTTTGAAAGTGAAGCTAATAGCGAAATTGGTCTATAATTTTCAAGCTTTGATTTGTCTCCTTTCTTAAAGATTGGTTTTATTTTGGTGATTTTTAAACAATCTGGAAAAATTCCTATAGATAACGATAAGTTTATCATGTGACATAGAGGGTTAATGATGTTATCACAACACTTTATCCAAATAATACCGGGTGTACTATCCACCCCACAAGTATATCTGGGTTTTAGATTTTTTAATAATGTTTTCAGTTCACACTTATCAACTGGGTAAATAAAGATTGAATTATGTGTGGTAGGAATACCGTAAATGATAAATGTAATGTATGCTTACCTCTTAAGTTGAAATAACTATCCGTAAACTCTTGAAGTTACATTCATACGCTAACGATGCACAAATGCTTTGTGGCAATCCTAGTAACCACTTATTACGTGGACGTACAGGCACAATGATCTAGAAGTCAGAGAGCGCTAAATTCAAAAATTGACAAACATAAGCGCCAGAGAACGTTGTCACAAAAGTGTTTGGGTTATAAGGGCCACCTTAAACCTGTGTGCCATTACAATATCGACCAAAATAGCAAGTGGCAAACATAGACCACTGAGTATAAAGGGTTAAGTGATCTTTCAGGACCCGTATAGAATGGGACGCTGAGAACCACATCAGTTAAAGAACCTCAAGTCTGATAGAGACGTCTCTGAGCAAATTTAAGTGATCTTCAGGACCAGTATAGAATGGGACGCTGAGAGTAGTTAAAGAACCTCAAGCCTGATAGAAAGGCCTCTGAGCAAAATTAAGTAATCTTTCACACCTAGCATAGAATGGGACGCTGAGAACCACAGCAGTTAAATAACCACAAGTCTGATAGAGAGGCCTCTGAACAAAATTAAGTGAACTTTCACGACCAGATTAGAATGGGACACTGAGAACGGGCAGAGAAAGCGATGTGAGTGTAAGAACGGGCAGAGAAAGCTATGTGAGTGTAAGAAGAACGGGAAGAGAAAGGGATGTGAGTGTAAGAAGAACGGGCAGAGAAATCGATGTGAGTGTAAGAAGAACGGGCAGAGAGAGCTATGTGCGTATAAGAACGGGCAGAGAAAGCGATGTGAGTGTAAAGTTAAACAGGCAGAGAAGGCAATGTGAGTGTAAATGAAGAACGGGCCGGGAAGGTGATGTGATTATAAGGGAAGAACGGTCCGCGAAGGCGATGTGAATGTAAAGGAAGAACGGGCCGGGAAGGTGATGTGAGTGAAAACGAAGAACGGGCCGAGAAGGCGATGTGAGTGTAAGACGAACGGGCAGAAAAAGGGATGTGATTGTAAGAGGAACGGGCAGAGAAAACTATGTGAGTGTAAAAAGAACGGGAAGAGAAAGGGGTGTGAGTAAGAAGAACGGGCAGAGAAAGCGATGTGAGTGTAAGTAGTTTGGTCAGAGAAACGTATGTGAGTGTAAGAAGAACGGGCATAGAGGGCGATGTGAGAGTATAAGAGGACCGGGCAAAGAAACGATGTGAGTATAAAATGAACGGACAGAGAAAGTGATGTGAGTGTAAGAGGAACGGGCAGAGAAAGCGATGTGAGTGTAAGAACGGGCAGAGAAAACGGTGAGTGTAAGAGGAACGGGCAGAGAAAGCGATGTGAGCGTAAGTAGATCGGTCAGAGAAACCTATGTGAGTATAAGAAGAACGGGCAGAGAGGGCAATGTGAGAGTATAAGAGGACCGGGCAGAGAAACGATGTGAGTATAAAAGGAACGGACAGAGAAAGTGATGTGAGTGTAAGAGGAACGGGCAGAGAAAGCGATGTGAATGTAAGTGGATCGGTCAGAGAAACCCTTGTGAGTGTAAGAACGGGCAGAGAGGGTGATGTGAGAGTAAAAGAGGACCGGGCAGAGAAACGATGTGAGTATAAAAGGAACGGACAGAGAAAGTGATGTGAGTGTAAGAGGAACGGGCAGAGAAAGCGTTGTGAGAGTATAAGAGGAATGAGCAGAGAAAGCGATGTGAGAGTATGAGGAACGGGCAGAGAAAGGGATGTGAGAGTATAAGAGGAACGGGCAGATGAAGCGATGTGAGAGTTTAAAAGGAACGGGCAGAGAAAGCGATGTGATAATTTAAGAGGACGGGCAGAGAAAGCAATGTGAGAGTATAAGAGGAACGGGCAGAGAAAGGGATGTGAATGTATAAGAGGAACGGGCCTAGAAAGCAATGTGAGAGTATAAGAGGAACGGGCAGAGAAAGGGATTTGAGAGTACAAGAGGAACGGGCAGAGAAAGGGATGTGAGAGTATAAGAGGAACGGGCAGAGAAAGGGATGTGAGAGTATAAGAGGAACGGGCAGAGAAAGGGATGTGAGAGTATAAGAGGAACGGGCAGAGAAAGGGATGTGAGAGTATGAGGAACGGGCAGAGAAAGGGATGTGAATGTATGAGGAACGGGCAGAGAAAGCGATTTGAGAGTATAAGAGGAACGGCAGAGAAAGGGATGTGAGAGTTTAAAAGGAACGGGCAGAGAAAGCGATTTGATAGTATAAGAGGAACGGGTAGAGAAGGTGATGTGAATGTATAAGATGAATGGGCATATAAAGCAATGTGAGAGTATAAAAGGAACGGGCAGAGAAAGCGATGTGATAATTTAAGAGGACGGGCAGAGAAAGCGATTTGAGAGTATAAGAGGAACGGGCAGATGAAGCGATGTGAGAGTTTAAAAGGAACGGGCAAAAAGACATCACTATCTGTCATTAGTTTCAGTTGTGAAATACTTCTCTTCTCAGACAGGAAGTGACTGTTTTTCTTTTGTTCTACTCCTGACCAAGCAAAGAAGAGCTTTAATGGAGATTGCAGATTCCAGTTCTCTTTTAGTCTGAGACCATCTGAGCCGTTCCAATTGGTTACTGAAACAATATGGCGTCGGCACAGCTGATCTCGGGGCTTGGCAATATTTATGTTCATATGTAGTAGAGAAAATGTAACATATCATGTTTTATTGTCTGTGCATAAATGCGGCAAAAGTGACTTGTAGCAGGCACAGGTACAATAATTAATATAACGTGGTCACTTTATCACCTATGCGTAAATGTGGGAAATCAGCACAAAGAAATTAAAAGAAAAACGAAACAACATGCGTATTTAAAACAATTATCACCATAGTTGTGTTTTTTACGAAAACTAGAATTTTGGTTTACACAATGCCCAGAATTGTCATATGTCTACAAATAAGGTTAACATGTGATGGCTATTGATAGCTGCTACCGTGTGAAAACAACTTAAAACATACAACTTGATTAGAGTATGTGGCGGAGGTCCCGGCTGGGGTGGGGAATTTATCTTTAACCAGAATTATTCCCTATCCCCCACAGAGTCTGGAAGTACGAATATGTGTGTGTGTGTGTGCGCGTGCGCGTGCGCGTGCGCGCGTGAGAAAGAGAGAGAGAGAGAGAGATAAAAACATTTAAACCCAGCGTAAGGAATCTACAGAAAGGTTTCTTTCTAATGCAATGGAAGAAAAAAAAAGTGTGGCAAAAAGCCTACTTTAAGATGAATCATTTAGCAATTAATGATAAAAAAAAAAAAAAAAAACAGAAAAAATTGTATTAGCTGTTAAAAATGAAAGTTGCAATTTGTAAATCTATTAGTAATGCATCTAGATAATAGATTGAACTGGGATGTACATACAAATAAACATTGCGCTAAACTGACAAGTCATATACATGCTTAAACAATTAGAATTTTAATTACTAAGAAATGTATTATGCATTGTTTCACTCTCATTTGTATTATGGAATTTTACTGTGGAGTAATGCAAGTGGCAAAAGAAACATATTCGTTGCATTAAAGATCTATAAAAAAACAACTTTAAAACTTATTTTTTGAAGAACTCGACTTTTAACTGTCCTTGTCTTTATATGCTTGCCTACTATACATAAAAGTAAGCTACCAAACCTTACCTTCCAGGAACACTATGCACCATTATAACACTAGAAACAACAATAATTTAGAAATGCCATATTTTAGGCTGAGCAAAACTCAAAATCGTTACGTATATACAGTTACCCTATAGTATCCAACTATTCCCCTTAAAGCAGTTTAAGATTATCTAGAAATGTTATTATGGGACTTGGGTTTTATAGTATTAGTGACTTGTTACACTACACATGGTAAATGACATTGCTGTAACTTTTTATTTATTTTATTTAAGACATGTGTATTTGCTATGTATAGGCACATTACCTATCTATATGTGAATGTGTATTTGTTTTAACTATGATTGTATGACTATGTCTATAGCAGCCAGATACTACTTTTGGACAACTATAAAGAAATAGATATTGGAACATCCATCGAGTGGTGAACTGAAGTATGAAATGACACTATTATATGGACTGAGCTGGACAGCTTATAGTTAAAGTAGGAGGGGCATACATTTTGGACACAAATGCAGAAAAATAGTTGCAAAAGGTAATGATAGGTAGTAGGCATTTAAGTCATATGATGTAGCTCAAGTCGTGCAGTTTTTAAAACCTACATCTGCTTTTGCACATTTACATGACCTGTCATGTCAGTTTTCCTACCCTTGTAACTTTACTAAAGTTTCCTTTGCACATGGACAAGGTCAGTTGATATTAATTTCATCATGTTTCTGTCAGAATGTCACATTTTTGTTATGCATTTGGATGTATTGTTTGATGGATTTCTCATGAAGCTAATAGTTATATTTTTAAAATAATTTTATATGCACGACATTACCGAAAGTGATTTTCAAATTATCACAAAGGAAATAATTGCGAGACATGCCTATAAAATATCAAATGGAGAAATATGTAGCCTGATTGTTCAGGAACATAATGGTAAACAAATTGGCTTTAGAACTACAAAATCTATAGAATTATCAGTTTTCTTAAGATCTGTACATTGTGACCTACCTTGTCTCAAATTGATTTTAAAAGTACCTAAGATCTTATTATAAAAACAGTATTTTATTACTTACTACACATATATACACAAGAAATAGTAGTTATTGGTGAAGCTTAAAGGAGAAGCCAGATTTATGTTAATGTTCAAAGACTGACTTATTTCCACTAACGCTAAGTTTTTATGTTCTGCTTACTTAAAATTGTGAAAAATAAAACAAACAAAAAAATGGAATTTTGTAAAGTGAATTTGTATTCATTTAAAGTATAATATGTTGGTTAAATACAGTTTATTGAGGTAAAAACCACATAGCCTTTCATTTTCCTAGAGATATGTTCACAGTGTGTAATACTGCGGACTTTCTTTTCTGAGGTAGTAAAGATGCAGTTTCTTTCACCTTTGAGTAAGCATGCTCCTTTCTAAATTCTGACCTGCGTACTATTCCAGAAGTCACACATTTTCTTCCTCCACAAGCTGTTTTTCTTCTTATTATAGGTGTAGGCTGCACACCTATCTTTTTGTTACTGCATAACCGAGATTTTGATTTTAAGCCAGAATACTTTCCAAAAGTATTTAATGCTGTGATCAAATCAGCATAATTCTTAATTTTTTTTTTTCAAAATTTAAAACCATCTTTGCATGCTATCATATATAAATATATTATACTATACACACAAGTTACTCATTCTAAGTAAAGGATAATTTTGCAAACTATTCGCCGAATTCTCACACTTGCAGCATTTAACAAAATCCATTTCAGTTTTACTATCATCAAATCAGATGGAATTGCTGATAGAAAGATACCGTCATGAATGTTGCCGGTCAATCGACCAATGGCAGAGAGCTATGTTGGTCAATCGACCAATGACAGAGTTCCAGCCTAAAAGTGAAATAGGATCTGCAATGTCGTGCGATTTACAATGACAATCGCATAACAACAGCTTTTAAAACATTTGACTATCACTTTAGCATAGCACATTCCTTTAGTTACCTTCTACTTATAAGGAACTAAGTTATAATAACATTCTGCTAATGTTTATCTCGATTAGCATTGTGTAGACAAAAGAATAATCTCTTGTAAGAACTGTTTGTATTTGGAGCAGCTAGAGAAGGTTATATGAATGGAACACATCACAGTTTTCTAAAACGTTTTTGTTATTTATCTCACCATAACATATATTGGCTGTTTTCTCAACGTGGAATAGAATACTTCCGCTACCTAATATACGTGGTAGAAAAAGTAATAAGAGAGAAACTAGCTAGAAACTGTTATTTTTGTAATATGGAAAAGCGCCACAGCAGCTTCTGTGAAGAACAGGTCTCGGCAACTGTACCATATGGAAACTGTTAAATGAGTGTTACTGATCATCGCACCTGCAGACATCAAGTGACAACTTTACGGTTGTGGTTTTATTCGTTGGTCCAACTTTCTGTTTTAGCTTGAAGCGTACACATGTTACACCAAATTCATGATGGGGTTTGCAAATGTCGTCAAAGATAACGTACAAGATCAAGGACTCCGGTCCACCTCAAATCCTGGAATTGAGAGAGAGAGAGAGAGAGAGAGAGAGAGAGAGAGAGAGAGAGAGAGAGAGCGAAAGCAATCTAGTTTCCTGTTTTCCTTTCATGAACTTGCAAATTGGAGAATGTCTCAGCTGGTGCAAAGTGATCAATTTCTTTGATATATCTCTTTGTTCTAAATCATTGTAATTCACTTTCCAGCGCAGCAAATTAACACCGACACAACATTCATAAAACATTTATATACCAAATGTGTCTAATTATTTACTAAACGCTCCTTTAAAAGATTAATGCATTCCACCCTTCTAATGTTACTCTCTCTACCAAAAAATGTTTGAAATTAATGATGACTTCACGGTAACAAGCGAGAGTCGTAAAACTCCAGGCTTAACTTTGTGGTCTTCATCAACATTAATAACTAAGCTCCGGATATTTAGGTTCTAAAAAGTTAAATTTATGTTCTATTTATCATGTATTAGGATTTTATAAGATCTTATATGTTGAGTTTAGGAATTTATAGGATCTTTGGCATTATACACACACACACACACACACACACACACACACACACATATATATATATATACACACACACACACCTACCCACATACACACACACATATATCCATGCAAATCACTGGGCACTGTTTAAAACACTAACTTTAAATTGTAAAAAGTTAAATTAACTGTAACTTTAGTATGTATTTGAAGGTACCAAATTCAGTACACCTACGAATAGTATGGCACTGAAAAGCAAACAAATTTCAAGCACTACTGTGCAAAAGTTGAAAAACAGATAATTTAATTTCCAACACTGCATGTGCAAAAGAACTAGGTATACTCATTTTGCTTTAATACTATACTTTAAAACACACACAATTAATGTTAAACACTACAAATGCAAAAGTTTTCAGTGCTCCAAGTATGACGCTAAACAATGAAGTACTTGGAAAGATTGTGAAGTATAACCCCCTTCTGTCTTCTGTTAAAATGCGCTTGAAAGCGGAGAAACTGCGTTCCACTACACACAAGGTAAAAGGTGCGAACTTCATCCCGGCTATTTCCTTAGGATTCCAACTCAATGATCCCTGCACTTTTTCTCCACAGAGAATGCGGCCAATTGTTGCTACGATCTTGAAATCTGGAACGCGCACCAAAACAGCTTCCAACTTCTTTTTTATAGAGTCTCCACTTGATCCAGGCACCACTTGTTTCTTACCTCCTCTGACTTGCAATGCTTCTGTCATGGGGAGAGATGATTCTTCCAATTTTTTTATTGCACTTTCAAAGTGAAGCAATTTGCTTTGTTATAGCTCAACTCCTGTACTGCTGCTCCTGAGTGTAATGCTTCCTTTGCCTTACAATGGCGGCTGCTTCAAGTTCATTTAATGGATCAATTACCTCTACGACGCTTGTGTAGTTTTCCACATAATACATTGCTGTTGTGATACCCCACCGTGTCACTACAGGCTGTGGAGGCAGCGGTATCGAAGGATACTTCTCTCTGAATATCACCACTCAATTTGAAGCTTTCAGGAAAACCTTCTTCACCGAAGAAATTATTTTGTTGACTGTAGGATGCCCTTCCCGAATCTTTTCAACTACCCGGTGGAGGAGTCCATGTGCAAGACAGGTGACATGGAGCATATGAGGACGGAAAGCCTTTAAACATTCACCCGCTTTCAACGTGTAAGCTGCACTGTCGGTCACTAACAATTTCAATTTTTCCTCTCCTTCTGCATCTGGCCACATGGCCTTTAAAGCTGCCCTCACTGCAATTGATATTGTAGAGTGGTTGGTTTGTTGAAGCTCCTTGCATAGGATGACATGGGGCGTACTGGGTTCCTCAGAAGTGAGTTTGCCCACAACTATGGCGGCAATATATCTACTACAAGCATCCGTTGTTTCGTCCACCAAATGTTGTGGTCAGCGATGTCTGCCTTTATGACTTCAATAGCTTTCTCATACAACTGGGGCAATACATTCTTTCTTAAGGTGGACTCATCTGGTACTTTAGAGTTGCTAATTCTTGAATAAAGTTTTTCAATATTGGGTTTTGTAGTGTAGCAATTGGTATATTGGGCGGCAGTAAAAGCTTCACATAAACGTATGTTAAATGAATGGCTTCATTAGAACTGCCTGGCTTTGATGTTAAGAAACTCTGCTTCTTTTGAGATCCATTCCTAACAGCATTTGCAGAATGAGTTGCTGATTGTCGATGTTGCACCAAGTGAGAACGATTTTCTGCAGGCACCTGTTAATTAAATGTAAACAAGAGAATTAGTCAATTTAAATACCCACCACCGGCAAATAAGTATTAAATAATTTTGGATGTGTGATGGAGTCTAAAGAGAAAGTGTGTGTGTGTCCGTGTGTCTGTGAACACGATAACTCAAAAACGAAAAATAGGTAAAATACCAAACTTGGTATTTAAGTTTAGTATCTTCCAGGGATGCGACACGAAGTTTTTGAGAAAAATCCCCCCACCCCCAACTACCCTTTACATGGAACTTTTTTCGAAAATTTTGATTTTCTCAAAAATGGCTCTAACAATTTTGATTAAAATTTCGTATATTAAAGATATTTACCTGACAAATAAAATGTATATCTTGACTTTTCTGAGAATAGCCTCAGAAGAGTAGTTTATTCTGGAAGAATTTTACTAAATTTTGAATAGCTGCTAAACCGTAAGAGATGGAAAAAACTCACTATACAAAAAATGTAGAGCACGTTAAAATACACAATTTATGTTATATACATTTTTTCGTGGAGTTCGTCGTTTTTTTGACATTCCTTATTTTTGGCTTCTGCTATGAAAAACTTATACATTTCTCATACAGGAATTTGTCAACTGCTGTCCGTACAAACAAAGGAACTTCAGTGACATAGCAACCAGCTTTTGATTATCACTTTAACCTATGGTAGTCCCTTATTTCACCTCTACTTACAAGGAAGCAAGTAATATGGCTATTTCTGTTAATGTTTTACTGATTAGCATGAAGTTAATAAAAGTATAAGTTGTTAAGAATAATTTGTTGCAGGGATATAGAGAAAGTCATGTGAATGGTACACATCAGACTTTTTAACATAAACGTGCTTTTCAGAAACCTCTTTTGTGACTTCTTTACGATTATGTAAAACAAGTGGCTATTTTCAGCTTCTATAGCAGGATGCGAGATGTAGGCTATAGCAGGATGCGAGATGTAGGATTTCTTTCTTATAATTCCAAGGTTAGATCCTATTTGATCTCCGAAATCACTGACTAAGGAACAGATTTTGAAACCTGCCTTTCAACAATGTCTGTTAGTAATTCTTTTGTTACTGTCTCATCAAAATTGTAGTATATTGGTGGTTTCCACTTTGCTGCTAAGCTGTCTTCTGTGTTGTCATATTAAAGATCGGATTTCACTTTCATCTCATCAAGATCGTTCTCATACTCGCTAACAGAACTTACTTTCTGTTGCAATAGGTACACATTTAATTTAACGATTCCTGCGATATGATGAATTGGGCCAAGCGCCTTTTACAACTAGGTAGAGGATAGCCTCTCTCACATAATCATACGCCTTCTTAGACATGCATCTCAAAATGATTTCCTTTGAAATGTCATCAGAGCTATATCTACCTGTAAGTAAAACTTGCTGCTGGCAAAATGAGAACATTTGCAACGCTTCTTAACTTATACATTTCGGATTGTACTTTTTGCAATTCATTTTTTAAACGTGTTACTTTCTTCTCTAGTCTTAAATTGTGACTTCTAAGCATTTAAACTTCAGATTTAATGTCCGCAAGATTAGATTAGATTAGAAAGCATTCTGTAGGTTCGCTTAGGCCAGGAAGCCACTGAACATAGAACTTGTCAAGGCATATACATGTATACATATGTTTATATACAATGGAAAAAAATGTATAAAGCTCGTGCTTAAAGCTTGGGTTACAAAAACAGCAGAATAGGCATATAATCACACCATTTGTATTTGAGGCCTCTACTATAGTTAATGTGCTCTATAAAAGCACATGAACTGTTTTTTGCAATCACATAAAAACAAAGAGTATCAAAATTTAGTGTTAAAATGTATAAATAAATGTAATTTCATTATATATTTGTAGGTGCTGGTTTAACAGGAGATAACAGGATTTTTTGAGATATTTACTTCAGAATTGTTGTTTGTTTCTTCCAAGCCCCTAGACACCTAGCTGCGCAGACCAGAAACGCTGTCGTAATATGAAGAAGTGTGGTGGAGGGCAATAGACTCCCTAGGTCGCGCGCAATACATTGGTTGTAATGGGAAAACAGTGACATTTAAAACCGCTATAATTACATCATAAGGATGCCTGAGTAGAACATAATTGTGACATTACGTTCTTTATGATCGTCAACATCTATGCACAGGGATTAGACTTTGAATGCCCCGTTGGAAGTTGAATAACATCACTTCATTGACTAGACGGAATTTCATTCCACAACTGAACAAAACAGAAGTAAATATTATCATTGAACTTGAATATCACATACCTGCATTTAAAGTGTTTTACGAACAGGATGTAAGCATCACAGAGAGCATAATTCAGCTTTAATTCCGTTTTCTCAGTGATTCCATGCATACTTTCTGCTTTTTACTTTAATACACAAAATCGTCAAGAAGAATTATAAAGGGGGTTTGTTATGAGTGTCTCTGCAATAAAGTGGTCAAAATGCTGAATTAAAAATGAAAAATATGCTGGGTTCGATTCTAGACTGATGAAGCTATTCTTATTCCCCACCCTCAAGAGTCTGGAAATATGAATGCGATACTGAATGTGTGTTAATTTAATCGAGAAATACAGTTTTAATGTACAGCTCAAATTTAAGCAGTCATTATAGAAGGTCAAAATGGTAATACGACCGATATTACCCAAGGCGGTATGTAAATAAATAAAACAAATAAATAAAATGATTTAGCAGAAAAAAAAACATATGCAATATTGGATTTTCAGAGATGGCATGTGCAGTATAAAATTAGATACATTACAGAGAAATTAGGTACTGTATTCCTCTTCAGTAAAGTATATTCAAAATGTTAAGTAAACATTTTCTATCAGTATTTGTGGTATATTTGAGTTAGATAAGATAGGTATATTAATATGTGCACATCAGGAGAGTATGGTTTGTGCTTCCTGATATAATTTATAAACAAATCTAAAATTAGAATCGATTATTAATATTCTTTATGTTCTAACGCTATTGCAAAATTACTTTTTGCACCCTGTGGGATTGGGTCTGAAATTACAGATTTGAAAAATTAATCGAGATTTCGGGTATTTTTCATTATTTATGACAAATTATAATATTGAATCTAATATTTTAGCACTGCCTTCTAATGCTAATGAAACATATACAAAATAGTTATAAGAATGATATTAGCGTTCTCGTTACCTTTGTCAGATGAGAAGGGAAACTAAATGCTGAAGGAACTGTGTCATTTATTCTTGGCTTTATTCTCATGGAAACAATGTTTTATTTCGATGGCCTAATTTGTTACGTCTCGGAGCAGCTGACGACTTACTCAGTAATTCTAGTCTATGTATTGGGAACATAAAATAAATTATCATTCGCTTAGTGACCGAGGAAACCCAGAGAATAGATCGGAATGAAATCTGAACACAAATGTTACAGTTTATTCTTACCGATGGAAAGTGATCTCGGAACCATTTTTCTAAATAAATGTAAATGGCGTGTTATTTATGGACGCTCTTTAACTGCTGTGGCTCTCAGCGTTCCATTCTAAATTGGGCGTGAAAGACCGCTTAATTTTGCTCAGAGGCCTCTATCAGGCTTGAGGTTCTTTTACGTGCCCTAAATCTACGACACGGGACCAACGGCTTTACTTCACTTCCAAAGGAAGTCATGCTAAGGATCTTTACGCCCGAAAAAATTCATCGTCCTCCGCCGGGTTTGAACCCGCGACCTTGGGAATATGAAGTTAGCATGGTAACCACTATACCACGGAGGGCGACGAATCATTTTTCTGGTGGTTGGTACAATAATGCAGAATAGAAGTGCACCATGTTAATAATAAAACCCTAATGCCCTTAAATCACCGGACTTTTAAAGCCTTTTAAGCGTACTGAACATACGGCAGAAAGTATGGTTGCCACTCGCCGACGCGTGAGAGATTTCAACTAGCGACAGTAACACCAGCGCCAGCGGTGAGTCTAGGTAACATATTCCAAGGTCTTTGATTTCTTCTAACACAGCACTTACTATTGTTTTGCATCTCTGTTTAGAAAGCGACAGTAACACCAGCGCCAGCGGTGAGTCTAGATAATATATTCCAAGGTCTTTGATTTCTTCTAACACAGCACTTACTATTGTTTTGCATCTCTGTTTAGAAAGCGACAGTAACACCAGCGCCAGCGGTGAGTCTAGGTAACATATTCCAAGGTCTTTGATTTCTTCTAACACAGCACTTACTATTGTTTTGCATCTCTGTTTAGAAAGCGACAGTAACACCAGCGCCAGCGGTGAGTCTAGATAATATATTCCAAGGTCTTTGATTTCTTCTAACACAGCACTTACTATTGTTTTGTATCTCTGTTTAGAAAGCGACAGTAACACCAGCGCCAGCGGTGAGTCTAGGTAACATATTCCAAGGTCTTTGATTTCTTCTAACACAGCACTTACTATTGTTTTGTGTCTCTGTTTAGAAAGCGACAGTAACACCAGTGCCAGCGGTGAGGCTAGGTAATATATACCAAGGTCTTTGATTTCTTATTGTTTTGCATCTCTGTTTAGAAAGCGACACAAGTCATTAGACAACGTTAAATTTAAATGTGGTACTGCAATGCTTTTTAATCTTTTAAGGGCAAGTTTGAAGAGTTCCCCATTTAAATCTCGTTCATAATATTGCTCATTAAAAGGTACGGAACGAATTATCCCTTCTACATTACTGAATCCACCACGTACAACACTCTCAAGAAGCTTGAACAATCACAATCACTTTTAGCTATTCAAGATATTTCAACAGTTCATCCTCTAATTAATGAAATTCATCACCTCCTCAATTGCATCTTCACGAAGAAAAAAACCACAGTATTAATCTGGATTACTCCACACACCAACATACATGGAAATGATTTAGCCGACAAAGCAGCCAAAGATGCAACAAAGCTGCCAATTGTAAATCCAAGTGCGAAATTCCATATCAAGATATCAATGCTCATTTGAAAAGAATTCTCCACGATACATGGAAAACCTCTTGGGTTACCTCTCCCCAAAGTAAACTCCACGATGCAAGAGGTAATTCTACAGCACCTTTTTCAGTCAAATTCCTAAATCGCCGTGACCAGATACTCATAACTAGAATTCGAATTGGACATACAAAACTTACACACTCCTACATCCTCTCTAAAGAAGAGCCACCACAATGCACAACCTGCAATACAAGAAACAGTATCCAGCACATAGTCGAAAACTGCCCCCGCTACCAACTTTACAGGAAAAAAACTCAAGATCCCAGATAACCTAAAGCTGTCAATGAAGGACTCGAGCTTATGTTATAGACTGAAACAGTTTTTTAAATGCACCAAATTGGATGATAAATTATTGTAAAATTGCTTCACAATGCAATCTCACTGTAAACAATGTATGTGACTTTGTTTAATATTTTAAGCTTGGGAAATATTGTAAAGTTAATGTACCATAGATTACTAGATTGTCGACTCCGTGGTGGGGGTAAGGGGTCGAATAGGGCGCTTTATAAACCCTTTCGCACGGCTGTTGTTAGAACTAACATAGCGTCGATAATATAACCAACTTCTATATCGACCGAGCGTGCGATTCTGTACCCTCCCTACCCTCGCGTTTTCAACGCAGGAATTATCTACCGAAGTTCTTTCGAAGTCCCATCTCACGCACCAATGAACTGTTACCGAACATTTCCAAATAGTTGATTTAACGTTTCTGTGTGAGAAATTGAAAAGTGCGGTAAATTATTCATAGTGCCCGAGATGTGACTTAAAAAGAAGTTCGGTAGCTAATTCCTGAAAAGAAAATGATCAGCAAGAAGAAATCCACGTTTAATTGAACTTATTTCTGCTGTATACAACAAATTAGTAAAACTGTTCAAAGAATTTCTAAATATTGACCGTCTATTACATATCAATCTATAAATTTATTTATTATAAGTGATAGAATTATATAACCTACTGAAATCATCAGTATATAATCAGATGAGAAGCACAGTATTTATATGAAATTGGGATTGTGCAGAAATACATGTTTCATCCTTTCTTTGAGTAGAATTAAAATCCTGTTTGATATATGAGCACATGAATTATAATTTCACATTGAATTAATGCATTCTGTAAAGGGAGGAAAACTGGAAGGGATGCCAACAAGGTTAAATGTAATGCAATTTTTTTGTACATAGCAAGTTAATGATAATATTGAAAAATTCCATTAAAAACTAGTGTAAAAACAGCATAGATGCACACAAAAATTCTAAATGAAGAAAGGATAACTATGTACAAAAAAACAGCACTACCTGTTTCAAGAAGAAAACAAAAGTATTATGTTAATGTTTGTATTAATGAATTAAGTTTTGAATACCAGAAGTTGCATTTCAATGTATACACATAAAGATTATAGAAGTTCCTCAGAGAGGGACCTCAAATTTGAAACTCTCTCCTGTAGTATTAACATATAGCAGCACCGTAACATTTGTACACGAGACAATGTCAGCAACTAGTGGCATAACTTTTATCAATCATACTATTTTGCATTCTTGTAATAACTTTGGTTAAAATGTGTATCTTTCACAAATACAGAAAAAGCAAATTATTACAATTAGAATAACATATACTGCACAATGAAAATAAGAAACTAGATAAATGCACCATTTGTTTAAAATCTACTTGTCTTTACAACACAAGGAATACTAGAATCTTCAGTTTCTGAGACCAAATATCCTGCATGGTAATCAACACTGACAAAGAAAACATGTAGTTTTAGAAACAAAATTTAAAACTCCAATATATCTGGTTGTATGACAAATTTCCATATGCTTGGTATTTTGTCTGTCAAGTGAAGCATCTTTTTGAGTACATATCCCCATCTATATTGGTAACAGTTTAAGCAATGCACTTATATGCTGCTTCAGCTCTTTGCTTAGCATATATTTCTCGGGCTGCAGGACTCGACAGAGTGTATGCCATATAAGCAACTGAGGGAACGATTACAGTCTCAAAGTGAGAATACTGCACATTTCATTTATGCCAAGAGTGAGGGATTTGCAATTGCATTTAAGGATTTTCAACTGCAACAGTTTCATTTCAATGCATATAACTCCTGTGGAACAAATTCTGGCATAAAATAAAGCTGATATGACTCTTATAGTTTGTAACATTACAAAACTGAAGATTATTATTCAATAGGAATGGCAAGCACACCACACTAAAATATCAGTACCCATATATTGTCTTTATATATATTGTCTTTATATGACTTGGATGAATACAACTGCAAGTAAAACAGAAAAATGCCCATTCCACACAATAATACAGGAGTTGAATATTAAGGTAATAACAATGAGTCACAAAAGCCTTGGCTATTGAAGCACTGAGCTGACATCAATTATTTTCAATTATGTTATAATTATGTTTGGAAGCCATATGCAACAATAGCTGTGTGTATAATTTGTGCAGTTTCATTTCAGAATACATATAAAAGATTGTATTGAATTAATTAATCAAAGAATAATTTCTGCTCATAATATCAGAGCAAAAATGGAGAAGAAACTCCTCGATTATGAAAATGTTTAATTCCATACTCTCAATTAATTTGCATCTATAATAGCTGTAAAGTAAAAGCAACAATTCCTTGTTTTACATTTATAAACAATTACTTAAAACTGTGCAGTGTTTACAAACTTAAATCACACAGACGTTCTGCATAGGACAGTTACTACTTTTACTGTGATATATTCATAGATATACCGAAGAATTCTTTAAGCAGTTTATTTCGGATTGTTATATTTATGTCATTGATGCATAAGTTTGGCCTAGTTAGTGCAAATTTTGCATTTTGTTTGGCTATTTTGAAGATGGCTAAAAATTCTATGCATCCCGGACTTTTGTTTTTAAAAATGACAAGAATCAAGTTTATATATTAAGAAGGAAGATGTAACACTCGACTTTTAAGCCATACCTGCTGCTGACACTGTAATATTTAAAATGAAAGTAATACACATAATAATACAAGGATATGCAAATCTAATATTATTAACTAATATGTGAGTTTACTAACACATGTATGTTTTTCATTTTCAGTTCCAAAAACCACATATTTTTGAAGTTACTTATTCATGCATTCCTATTTGTGCCATATCTGTTGCATAATGATAAAAGCACAAAACAGGTATAAATGGAATTTATACATTTTCAGCAATATTTTTATGAGAATAAATTGAAGGCAGTGACATTCTTTATCATCGCTACAGAGGTATTTAGACATGATGAAGGTATAAATAAATAAATAAAAGTTACAAAACATGCATCACTGCATGATAAAGCAAACTTTGTAACAAATCATTTCCGAGCTACTTGCCCAAAAGTAATAATTAGTTTGCCACATTATTACAAACATAAAAACTCATATCCAAGCAACTTGCCCAAAAGTAATAATTAGTTTGCCACATTATTACAAACATAAAAACTCATATCCAAGCAACTGGCCCAAAAGTAATAATTAGTTTGCCACATTATTACAAACATAAAAACTCATATCCAAGCAACTCGCCCAAAAGTAATAATTAGCTTGCCACATTATTAAAAACATAAAAACTCATATACTAGCAACTTGCTCAAAGGTATTAATTAGTTTGCCACATTATTACAAGCATAAAAACTCATATCCAAGCAACTTGCCCAAAAGTAATAATTAGCTTGCCACATTATTACAAACATAAAAACTCATATACTAGCAACTTGCCCAAAAGTAATAATTAGCTTGCCACATTATTACAAACATAAAAACTCATATCCAAGCAACTTGCCCAAAAGTAATAATTAGCTTGCCACATTATTAAAGACATAAAAACTCATATACTAGCAACTCGCTCAAAGGTATTAATTAGCTTGCCACATTATTAGAAACATAAAAATTCATATCCAAGCAACTCGCCCAAAAGTAATAATTAGCTTGCCACATTAAAAACATAAAAACTCATATACTAGCAACTCGCCCAAAGGTATTAATTACCTTGCCAAATTATTACAAACATAAAAATTCATATCCGAGCAACTCGCACCATGGTATTAATTAGCTTGCCACATTATAAGAAACATAAAAATTCATATCCAAGCAACTCGACCCATGGTATTAATTAGCTTGCCACAATATTAGAAACATAAAAATTCATATCCAAGCAACTCGACCCATGGTATTAATTAGCTTGCCACAATATTAGAAACATAAAAATTCATATCCAAGCAACTCGACCCATGGTATTAATTAGCTTGCCACAATATTACAAACATAAAAATTCATATCCGAGCAACTCGCCCCATGGTAATAATTAGCTTGCCACATTATTAGAAACATAAAAATTCATATCCAAGCAACTCGCCCTATGGTATTAATTAGCTTGCCACATTATTACAAACATAAAAATTCATATCCAAGCAACTTGCCCAAAAGTATTAATTAGTTTGCCACATTATTACAAACATAAAAATTCATATCCAAGCAACTTTCCCAAAAGTGTTAATTAGTTTGCCACATTATTACAAACAAAAGTTCATATCCGAGCAACTCGCCCAAAAGTATTAATTAGTTTGCCACATTATTACAAACATAAAAATTCCTATCTGAGCAACTCGCCCAAAAGTATTAATTAGTTTGCCACATTATTACAAATATAAAAATTCATATCCGAGCAACTCACCCAAAGGTATTAATTAGTTTGCCACATTATTACAAGCACAAAAATTCATATCCGAGCAACTTGCCCAAAAGTATTAATTAGTTTGCCATATTATTACAAACATAAAAATTCCTATCTGAACAACTCGCCCAAAAGTATTAATTAGTTTGCCACATTATTACAGACATAAAAATTCATATCCAAGCAACTTGCCCAAAACTATTAATTAGTTTGCCACATTATTACAAACAAAAATTCATATCCGAACAACTCGCCAAAGGTATTAATTAGTTTGCCACATTATTACAAACATAAAAATTCATATCCGAGCAACTTGCCCAAAAGTATTAATTAGTTTGCCACATTATTACAAACATAAAAATTCCTATCTGAGCAACTCGCCCAAAAGTATTAATTAGTTTGCCACATTATTACAAATATAAAAATTCCTATCTGAGCAACTTGCCCAAAAGGATTAATTAGTTTGCCACATTATTACAAATATAAAAATTCATATCCGAGCAACTCGCCCAAAGGTATTAAATTAGTTTGCCATATTATTACAAACATAAAAATTCATATCCTAGCAACTCGCCGCATGGTATTAATTAGTTTGCCACATTATTACAAACAAAAAATTCAAATCCAAACAACTCGCCCAAAAGTATTAATTAGTTTGCCACATCATTACAAACATAAAAACTCACATCCAAACATCTCGCCCAAAAGTATTAATTAGCTTGCCACATTATTACAAACATTTGTCACTGCATAATAAAGGAAAAAAGTTGTAAAAATTCATAACCAAGTAACTCACCCTAAGGTATTAATTACATAACAAGATTGGGCAGACATGGTGCCTATGACATGATACAGCTAAATTTATTTGCTGATTCTTATACTACATTAGAAACAAAGCAATGCTATTGAAATGAAGAATAATTAATTCAAGTGTGTTTACCAACATTTTCACCACATTTAACGTATCTATATGCCAATAGTATAGAATGCATTTTTCCCTTGGTTTCATTAATGTTATTTGCCAAAAGAAATTAAGGAAACAAATTAAGTGATCATAGCTTAACAATTCACCTCACTTATTCTATAATACTGTTTTTCCAATGTAGATAACACATGCTGAAGCAAAGCAAACAACACAAAGTAGTCTTTCTGAACCATTGCCGATTACAGATTGATACCCAAAATGTGTGCAGCCAAATTAAAACAGCCCAGACTGAAGGTTTTTAAATGTGCTTAAAAGCAACCACATATTATAAATTTACTGCATGTAAAAGAACTTCTTATGATGAAATTCTGGCACACAGGTAGTACTGGTATGCTGGCAATTGATAGCATCATTGACAAAAGACTGTTTAAAAACATTATTTTTGTCAAATGCATTTAGGCTACCCTGAAACAAATGACAGAAAACTGTGCAAATATATGTTTATACAGGCGCGGCTCGTCAATATGTGCTACAGCACAATGATTATTTTACTGAAAATAGTACCTCATTACGTATTAAACATATATTCAATTATTATTGCATATTTTCTTTCACTTTACTAATTTTAACCGATTTTATATATGCCGCGAGTTAGTGTTGGGCGCTCATATGTGTAAATGCCACGCATATCTCGCATACACGCAATCGGTCTTGCTTTGGTGCTACATAGATAGTCTGTCCGTCGGCGGGAATACTGACCAATCCACGCGTGCCAAACGTCGATGGGCGATTTGAAATCTCTTCTCCGATTGGCTGTATTTAGCTAGAATTGTGCTACCATTGTCTGGAGCACAGGAGTTCCTGCCGCTTGCTGTTGTAATATAACTACTGCCATCTATGTGGCGTGGATGTATTTACTTCTGCTGCCGTGTTTGATACCAATGGCAATAGACTGGGTCTAATGTAACGTAGCTCAGAGAGAATAACATTATCGGGAGATGCACATATGGAGCAGCTGTTGGCACCACTTAGATTAGATTAGGAAGCATTCTGTATGTTCGTTTAGGCCAGAAAACCACTGAACATAGAACTTGTCAAGGTATATACATGTATACATATGTTTATATACTATATACGATGAAAAAAAATGTATAAAGCTCTAGTGCTAAAAGCATAGGTTACAAAAACAACAGAATACTTTTTTTTTTTTTTTTTTGCATGCACATAAAAACAAAGAGTATCAAAATATAGTGTTAAAATGTATAAACAAATAAATAAATATAATTTCATTATATGTAAAACTAATGTTATGTCAGATGATATATGGTTAGTTTAGGTTATATAACGAATGTCAAGTATACAATCCAGGAAAAAGGGAGCAAAGTTGGTGATAATGCTTAAGATATAAATATTGCTTAAAATCTGGCATTGTTTCACTAAGAATTATATGTATAGTGTACACATTAGTTAATTTTGTAGTGAACTATTTTTCTGCGTGAGAGAATATGAAACAATTATTAAAGTGTCTTTTCACAAAGTTATTACAACCAAGCGGCAGCATTTTTCAGGTTAGGTAATGACTGATTCTTTATTCCTGTGTTCTGTAAGCTTCTTACCTTTCAGTATAATTCGGGAAACGAAACAATTCCCTTAATCCTCCCTGTAGCAGGAGAACCTCAAAGGGCAATGTTTTCTTTCAGTAGACTTTGTGCATTTTACAGTTATGAAATTACGGCCACGTTACTTTTTTTCAAATTCTAAACATGTCATCAAGATGACCAAAATTAATACTAAGAAACAGAATGCCAGTATGGGCTATTGCATAGATTACGTCTATTGTTTCACAGTTCTGTTACCTAATGTGTGAATAAACGGAATTAACTGACAAGTCCTATCTTTATAATTATATTTCAGAATTCTCCTTTATTTAGTCCACCAATTTTGTCGTGGAAACTTTACTCGACACCGGAAGTTCCTATTCCAGTCTACAGGTTCTGTAGTTGATTTAGAAAAATACCTTCCTCTTTGAGAATATGTTAATTTACCAGTCAAATTGTGTTAATTACTGAGCATCGTTAACTAGCTAGCTAACGAACGCTTTCAAAAATTGGCACGTAATGTACATTACAGCTCCTTCAGTATACAGTAGTACAGATATACCTGAAAATGAAGACGTTAGTGATGCAGAAGAATACCCAAATCAGCATTATTGAAAAATAAGGAACGTCTATTGCTACTCAAAATTATTACATTTACACAGAATGCTAGCTTCTTAGTAACTTAAATCACTAATTGTTTCAACTTGAGTGTCTGTAGCTATATTTTTACTTCTAGTCAACTAAATATGAGAAATAAGAGCCGTGCTGCTATCTATGATTAGCAGCTGGAGGTTCGTACTCGCTACGTTAGCGCCCCACGTGGCAATAAATACCACCAAAATAAACACGTAAGGCAGGGTAAAATAATTAATGCCGGACTAGATTGATCGTGTCATGGATCGTTGTCAACTCAATGATGGAAGTATGAGGTCCAAATCTTTGCGACGGATTTGTCTACAACTGACGTTGTGTCTAGAATATAACCAACTCTATATCGACCGAGCGGCACTTACACTCTCCCGTGTATTGAGCGCAAGTCGCTAAAATACCAAACTTGGTATTTTTCCCAAAAATGGCTGTAACGATTTTCATTAAATTAGCGTATATTAAAGATATTTACATGAATAAAGAGATCTTCAGAGGCTATCCCCAGAAAATTCAAGATACACACATAAAACTTTAAATAGAAGAGTTTGAAAGTTGCGACATGAAGTTTCGGACAAGTCAAAGTGTGAGCTAATCGACTGCTATATTCGTTTGGTGTCGTTTTGAAACAGCCTGTGTGTGTGTGTGTGTGTGTGTGTGTGTGTGTGGGGGGGGGTGTGTGTGTGAGAGAGATAGTCAAAAAATATAAAAGAATGCAGGAAACAATGTTGGCAATCTAGTTAAAAGTCTGATGTGTTACACTCACATGACTTCCTCTAGCTGCTCTACAAACCTCCTACAAAAGATTATTCTTCTTTGTACACAATGCTAATCGAGATAAATATTAGCAGAATGTTATTACTTAGTTCCTGATAAATAGAAGAGAATAAGGACATGCGCTATGTTAAAATGACTGTAAAATGTTTTAAAAGCTATCATCATGCGATTGTCATTGCAAATCACTTCTTTGCTTGGCCAGGAGTAGAACAAAAGAAAAGCGGACACTTCCTGTCTGAGAAAAGTTTAAGTACTTCACAATTGAAACCAATAACACGGAATATCTCAGAAACGGTTACCTTCACAACAAAAACGTAAAGGACATAAATTGTGTGTTTTGTCGTGATGTACATTTTTTGTGTAGTGAGTTTTTTTCTATCTCTTACGGTTTAGCAGTTAGGCAACATTCATCCAGAATAAAAAGGTCTTAAGAGGCTATTCCCAACAAATTCGAGACATACATTTTATTTCGGACATAAATAGCTTTAAAATACGGGATTTTAATCAAAATCGCTAGAGTCGTTTTTAAGAAAATCAACATTTTCGAAAATTTTTCTATGTAAAGGGTAGTTTGAGGTAGAGGGATTTTTATGAAAATCTTCATGTCGCATCCTTGCAAGATACTAAACCTAAATACCAAGTTTGGTATTTAACAGTCTTTTCATTTTGGGGCTATGCTGTCCACACACACATACACACACACACAGACACACACATGGACCTTTTTTTAAAAATCTGATTAGTTCCATTCACATGACTTTCTCTACAACTCTGCAATAAATTATTGTTAAAAAGCTTATGCTTCTATTTACTTCCTGCCAATCGAGAAAAAAAAAAAAAAAAATAGCAGAAATAGTCTTATTACTTGCTTCCTTGTAAGTAGAAGTGAAATAAGGGAGTACTAAAGGTTAAAGTGATGGTCAAAAGCTGGTTGCTATGTGACTGAAGTTTCTTTGTTTGTATGGACACGAGTTCACAAAGTCCTGTATAAGAAAAGTATGTTTTTAATAGCTGAAACCAAAAACAAGAAATGTCTAAAAAAACAATCAACTCCACGAAAAAAATGTATATAACATAAATTGTGTGTTTTAAAGTACTCTATATTTGTTGTGTGGTAAATTTTTGTCCATCTTTTACGGTTTAGCAGTTATACAGAATTCCGTAAAATTGACCCAGAATAAAGTTGTCTTCAGAGGCTATACCCAGAAAATTCAAAATATACATTTTATTTGTCAGGTAAATATCTTTAATATACGATATTTTAATCAAAATCGTTAGAGCCATTTTTTAGAAAATCAAAATTTTCGAAAAAAGTTCTATGTAAAGGGTAGTTTGGGGTGAGAGGATTTTTCTCAAAATCTTCGTGTCCCATCCTTGGAAGATACTAAACTTAAATACCAAGCTTGGTATTTTACCTTCTTTTCGTTTTTGAGTCGTTTTACCGACTTTTTCACAGGCACACGGACACACATACGGACCTTTTTCTGAAAATACCTTTTTTGGATAGAGGGGACCCTAAAACATATATTTCCGGTGAAATCGAGATATCGAATTTTTGGGTGCATTACAATGCATTACAATGCCTTCTCTATCCATATGTACATTGTACATATCGGGCTAGAGAAAGTAAAAATAAAATTAATATCTTAAATTTTCTGGGAATAGCCTCTGAAAACATCTTTATTTTGGATACATTTTGCAGAATTTTATTTCACTTCTATTTGCAAGGTAGCAAGTAATAAGACTATTTCTCCTAATTTTTTGTCGAATAGTATGAAGTAGATAGAAGAATAACTTTTTAATAATAATTTGTTTCAGAGACGTAGAGAAAGTCATGTGAATGGAGTACATCAGAATGTTACCCAGTAATTTACACACGTAACGTAACGTAACGTAACCTCGATACCTGCCGTTCATAGTTAATGTATCGAGTAAAGAAAGCATTGACTTTGCAAAGTACCAGGGTAGAGTAATAATGAAACGTTTTGAGACGCCGGGAACAAAGGTCGAATAAGTAGCACTTTGACACTAAACACCTTTGTTTATTGGTTTATTATACGCTGCTGAAGCAAATATTACATTATGCGTCTATAGCGGTTTTGGAATTTAAAACGTTCATGCGTATAAACAAAGCGGTTCTCTGAACGAGTTCATTAACGAAAGTGGAGGATTGTATTAGGATTTCTATTATTTAAAGGAACGTGACACAATAATAACATTGGCTGTAGTCGACACTAGATGACGCTATACTTGCAGACAGTTATATCAACTGTTTTTTAAGATACGTCAATTAATTTGTTTTGACCAATTTTACCTCTGGTTTCTTTATCCGCGTTAATCTGCATAGCATTGCTTACTGTATATTCAGCAATTAGGGACATTTAAAACGTTCACATTCGTCTCGTAGCCAAGTTGTCCAAGAAGAAATCCTCATTTTTATTTTACATCACAGTTTATATTGCATTAGTTTTAAATTGTTTTGGTAACTGCGGTATCTTCAAATTTTTCGTGTGTGATATTTACAAAGTTATGTTATATAAATTTAGTAGAGTAATGTTCACTTTACTTTAGTGTAGTGGACTCTGATCTTGTCTTTGTGTCCATTAGGATGAACACCAAACTTCAATATTTCAAGTTTAGCGCAAGCAAATGAAAGTTTATTTTCACACCAATGCATAATACAGCGCTTTTGCTCTTTTAGCCGCATTTGAAGTTTTGAACTTCTACTTCTGTTTTTGGGCCTGTGTTGCCATTTCGATTCTAAAATTATTTTGCTCGACATAAAATGTGCAAAGTGTTAACCAAAAGGGGAACTACAGTCTTAAATAAAGCATGTACTTATTTAGCGTGTTTAGATAATTACTTCCAGTCAAATAAAACAAAGGAAAATATTAACAGAAGGGTTGTATAAATGGTTTTTTTCGCCCGTTTTGTTATAAGAGGCTAGCAGTTAATTTCCCTTATATTACATTTCAGTTAGAATGTGTTTACAGTGCGAGCACGTTTATCAAGCGTCAGGGCACACTGTGTATAGTCACAGGAGTCAAATGTGTTTGACAGTACGAGCACGTTTATCAAGCGTCAGGACACACAGTGTATACTCACAGGAGTCAAATGTGTTTGATAGTAGGAGCACGTTTATCAAGCGTCAGGACACTCTGTGTATACTCATAGGAGTCAAATGTGTCTACAGTGGGAGCACGTTTATCAAGTGTCAAGACACCCTGTGTATACTCACAGGAGTCAAATGTGTTTGATAGTAGGAGCACGTTTATCAAGCGTCAGGACACTGTTTATACTCGTAGCAGTCAAATGTGTTTGGCAATAGGAGCACGTTTATTAAGCGTCAGGACACTGTGTAAACTCACAGGAATCAAATGTGTTTGGCAATAGGAACACGTTTATCAAGCGTCAGGACACTCTGTGTATACTCACAGGAGTCAAATGTGTTTGGCAATAGGAACACGTTTATCAAGCGTCAGGACACTGTGTATACTCACAGGAGTCAAATGTGTTTGACAGCAGGAGCACGTTTATCAAGCGTCAGGACGCTTGGTGTATATACTCGTAGGAGTCAAATGTGTTTGACAGCAGGAGCACGTTTATCAAGCGTCAGGACACCTGGTGTGTATACTCGTAGGAGTCAAATGTGTTTGACAGCAGGAGCACGTTTATCAAGCGTCAGGACACCTGATGTGTATACTCAGAGGAGTCAAATGTGTTTGACAGTAGGAGCACGTTTATCAAGCGTCAGGACACCTGGTGTGTATACTCACAGGAGTCAAATGTGTTTGACAGTAGGAGCACGTTTATCAAGCGTCAGGACACCTGGTGTGTATACTCGTAGGAGTCAAATGTGTTTGACAGCAGGAGCACGTTTATCAAGCGTCAGGACACCTGATGTGTATACTCAGAGGAGTCAAATGTGTTTGACAGTAGGAGCACGTTTATCAAGCTTCAGGACACCTGGTGTGTATACGCACAGGAGTCAAATGTGTTTGACATTCGGAGCACGTTTATCAAGCGTCAGGACACCTGGTGTGTATACTCACAGGAGTCAAATGTGTTTGACATTCGGAGCACGTTTATCAAGCGTCAGGAAACCTGGTGTGTATACTCGTAGGAGTCAAATGTGTTTCACAGCAGGAGTACGTTTATCAAGCGTTAGGACACCTGATGTGTATACTCGTAGGGGTCAAATGTGATTGACAGTAGGAGCACGTTTATCAAGCGTCAGGACACCTGGTGTGTATACTCGTAGGAGCCAAATGTGTTTGACATTCGGAGCACGTTTATCAAGCGCCAGGACACCTGGTAAGTATACTCACAGGAGTCAAATGTGTTTGACTGTAGGAGCACGTTTATCAAGCATCAGATCACACTGTGTATAGTCACAGAGGTCAAATTGTTTGATAGTAGGAGCACGTTTATCAGGTGTCAAGACACTCTGTGTATACTCGCAGAAGTCAAATGTGTTTGATAGTAGGAGCACGTTTATCAAGCGTCAGGACACTCTGTGTATACTCACAAGAGTCAAATGTGTTGAATAGTAGGAGCACGTTTATCAAGCGTCAGGACACTGTGTATACTCACAGAAGTCAAATGTGTTTGATAGTAGGAGTACGTTTATCAAGCGTCAGGACACTCTGTGTGTACTCAGAAGAGTCAAATGTGTTTGATAGTAGGAGCACGTTTATCAAGCCTCAGGACACTGTGTATACTCACAGAAGTCAAATGTGTTTGATAGTAGGAGCACGTTTATCAAGCGTCAGGACACTCTGTGTGTACTCACAAGAGTCAAATGTGTTTGATAGTAGGAGCAAGTTTATCAAGCGTCAGGACACTGTTTATACTCGTAGCAGTCAAATATATTTGATAGTAGGAGCACGTTTATCAAGTGTCAGGAGACTCTGTGTATAGTCACAGGAGTAAAATGTGTTTGATAGTAGAAGCACGTTAATCAAGCGTCAGGACACTCTCTGTTTACTCACAGGAGTAAAATGTGTTTGATAGTAGGAGCACGTTAATCAAGCGTCAGGACACTCTCTGTTTACTCACAGGAGTAAAATGTGTTTGATAGTAGAAGCACGTTTATCAAGTGTCAGGACACTCTCTGTTTACTCATAGGAGTCAAATGTGTTTGATAGTAGGAGCACGTTAATCAAGCGTCAGGACACTCTGTGTATACTCACAGGAGTCAAATGTGTTTGATAGTAGGAGCACGTTAATCAAGCGTCAGGACACTCTCTGTTTACTCACAGGAGTAAAATGTGTTTGATAGTAGAAGCATGTTTATCAAGCGTCAGGACACACAGTGTATACTCACAGGAGTCAAATGTGTTTGATAGTAGGAGCACGTTTATCAAGCGTCAGGACACTCTGTGTATACTCATAGGAGTCAAATGTGTTTACAGTAGGAGCCCGTTTATCAAGCGTCAGGACACTCTGTGTATACTCATAGGAGTCAAATGTGTTTACAGTGGGAGCACGTTTATCAAGTGTCAGGACACCCTGTGTATACTCACAGGAGTCAAATGTGTTTGATAGTAGGAGCACGTTTATCAAGTGTCAGGACACTGTGTATACTCACAGGAGTCAAATGTGTTTGGCAATAGGAACACGTTTATCAAGCGTCAGGACACTGTGTATACTCACTGAAGTCAAATGTGTTTGGCAATAGGAACACGTTTATCAAGCGTCAGGACACTGTGTATACTCACAGGAGTCAAATGTGTTTGGCAGTAGGAGCACGTTTATCAAGCGTCAGGACACCTGGTGTGTATACTCGTAGGAGTCAAATGTGTTTGACAGCAGGAGCACGTTTATCAAGCGTCAGGACACCTGATGTGTATACTCACAGGAGTCAAATGTGTTTGACAGTAGGAGCACGTTTATCAAGATTCAGGACACCTTGTGTGTATTTGCACAGGAGTCAAATGTGTTTGACATTCGGAGCACGTTTATCAAGCGTCAGGACACCTGGTGTGTATACTCACAGGAGTCAAATGTGTTTGACATTCGGAGCACCTTTATCAAGCATCAGGACACCTGGTGTGTATACTCGTAGGAGTCAAATATGTTTGACAGTAGCAGCAGGTTTATCAAGCATCAGGACACCTGGTGTGTATACTCGTAGGAGTCAAATATGTTTGACAGTAGCAGCACCTTTATCAAGCATCAGGACACCTGGTGTGTATACTCGTAGGAGTCAAATATGTTTGACAGTAGCAGCACGTTTATCAAGCATCAGGACACCTGGTGTGTATACTCGTAGGAGTCAAATATGTTTGACAGTAGCAGCACGTTTATCAAGCATCAGGACACCTGGTGTGTATACTCGTAGGAGTCAAATATGTTTGACAGTAGCAGCACGTTTATCAAGCGTTAGGACACCTGATGTGTATACTCGTAGGAGTCAAATATGTTTGACAGCAAGAGCACGTTTATCAAGCGTTAGGACACCTGATGTGTATACTCATAGGAGTCAAATGTGTTTGACAGCAGGAGCACGTTTATCAAGCGTTAGGACACCTGATGTGTATACTCGTAGGAGTCAAATGTGATTGACAGTAGGAGCACGTTTATCAAGCGTCAGGACACCTGGTGTGTATACTCATAGGAGTCAAATGTGTTTGACATTCGGAGCACGTTTATCAAGCGTCAGGACGCTTGGTGTGTATACTCACAGGAGTTAAATGTGTTTGACAGTAGGAGCACGTTTATCAAGCGCCAGGACACCTGGTTTGTATATTCACAGGAGTCAAATGTGTTTGACTGTAGGAGCACGTTTATCAAGCGTCAGGTCACACTTTGTATAGTCACAGAAGTCAAATGTGTTTGATAGTAGGAGCACGTTTATCAAGCGTCAGGACACACTGTGTATAGTCACAGGAGTCAAATGTGTTTGTAGAAGGAGCACGTTTATCAAGCGTCAGGACACACTGTGTATAGTCACAGAAGTCAAATGTGTTTGATAGTAGGAGCACGTTTATCAAGCGTCAGGACACACTTTGTATAGTCACAGAACTCAAATGTGTTTGTAGAAGGAGCACGTTTATCAAGTGTCAGGACACTGTGTATAGTCACAGGAGTCAAATGTGTTTGATAGTAGGAGCACGTTTATCAAGTGTCAGGGCACTGTGTATAGTCACAGGAGTCAAATGTGTTTGACAGTAGCAGCACGTTTATCAAGCGTCAGGACACTTGGTTTGTATACTCCAAGCAGGCAAATGATGTCATGTTCGCAACGCGCGTTTACTAACGAATTATTTATTTCCTTTCTCAGAAATTTTTATTGGGAATAAAGAGTAGAATTTTAATTTTCTGTTTAATGACATTACTTCAAGCACGACGCACCAGGAACTTACAACTAGGATTCACATTAATGCATGTGTAGAACAAGAATTATAAGTAAGAAAACAATACAAACTATTTTAAAATGGAATTGCGTCATTAAGACGCACAACAGAGGGAAGTGTTTTGTCATGTCTAAGTGTATGTTTCTTGAGAAGGTTGGCTTTACTGCGTTTAAATTTCGTCGCATGATAGTTTATATGAGTGCAAGTTGTTATTCCTTCCTTGGAAATACTTTCATTCATTTCTCAATATTTAACATGTTTTAACGTGAATAAAGATAGTTAAAATACTGTGTAGGTGTTTATAAAGTCAGAAAAAGGTGAATTTGTCACAAAGCTCGTGTTGAGGAAGAAAAGGGCTTCATCAAGGAGATCCCGCGGGAAACACAAGCGATGATATTTAAAACAATTATTTGTTTTTACGGTAACACTCATTGTTGCCTGTAGAGAGAATATGCTCTGATGGAAAGTAATAATTAACGTGGTGTAGGGGTTATACTCGTGCAGGCAGTTCTAATAATAATAATAATAATAATAATAATAATAATAATAATGATAATAATGATGATAATGATGATAATGATGATAATGATGATAATGATAATGATAATAATGATAATAATGATAATAATAATAATAATAATAATAATCATTACAATGCATAAACATGTTTAGGTCGATTATGGACCTGACATATTTCCTCATTTGTCAATTAGCATCCTTGATATTTTACATGGCTGCTGCTCTATTTCTCTAGTATAGTAAGTAGGGGTAGCATTGTATTCCACTGAGAAAATTGTATGTCGAAATTTCTCCTAAAATATGTTTTGAGGTTCCCCGAATCAAAAATACATTTTTAGAAAGAGCGTGTATGTGGGTGTGTGTGTGCTTGTGTGTGTGTGCGTGCGTGCGCGGGGGCGCGCATAACTCTAAACGCAAGTCGCTGAAAGCGAGACGCATCTTCAAGAAAATCTCCCACGCCATTTTACCGTTTATGTGCAACCTTTTAAATAACGATTTAATTAGGCGGCACACGTTTGATATTTTCAATACAAATGGAACATATATCGAGACATTTAAGTTCTTTTTGGATGACGTTTGTGTTATGCTTAATCGTAACACGTGGTCACATGTGGGCCTCGTTAAAACACACACTTGTTTTTGTACAGATATTCCTTGTTATTACTTTAAATTTCCTCAAATTGGGAATCGTTTTTATTTTCCTGGTCAAGTTAAAGGAATAGTTTTCAGTAATCGCATAACAATGAGCTGTTATATATTTGACGATCGCTTTATTCCTGCAACGGAATGTTTAATGAAACCGTTCCATCTCCAGTAGCTTGAATAAGAATGGTTTGTTGTACAATAGATAGCGAGTCATTCGTCTTGTTATAAATATTCGCGACAAACAGTTAATACTGTGTTGTTATTAAGCGGCAGGTCGATGTAACTGTTGGTTGAGGAACATTTTTATGGCTATGCACTCGCACTCCAGATCGTGGCAAGTTTAATTCAATAAAATACCAAAGTTTATGAATATAACAGTGTCTGAAGTAAGTACATAATTCAACGGTTTCACCAAATCTTGAGTTGAAAGGAATTTCCTCTGTATTCTCATAACAAGTGGCCCCAGCAATAAAACTGGTTTAAAACCAAGTTGCTGTAGTGCAATATCAGTTCTACACCTGGTCTGCATGCACAAACCAAAGTTTCACGTCTGTATTATCTGTTCACCCCAAAATGCGACGTTGAGAGTGAAACGTAAATACACGTTTTGAGGACTCCTCAATAAAGAAGTCCATGCGTCTGAAGAGTTTAATAAAGGAAAAGTCGCTTCAACACCAAACTTAGTCTCATCTTCTATAAATGTGACACGAAGAATTTAAACGGCAAGTCCTCACAGCGAACTCCTTTCACAAACAACATTTTATTTTCTCAAAAGTGGGTCAATTTTGATTAAAATACTAAATGTTTATCACACGTATAGGGAACAGTCTCTTGAGTCTGAATGACATTTGTATGTTAATATTACCAAATAAAATGTAGATCCCTTTTTGTCAAATGCACAAGAAACATCTGGAAATAGTTACGTTTATATTATTTAATACTCATATATTTCTGAAGTTGTGCGTTTGTTTTTTCCTGTTGTCCAAGCAAAGAAAGAGAAAACATGATTGGCTTACTGCATTCCCTTAATCCCGTTGGGAAATGTTTGTTAACAGGAACATAGAATTGTTTGTTTTTTCCTGTTGACCAAGCAAAGAAAGAGAAAACATGATTGGCTTACTGCATTCCCTTAATCCCGTTGGGAAATGTTTGTTAACAGGAACATAGAATTGTTTGTTTTTTCCTGTTGACCAAGCAAAGAGAGGGAAAGCATGATTGGCTTACTGCATTCCCTTAATCCCGTTGGGAAATGTTTGTTAACAGGAACATAGAATTGTTTGTTTTTTCCTGTTGACCAAGCAAAGAAAGAGAAAACATGATTGACTTACTGCATTCCCTTAATCCCGTTGGGAAATGTTTGTTAACAGGAACATAGAATTGTTGGTTTTTCCTGTTGACCAAGCAAAGAGAGGGAAAGCATGATTGGCTTACTGCATTCCTTTAATCCCGTTGGGAAATGTTTGTTAACAGGAACATAGAATTGTTTGTTTTTTCCTGTTGACCAAGCAAAGAAAGAGAAAACATGATTGGCTTACTGCATTCCCTTAATCCCGTTGGGAAATGTTTGTTAAGAGGAACATAGAATTGTTTGTTTTTTCCTGTTGACCAAGCAAAGAGAGGGAAAGCATGATTGGCTTACTGCATTCCCTTAATCCCGTTGGGAAATGTTTGTTAACAGGAACATAGATTGTTTGTTTTTTCCTGTTGACCAAGCAAAGAGAGGGAAAACATGATTGGCTTACTGCATTCCCTTAATCCCGTTGGGAAATGTTTGTTAACAGGAACATAGAACTGTTTGTTTTCTCCTGTTGACCAAGCAAAGAGAGGGAAAACATGATTGGCTTACTGCATTCCCTTAATCCCGTTGGGAAATGTTTGTTAACAGGAACATAGAATTCTTTGTTTTTTCCTGTTGACCAAGCAAAGAGAGGGAAAACATGATTGGCTTACTGCATTCCCTTAATCCCGTTGGGAAATGTTTGTTAACAGGAACATAGATTGTTTGTTTTTTCCTGTTGACCAAGCAAAGAAAGGGAAAACATGATTGGCTTACTGCATTCCCTTAATCCCGTTGGGAAATGTTTGTTAACAGGAACATAGAATTCTTTGTTTTTTCCTGTTAACCAAGCAAAGAAAGAGAAAACATGATTGGCTTACTGAATTCCCTTAATCCCGTTGGGAAATGTTTGTTAACAGGAACATAGAATTGTTTGTTTTTTCCTGTTGACCAAGCAAAGAGAGGGAAAACATGATTGGCTTACTGAATTCCCTTAATCCCGTTGGGAAATGTTTGTTCACAGGAACATAGAATTGTTTGTCCATGTTAGGTTTTTACTCAAGTTAGTCACAAAACTTTGCAACAATATTTTCAATTCTTCTGGATAAATAAATTCTCTACACGTATTATGTTCATAGTGTATAGAGAAGGTATAAAAATTCAATACCGAGATTTCATCGGATATACACGACTTGGGCCATCCTGAGTCCTAAAAAGAAAAGCATTTTTACAAAATGGCCCATGTGTGTATGTGTGGGGGGGGGGGCGTTAAATACGAAAATTAATATTCAAGTTCATTATACTCAAAGGATTCGATACGAAAATCCCCCAAGCCACCCCAACGACCCTTTACATGGAAATACTTCGAATATTATGGTATTCTCTAAAATGGCTTTAATGATTTTGATTAAAATCTCTTATATTAAAGACATTTACCTGATAAATAAAATGTACCTCTTGAATTATCTGGGAATAGCTTCTGAAGACCTCTGTATTCTAGATGATTTTTTTTCTTCTGAATTTTGAATGGCTGGTAAACCGTAAGAGATGCACAACTCACAACATAAAATTTAAATTACACAATTTATGGCATATTTCTTTTTTCTCGTATGGTTGACCGCTTTCGAGATAATCCTTGTTATTAGTTTTAGTTTTGAAATGGTTAACTTTTCTCATGCGGGAACTTGTCAACTCCTGCCCACGCAAAGAAACGGATTTCAGTGACATAGCAACCATATTTTAAAACATTTGACTATCACTTTAACCGATGCTACTCCCTTATTTCGCTTTTGCTTACAAGGAAGCAAGTAATAAGACTATTTGTGCTAATGTGTTTACCTTGATTAGCATCAAGTGGACGATAGAAGAACAAGCTTCTTAACAATAATTTGTTAAAGATGTAGAGAAACTCATGTGAATGAAACATCTTTTTTTTTCACTTTCTCTACGTGGATAGTGAATGGAGGAAGTATTGTATTCTACCCAAAAATTCATTCCGAAATTTCAACGGAAATATGTTCTGAGGTCCAAAGAAAGCATTAGAAAAAGGTATGTGTAAGCCTGTGGACAGCATAGCTCAAAAAATAATACTGTACTCGGTACATATTTAAGTTTAGTGTCTTCCGATGATATTCAAGAATCTTTTCCCCCACTCCAAACTACCATATACTTCTAAAAATATTTAAAAATATTGATTTTTTTAAAATTGGCTCGAACGACTTTATTTAAAATACCGTACATCACAAATAAAATGTATATCTTGATTTTCCTGGTAGTAACTTCTGAAGACGTATTCATTTTGCAGAGCTGGTAAACCGTAAGAGATACACAAACAATGTAGATCTCGTTTATGTTGTAGAGTTGGTAAACCGTAAGAGATCCACAAACAATGTAGATCTCGTTTATGTTGTAGAGCTGGTACACAATAAGAGATACACGAACAATGTAGATCATGTTTATGTTGTAGAGCTGTAAACAATAAGAGATACACAAATAATATAGATCATGTTTATGTTGTAGAGCTGGTAAACAATAAGAGATACACAAACAATATAGATCATGTTTATGTTGTAGAGCTGGTAAACAATAACAGATACACAAACAATGTAGATCATGTTTGTTGTAGAGCTGGTAAACAATAAGAGATACACGAACAATGTAGATCTCGTTTATGTTGTAGAGTTGGTAAACCGTAAGAGATCCACAAACAATGTAGATCTCGTTTATGTTGTGGATCTGGTAAAGAATAAGAGATACACAAACAATGTAGATCTCGCTTATGTTGTAGAGTTGGTAAACAATAAGAGATACACAAACAATATAGATCACGTTTATGTTGTAGAGTTGGTAAACAATAGAATTTACACAAACAATGTAGATCACGTTTATGTTGTAGAGCTGGTAAACAATAACAGATACACAAACATGTAGATCATGTTTATGTTGAGCTGGTAAACAATAAGAGATACATGAACAATGAAGATCATGTTTATGTTGTAGAGCTGGTAAACAATAAGAGATACACAAACAATTTAGATCATGTTTATGTTGTAGAGCTGGTAAACCGTAAGAGATACACACACAATGTAGATCTCGTTTATGTTGTAGAGCTGGTAAACCGTAAGAGATACACAAACAATGTAGATCATGTTTATGTTGTAGAGCTGGTAAACAATAAGAGATACACAAACAATATAGATCTCGTTTATGTTGTAGAGTTGGTAAACAATAAGAGATACACAAGCAATGTAGATCACGTTTATGTTGTAGAGCTGGTAAACAATAAGAGATACACGAACAATGTAGATCATGTTTATGTTGTAGAGCTGGTAAACAATAAGAGATACACAAATAATATAGATCATGTTTATGCTGTAGAGCTGGTAAACAATAAGAGATACACAAACAATATAGATCATGTTTATGTTGTAGAGCTGGTAAACAATAAGAGATACACAAACAATTTAGATCTCGCTTATGCTGTAGAGCTGGTAAACAATAAGAGATACACAAACAATTTAGATTATATTTATGTTGTAGAGCTGGTAAACAATAAGAGATACACAAACAATGTAGATCATGTTTATGTTGTAGAGCTTGTGAACAATAAGAGATACACAAACAATGTAGATCATGTTTATGTTGTAGAGCTGGTAAACAATAAGAGATACACAAACAATTTAGATCATAAAATAAGAACTATAGCTTTCCTGGCGACGTGTTAATTCAAAATCTTCTCGGGCTTCTAGCCAGGTAATAACTTGGCTTGACACCAACGTTTCGAAGAAGTGCATCTTCCTCGTCTTCAGGGTGATCACGTTTATGTTCACCCTGAAGACGAGGAAGATGCACTTCTTCGAAACGTTGGTGTCAAGCCAAGTTATTACCTGGCTAGAGGCCCGAGAAGATTTTGAATTAATTTAGATCATGTTTATGTTGTAGAGCTGGTAAACAATAAGAGATACACAAACTATTTAGATCTCGTTTATGTTGTAGAGCTGGTAAACAATAAGAGATACACAAACAATTTAGATCATGTTTATGTTGTAGAGCTGGTAAACCGTAAGAGATACACAAAAATTTAGATCTCGTTTATGTTGTAGCGCTGGTAAACCGTAAGCGATATACAAACAATGTAGATCATGTTTATGTTGTAGAGCTGGTAAACCGTAAGAGATACACAAACAATGTAGATCTCGTGTATGTTGTAGAGCTGGTAAACCGTAAGAGATACACACACAATGTAGATCTCGTTTATGTTGTAGAGCTGGTAAACCGTAAGAGATACACAAACAATGAAGATCATGTTTATGTTGTAGAGCTGGTAAACAATAAGAGATACACAAACAATATCGATCTCGTTTATGTTGTAGAGTTGGTAAACAATAAGAGATACACAAGCAATATAGATCACGTTTATGTTGTAGAGCTGGTAAACAATAAGAGATACACGAACAATGTAGATCATGTTTATGTTGTAGAGCTGGTAAACAATAAGAGATACACAAATAATATAGATCATGTTTATGTTGTAGAGCTGGTAAACAATAAGAGATACACAAATAATATAGATCATGTTTATGTTGTAGAGCTGGTAAACAATAAGAGATACACAAACAATATAGATCATGTTTATGTTGTAGAGCTGGTAAACAATAACATATACACAAACAATGTAGATCATGTTTGTTGTAGAGCTGGTAAACAATAAGAGATACACGAACAATGTAGATCATGTTTATGTTGTAGAGCTGGTAAACAATAAGAGATACACGAACAATGTAGATCTCGTTTATGTTGTAGAGTTGGTAAACCGTAAGAGATCCACAAACAATGTAGATCTCGTTTACGTTGTGGATCTGGTAAACAATAAGAGATACACAAACAATGTAGATCTCGTTTATGTTGTAGAGTTGGTAAACAATAAGAGATACACAAACAATGTAGATCATGTTTATGGTGAGGAGCTGGTAAACAATAAGAGATACACAAACAATTTAGATCATGTTTATGTTCTAGAGCTGGTAAACCGTAAGAGATACACAAACAATGTAGATCATGTTTATGTTGTAGAGCTGGTAAACAATGAGAGATATACAAACAATTTAGATCATGTTTATGTTGTAGAGCTGGTAAACAATAAGAGATACACAAACAATTTAGATCATGTTTATGTTGTAGAGCTGATAAACCGTAAGAGATACACACACAATGTAGATTTCGTTTATGTTGTAGAGCTGGTAAACCGTAAGAGATACACAAACAATGTAGATCATGTTTATGTTGTAGAGCTGGTAAACAATAAGAGATACACGAACAATGTAGATCTCGTTTATGTTGTAGATTTGGTAAACCGTAAGAGATCCACAAACAATGTAGATCTCGTTTATGTTGTGGATCTGGTAAAGAATAAGAGATACACAAACAATGTAGATCTCGCTTATGTTGTAGAGTTGGTAAACAATAAGAGATACACAAACAATATAGATCACGTTTATGTTGTAGAGTTGGTAAACAATAGAATTTACACAAACAATGTAGATCATGTTTATGTTGTAGAGCTGGTAAACAATAACAGATACACAAACATGTAGATCATGTTTATGTTGAGCTGGTAAACAATAAGAGATACATGAACAATGAAGATCATGTTTATGTTGTAGAGCTGGTAAACAATAAGAGATTCACAAACAATTTAGATCTCGTTTATGTTGTAGAGCTGGTAAACAATAAGAAATACTAAAACAATTTAGATCTCGTTTATGTTGTAGAGCTGGTAAACAATAAGAGATACACAAACAATGTAGATCATGTTTATGTTGTAGAGCTGGTAAACAATAAGAGATACACACACAATGTAGATCTCGTTTATGTTGTAGAGCTGGTAAACAATAAGAGATACACAAACAATTTAGATCTCGTTTATGTTGTAGAGCTGGTAAACAATAAGAGATACACAAACAATTTAGATCTCGTTTATGTTGTAGAGCTGGTAAACAATAAGAGATACACAAACAATTTAGATACCGTTTATGTTGTAGAGCTGGTAAACAATAAAAGATACACAAACAATTTAGATCATGTTTATGTTGTAGAGCTGGTAAACAATAAGAGATACACAAACAATTTAGATCTCGTTTATGTTGTAGAGCTGGTAAACAATAAGAGATACACAAACAATTTAGATCATGTTTATGTTGTAGAGCTGGTAAACAATAAGAGATACACAAACAATTTAGATCTCGTTTATGTTGTACAGCTGGTAAACCGTAAGAGATACACAAACAATGTAGATCTCGTTCATGTTGTAGAGCTGGTAAACCGTAAGAGATACACAAACAATGTAAATCATGTTTATGTTGTAGAGCTGGTAAACAATAAGAGATACACAAACAATTTAGATCATGTTTATGTTGTAGAGCTGGTAAACCGTAAGAGATACACAAATAATGTGGATCATGTTTATGTTGTAGAGCAGGTAAACAATAAGAGATACACAAACAATTTAGATCATGTTTATGTTCTAGAGCTGGTAAACCGTAAGAGATACACAAACAATGTAGATCATGTTTATGTTGTAGAGCTGGTAAACAATAAGAGATACACAAACAATTTAGATCATGTTTATGTTGTAGAGCTGGTAAACAATAAGAGATACACAAACAATTTAGATCATGTTTATGTTGTAGAGCTGGTAAACCGTAAGAGATACACACACAATGTAGATCTCGTTTATGTTGTAGAGCTGGTAAACCGTAAGAGATACACAAACAATGTAGATCATGTTTATGTTGTAGAGCTGGTAAACAATAAGAGATACACAAACAATATAGATCTCGTTTATGTTGTAGAGTTGGTAAACAATAAGAGATACACAAGCAATGTAGATCACGTTTATGTTGTAGAGCTGGTAAACAATAAGAGATACACGAACAATGTAGATCATGTTTATGTTGTAGAGCTGGTAAACAATAAGAGATACACAAATAATATAGATCATGTTTATGCTGTAGAGCTGGTAAACAATAAGAGATACACAAACAATATAGATCATGTTTATGTTGTAGAGCTGGTAAACAATAAGAGATACACAAACAATTTAGATCTCGCTTATGCTGTAGAGCTGGTAAACAATAAGAGATACACAAACAATTTAGATTATATTTATGTTGTAGAGCTGGTAAACAATAAGAGATACACAAACAATGTAGATCATGTTTATGTTGTAGAGCTTGTGAACAATAAGAGATACACAAACAATGTAGATCATGTTTATGTTGTAGAGCTGGTAAACAATAAGAGATACACAAACAATTTAGATCATAAAATAAGAACTATAGCTTTCCTGGCGACGTGTTAATTCAAAATCTTCTCGGGCTTCTAGCCAGGTAATAACTTGGCTTGACACCAACGTTTCGAAGAAGTGCATCTTCCTCGTCTTCAGGGTGATCACGTTTATGTTCACCCTGAAGACGAGGAAGATGCACTTCTTCGAAACGTTGGTGTCAAGCCAAGTTATTACCTGGTTAGAAGCCCGAGAAGATTTTGAATTAATTTAGATCATGTTTATGTTGTAGAGCTGGTAAACAATAAGAGATACACAAACTATTTAGATCTCGTTTATGTTGTAGAGCTGGTAAACAATAAGAGATACACAAACAATTTAGATCATGTTTATGTTGTAGAGCTGGTAAACCGTAAGAGATACACAAAAATTTAGATCTCGTTTATGTTGTAGCGCTGGTAAACCGTAAGCGATATACAAACAATGTAGATCATGTTTATGTTGTAGAGCTGGTAAACCGTAAGAGATACACAACCAATGTAGATCTCGTGTATGTTGTAGAGCTGGTAAACCGTAAGCGATACACACACAATGTAGATCTCGTTTATGTTGTAGAGCTGGTAAACCGTAAGAGATACACAAACAATGAAGATCATGTTTATGTTGTAGAGCTGGTAAACAATAAGAGATACACAAACAATATCGATCTCGTTTATGTTGTAGAGTTGGTAAACAATAAGAGATACACAAGCAATATAGATCACGTTTATGTTGTAGAGCTGGTAAACAATAAGAGATACACGAACAATGTAGATCATGTTTATGTTGTAGAGCTGGTAAACAATAAGAGATACACAAATAATATAGATCATGTTTATGTTGTAGAGCTGGTAAACAATAAGAGATACACAAATAATATAGATCATGTTTATGTTGTAGAGCTGGTAAACAATAAGAGATACACAAACAATATAGATCATGTTTATGTTGTAGAGCTGGTAAACAATAACATATACACAAACAATGTAGAACATGTTTGTTGTAGAGCTGGTAAACAATAAGAGATACACGAACAATGTAGATCATGTTTATGTTGTAGAGCTGGTAAACAATAAGAGATACACGAACAATGTAGATCTCGTTTATGTTGTAGAGTTGGTAAACCGTAAGGGATCCACAAACAATGTAGATCTCGTTTACGTTGTGGATCTGGTAAACAATAAGAGATACACAAACAATGTAGATCTCGTTTATGTTGTAGAGTTGGTAAACAATAAGAGATATACAAACAATTTAGATCATGTTTATGTTGTAGAGCTGGTAAACAATAAGAGATACACAAACAATTTAGATCATGTTTATGTTGTAGAGCTGATAAACCGTAAGAGACACACAATGTAGATTTCGTTTATGTTGTAGAGCTGGTAAACCGTAAGAGATACACAAACAATGTAGATCATGTTTATGTTGTAGAGCTGGTAAGCAATAAGAGATACACAAGCAATGTAGATCACGTTTATGATGTAGAGCTGGTAAACAATAAGAGATACACGAACAATGTAGATCATGTTTATGTTGTAGAGCTGGTAAACAATAAGAGATACACAAACAATTTAGATCTCGTTTATGTTGTAGAGCTGGTAAACAATAAGAGATATACAAACAATTTAGATTATGTTTATGTTGTAGAGCTGGTAAACAATAAGAGATACACAAACAATGTAGATCACGTTTATGTTGTAGAGCTTGTAAACAATAAGAGATACACAAACAATGTAGATTATGTTTATGTTGTAGAGCTGGTAAACAATAAGAGATACACAAACAATTTAGATCATGTTTATGTTGTAGAGCTGGTAAACAATAAGAGATACACAAACTTTTAGATCTCGTTTATGTTGTAGAGCTGGTAAACAATAAGAGATACACAAACAATATAGATCATGTTTATGTTGTAGAGTTGGTAAACCGTAAGAGATACACAAAAATTTGGATCTCGTTTATGTTGTAGCGCTGGTAAACCGTAAGCGATATACAAACAATGTAGATCATGTTTATGTTGTAGAGCTGGTAAACCGTAAGAGATACACAAACAATGTAGATCTCGTGTATGTTGTAGAGCTGGTAAACAATAAGAGATACACAAACAATGTAGATCATGTTTATGTTGTAGAGCTGGTAAACCGTAAGAGATACTCACACAATGTAGATCTCGTTTATGTTGTAGTGCTGGTAAACCGTAAGAGATACACAAACAATGTAGATCATGTTTATGTTGTAGAGCTGGTAAACAATAAGAGATACACAAACAATATCGATCTCGTTTATGTTGTAGAGTTGGTAAACAATAAGAGACACACAAGCAATATAGATCACGTTTATGTTGTAGAGCTGGTAAACAATAAGAGATACACGAACAATGTAGATCATGTTTATGTTGTAGAGCTGGTAAACAATAAGAGATACACAAATAATATAGATCATGTTTATGTTGTAGAGCTGGTAAACAATAAGAGATACACAAATAATATAGATTATGTTTATGTTGTAGAGCTGGTAAACAATAAGAGATACACAAACAATATAGATCATGTTTATGTTGTAGAGCTGGTAAACAATAACATATACACAAACAATGTAGATCATGTTTGTTGTAGAGCTGGTAAACAATAAGAGATACACGAACAATGTAGATCATGTTTATGTTGTAGAGCTGGTAAACAATAAGAGATACACGAACTATGTAGATCTCGTTTATGTTGTAGAGTTGGTAAACCGTAAGAGATCCACAAACAATGTAGATCTCGTTTATGTTGTGGATCTGGTAAACAATAAGAGATACACAAACAATGTAGCTCTCGTTTATGTTGTAGAGTTGGTAAACAATAAGAGATACACAAACAATGTAGATCATGTTTATGTTGTAGAGCTGGTAAACAATAAGAGATACACAAACAATTTAGATCATGTTTATGTTCTAGAGCTGGTAAACCGTAAGAGATACACAAACAATGTAGATCATGTTTATGTTGTAGAGCTGGTAAACAATAAGAGATATACAAACAATTTAGATCATGTTTATGTTGTAGAGCTGGTAAACAATAAGAGATACACAAACAATTTAGATCATGTTTATGTTGTAGAGCTGATAAACCGTAAGAGATACACACACAATGTAGATCTCGTTTATGTTGTAGAGCTGGTAAACCGTAAGAGATACACAAACAATGTAGATCATGTTTATGTTGTAGAGCTGGTAAACAATAAGAGATACACAAGCAATGTAGATCACGTTTATGTTGTAGAGCTGGTAAACAATAAGAGATACACAAACAATTTAGATCATGTTAATGTTGTAGAGCTGGTAAACCGTAAGAGATACACAAAAATTTAGATCTCGTTTATGTTGTAGCGCTGGTAAACCGTAAGCGATATACAAACAATGTAGATCATGTTTATGTTGTAGAGCTGGTAAACCGTAAGAGATACACAAACAATGTAGATCTCGTGTATGTTGTAGAGCTGGTAAACCGTAAGAGATACACACACAATGTAGATCTCGTTTATGTTGTAGAGCTGGTAAACCGTAAGAGATACACAAACAATGTAGATCTCGTTTATGTTGTAGAGTTAGTAAACAATAAGAGATACACAAACAATTTAGATTATGTTTATGTTGTAGAGCTGGTAAACAATAAGAGATACACAAACAATGTAGATTATGTTTATGTTGTAGAGCTGGTAAACAATAAGAGATACACGAACAATGTAGATCATGTTTATGTTGTAGAGCTGGTAAACAATAAGAGATACACAAATAATATAGATCATGTTTATGTTGTAGAGCTGGTAAACAATAAGAGATACACAAATTATATAGATCATGTTTATGTTGTAGAGCTGGTAAACAATAAGAGATACACAAACAATATAGATCATGTTTATGTTGTAGAGCTGGTAAACAATAACATATACACAAACAATGTAGATCATGTTTGTTGTAGAGCTGGTAAACAATAAGAGATACACGAACAATGTAGATCATGTTTATGTTGTAGAGCTGGTAAACAATAAGAGATACACGAACAATGTAGATCTCGTTTATGTTGTAGAGTTGGTAAACCGTAAGAGATCCACAAACAATGTAGATCTCGTTTACGTTGTGGATCTGGTAAACAATAAGAGATACACAAACAATGTAGATCTCGTTTATGTTGTAGAGTTGGTAAACAATAAGAGATACACAAACAATGTAGATCATGTTTATGGTGTAGAGCTGGTAAACAATAAGAGATACACAAACAATTTAGATCATGTTTATGTTCTAGAGCTGGTAAACCGTAAGAGATACACAAACAATGTAGATCATGTTTATGTTGTAGAGCTGGTAAACAATAAGAGATATACAAACAATTTAGATCATGTTTATGTTGTAGAGCTGGTAAACAATAAGAGATACACAAACAATTTAGATCATGTTTATGTTGTAGAGCTGATAAACCGTAAGAGATACACACACAATGTAGATCTCGTTTATGTTGTAGAGCTGGTAAACCGTAAGAGATACACAAACAATGTAGATCATGTTTATGTTGTAGAGCTGGTAAACAATAAGAGATACACAAGCAATGTAGATCTCGTTTATGTTGTAGAGCTGGTAAACCGTAAGAGATACACAAACAATGTAGATCACGTTTATGTTGTAGAGCTGGTAAACCGTAAGAGATACACAAAAATTTAGATCTCGTTTATGTTGTAGCGCTGGTAAACCGTAAGCGATATACAAACAATGTAGATCATGTTTATGTTGTAGAGCTGGTAAACAATAAGAGATACACAAACAATGTAGATCATGTTTATGTTGTAGAGCTGGTAAACCGTAAGAGATACACACACAATGTGGATCTCGTTTATGTTGTAGAGCTGGTAAACCGTAAGAGATACACAAACAATGTAGATCATGTTTATGATGTAGAGCTGGTAAACAATAAGAGATACACAAACAATATAGATCTCGTTTATGTTGTAAGGTTGGTAAACAATAAGAGATACACAAGCGATATAGATCACGTTTATGTTGTAGAGCTGGTAAACAATAAAAGATACACGAACAATGTAGATCATGTTTATGTTGTAGAGCTGGTAAACAATAAGAGATACACAAATAATATAGATCATGTTTATGTTGTAGAGCTGGTAAACAATAAGAGATACACAAACAATATAGATCATGTTTATGTTGTAGAGCTGGTAAACAATAACAGATACACAAACAATGTAGATCATGTTTGTTGTAGAGCTGGTAAACAATAAGAGATACACGAACAATGTAGATCATGTTTATGTTGTAGAGCTGGTAAACAATAAGAGATACACGAACAATGTAGATCACGTTTATGTTGTAGAGTTGGTAAACCGTAAGAGATCCACAAACAATGTAGATCTCGTTTACGTTGTGGATCTGGTAAACAATAAGAGATACACAAACAATGTAGATCTCGTTTATGTTGTAGAGTTGGTAAACAATAAGAGATACACAAACAATGTAGATCATGTTTATGGTGTAGAGCTGGTAAACAATAAGAGATACACAAACAAATTAGATCATGTTTATGTTCTAGAGCTGGTAAACCGTAAGAGATACACAAACAATGTAGATCATGTTTATGTTGTAGAGCTGGTAAACAATAAGAGATATACAAACAATTTAGATCATGTTTATGTTGTAGAGCTGGTAAACAATAAGAGATACACAAACAATTTAGATCATGTTTATGTTGTAGAGCTGATAAACCGTAAGAGATACACACACAATGTAGATTTCGTTTATGTTGTAGAGCTGGTAAACCGTAAGAGATACACAAACAATGTAGATCATGTTTATGTTGTAGAGCTGGTAAACAATAAGAGATACACAAGCAATGTAGATCGCGTTTATGATGTAGAGCTGGTAAACAATAAGAGATACACGAACAATGTAGATCATGTTTATGTTGTAGAGCTGGTAAACAATAAGAGATACACAAACAATTTAGATCTCGTTTATGCTGTAGAGCTGGTAAACAATAAGAGATACACAAACAATTTAGATTATGTTTATGTTGTAGAGCTGGTAAACAATAAGAGATACACAAACAATGTAGATCATGTTTATGTTGTAGAGCTTGTAAACAATAAGAGATACACAAACAATGTAGATTATGTTTATGTTGTAGAGCTGGTAAACAATAAGAGATACACAAACAATTTAGATCATGTTTATGTTGTAGAGCTGGTAAACAATAAGAGATACACAAACTATTTAGATCTCGTTTATGTTGTAGAGCTGGTAAACAATAAGAGATACACAAACAATTTAGATCATGTTTATGTTGTAGAGCTGGTAAACCGTAAGAGATACACAAAAATTTGGATCTCGTTTATGTTGTAGCGCTGGTAAACCGTAAGCGATATACAAACAATGTAGATCATGTTTATGTTGTAGAGCTGGTAAACCGTAAGAGATACACAAACAATGTAGATCTCGTGTATGTTGTAGAGCTGGTAAACAATAAGAGATACACAAACAATGTAGATCATGTTTATGTTGTAGAGCTGGTAAACCGTAAGAGATACACACACAATGTAGATCTCGTTTATGTTGTAGAGCTGGTAAACCGTAAGAGATACACAAACAATGTAGATCATGTTTATGTTGTAGAGCTGGTAAACAATAAGAGATACACAAACAATATCGATCTCGTTTATGTTGTAGAGTTGGTAAACAATAAGAGATACACAAGCAATATAGATCACGTTTATGTTGTAGAGCTGGTAAACAATAAGAGATACACGAACAATGTAGATCATGTTTATGTTGTAGAGCTGGTAAACAATAAGAGATACACAAATAATATAGATCATGTTTATGTTGTAGAGCTGGTAAACAATAAGAGATACACAAATAATATAGATCATGTTTATGTTGTAGAGCTGGTAAACAATAAGAGATACACAAACAATATAGATCATGTTTATGTTGTAGAGCTGGTAAACAATAACATATACACAAACAATGTAGATCATGTTTGTTGTAGAGCTGGTAAACAATAAGAGATACACGAACAATGTAGATCATGTTTATGTTGTAGAGCTGGTAAACAATAAGAGATACACGAACAATGTAGATCTCGTTTATGTTGTAGAGTTGGTAAACCGTAAGAGATCCACAAACAATGTAGATCTCGTTTATGTTGTGGATCTGGTAAACAATAAGAGATACACAAACAATGTAGATCTCGTTTATGTTGTAGAGTTGGTAAACAATAAGAGATACACAAACAATGTAGATCATGTTTATGTTGTAGAGCTGGTAAACAATAAGAGATACACAAACAATTTAGATCATGTTTATGTTCTAGAGCTGGTAAACCGTAAGAGATACACAAACAATTTTGAGCATGTTTATGTTGTAGAGCTGATAAACCGTAAGAAATACACACACAATGTAGATCTCGTTTATGTTGTAGAGCTGGTAAACCGTAAGAGATACACAAACAATGTAGATCATGTTTATGTTGTAGAGCTGGTAAACAATAAGAGATACACAAGCAATGTAGATCACGTTTATGTTGTAGAGCTGGTAAACAATAAGAGATACACGAACAATGTAGATCATGTTTAATTGTAGAGCTGGTAAACAATAAGAGATACACAAACAATTTAGATCTCGTTTATGCTGTAGAGCTGGTAAACAATAAGAGATACACAAACAATTTAGATTATGTTTATGTTGTAGAGCTGGTAAACAATAAGAGATACACAAACAATGTAGATCATGTTTATGCTGTAGAGCTTGTAAACAATAAGAGATACACAAACAATGTAGATCATGTCTATGCTGTAGAGCTGGTAAACAAAAAGAGATATACAAACAATTTAGATCATGTTTATGTTGTAGAGCTGGTAAACAATAAGAGATACACAAACTATTTAGATCTCGTTTATGTTGTAGAGCTGGTAAACTATAAGAGATACACAAACAATTTAGATCATGTTTATGTTGTAGAGCTGGTAAACCGTAAGAGATACACAAAAATTTAGATCTCGTTTATGTTGTAGCGCTGGTAAACCGTAAGCGATATACAAACAATGTAGATCATGTTTATGTTGTAGAGCTGGTAAACCGTAAGAGATACACAAACAATGTAGATCTCGTGTATGTTGTAGAGCTGGTAAACAATAAGAGATACACAAACAATGTAGATCATGTTTATGTTGTAGAGCTGGTAAACCGTAAGAGATACACACACAATGTGGATCTCGTTTATGTTGTAGAGCTGGTAAACCGTAAGAGATACACAAACAATGTAGATCATGTTTATGATGTAGAGCTGGTAAACAATAGGAGATACACAAACAATATAGATCTCGTTTATGTTGTAGAGTTGGTAAACAATAAGAGATACACAAGCGATATAGATCACGTTTATGTTGTAGAGCTGGTAAACAATAAGAGATACACGAACAATGTAGATCATGTTTATGTTGTAGAGCTGGTAAACAATAAGAGATACACAAATAATATAGATCATGTTTATGTTGTAGAGCTGGTAAACAATAAGAGATACACAAACAATATAGATCATGTTTATGTTGTAGAGCTGGTAAACAATAACAGATACACAAACAATGTAGATCATGTTTGTTGTAGAGCTGGTAAACAATAAGAGATACACGAACAATGTAGATCATGTTTATGTTGTAGAGCTGGTAAACAATAAGAGATACACGAACAATGTAGATCACGTTTATGTTGTAGAGTTGGTAAACCGTAAGAGATCCACAAACAATGTAGATCTCGTTTATGTTGTGGATCTGGTAAACAATAAGAGATACACAAACAATGTAGATCTCGTTTAATTTGTAGAGTTGGTAAACAATAAGAGATACACAAACAATATAGATCACGTTTATGTTGTAGAGTTGGTAAACAATAAGAGATACACAAACAATGTAGATCATGTTTTTGTTGTAGAGCTGGTAAACAATAACAGATACACAAACATGTAGATCATGTTTATGTTGATGAGCTGGTAAACAATAAGAGATACACGAACAATGAAGATCATGTTTATGTTGCAGAGCTGGTAAACAATAAGAGATACACAAACAATTTAGATCTCGTTTATGTTGTAGAGCTGGTAAACAATAAGAAATACACACAATTTAGATCTCGTTTATGTTGTAGAGTTAGTAAACAATAAGAGATACACAAACAATTTAGATTATGTTTATGTTGTAGAGCTGGTAAACAATAAGAGATACACAAACAATGTAGATTATGTTTATGTTGTAGAGCTGGTAAACAATAAGAGATACACAAACAATGTAGATCATGTTTATGTTGTAGAGCTGGTAAACAATAAGAGATACACAAACAATTTAGATCTCGTTTATGTTGTAGAGCTGGTAAACAATAAGAAATACACAAACAATTTAGATCTCGTTTATGTTGTAGAGCTGGTAAACAATAAGAGATACACAAACAATTTAGATCATGTTTATGTTGTAGAGCTGGTAAACAATAAGAGATACACAAAAAATTTAGATCTCGTTTATGTTGTAGAGCTGGTAAACAATAAGAGACACACAAACAATTTAGATCATGTTTATGTTGTAGAGCTGGTAAACAATAAGAGATACACAAACAATTTAGATCATGTTTATGTTGTAGAGCTGGTAAACAATAAGAGATACACAAACAATTTAGATCTCGTTTATGTTGTAGAGCTGGTAAACCGTAAGAGATACACAAACAATGTAGATCATGTTTATGTTGTAGAGCTGGTAAACCGTAAGAGATATACAAACAATGTGAATCATGTTTACGTTGTAGAGCTGGTAAACAATAAGAGATACACAAACAATTTAGATCATGTTTATGTTGTAGAGCTGGTAAACCGTAAGAGATACACAAACAATGTAGATCATGTTTATGTTGTAGAGCTGGTAAACAATAAGAGATACAGAAACAATATAGATCATGTTTATGTTGTAGAGCTGGTAAACAATAAGAAATACACACAATTTAGATCTCGTTTATGTTGTAGAGTTGGTAAACAATAAGAGATACACAAACAATTTAGATTATGTTTATGTTGTAGAGCTGGTAAACAATAAGGGATACACAAACAATGTAGATCATGTTTATGTTGTAGAGCTGGTAAACAATAAGAGATACACAAACTATTTAGATCTCGTTTATGTTGTAGAGCTGGTAAACAATAAGAGATACACAAACAATTTAGATTATGTTTATGTTGTAGAGCTGGTAAACAATAAGAGATACACAAACAATGTAGATCATGTTTATGTTGTAGAGCTTGTAAACAATAAGAGATACACAAACAATGTAGATTATGTTATGTTGTAGAGCTGGTAAACAATAAGAGATACACAAACAATTTAGATCATGTTTATGTTGTAGAGCTGGTAAACAATAAGAGATACACAAACTATTTAGATCTCGTTTATGTTGTAGAGCTGGTAAACAATAAAAGATACACAAACAATTTAGATCATGTTTATGTTGTAGAGCTGGTAAACCGTAAGAGATACACAAAAATTTGGATCTCGTTTATGTTGTAGCGCTGGTAAACCGTTAGCGATATACAAACAATGTAGATCATGTTTATGTTGTAGAGCTGGTAAACCGTAAGAGATACACAAACAATGTAGATCTCGTGTATGTTGTAGAGCTGGTAAACAATAAGAGATACACAAACAATGTAGATCATGTTTATGTTGTAGAGCTGGTAAACCGTAAGAGATACACACACAATGTAGATCTCGTTTATGTTGTAGAGCTGGTAAACCGTAAGAGATACACAAACAATGTAGATCATGTTTATGTTGTAGAGCTGGTAAACAATAAGAGATACACAAACAATATCGATCTCGTTTATGTTGTAGAGTTGGTAAACAATAAGAGATACACAAGCAATATAGATCACGTTTATGTTGTAGAGCTGGTAAACAATAAGAGATACACGAACAATGTAGATCATGTTTATGTTGTAGAGCTGGTAAACAATAAGAGATACACAAATAATATAGATCATGTTTATGTTGTAGAGCTGGTAAACAATAAGAGATACACAAATAATATAGATCATGTTTATGTTGTAGAGCTGGTAAACAATAAGAGATACACAAACAATATAGATCATGTTTATGTTGTAGAGCTGGTAAACAATAACATATACACAAACAATGTAGATCATGTTTATGTTGTAGAGCTGGTAAACAATAAGAGATACACAAACAAGTTAGATCATGTTTATGTTCTAGAGCTGGTAAACCGTAAGAGATACACAAACAATGTAGATCCTGTTTATGTTGTAGAGCTGGTAAACAATAAGAGATATACAAACAATTTAGATCATGTTTATGTTGTAGAGCTGGTAAACAATAAGAGATACACAAACAATTTAGATCATGTTTATGTTGTAGAGCTGATAAACCGTAAGAAATACACACACAATGTAGATCTCGTTTATGTTGTAGAGCTGGTAAACCGTAAGAGATACACAAACAATGTAGATCATGTTTATGTTGTAGAGCTGCTAAACAATAAGAGATACACAAGCAATGTAGATCACGTTTATGTTGTAGAGCTGGTAAACAATAAGAGATACACGAACAATGTAGATCATGTTTATGTTGTAGAGCTGGTAAACAATAAGAGATACACAAACAATTTAGATCTGGTTTATGCTGTAGAGCTGGTAAACAATAAGAGATACACAAACAATTTAGATTATGTTTATGTTGTAGAGCTGGTAAACAATAAGAGATACACAAACAATGTAGATCATGTTTATGTTGTAGAGCTTGTAAACAATAAGAGATACACAAACAATGTAGATCATGTTTATGTTGTAGAGCTGGTAAACAATAAGAGATACACAAACAATTTAGATCATGTTTATGTTGTAGAGCTGGTAAACAATAAGAGATACACAAACTATTTAGATCTCGTTTATGTTGTAGAGCTGGTAAACTATAAGAGATACACAAACAATTTAGATCATGTTTATGTTGTAGAGCTGGTAAACCGTAAGAGATACACAAAAATTTAGATCTCGTTTATGTTGTAGCGCTGGTAAACCGTAAGCGATATACAAACAATGTAGATCATGTTTATGTTGTAGAGCTGGTAAACCGTAAGAGATACACAAACAATGTAGATCTCGTGTATGTTGTAGAGCTGGTAAACAATAAGAGATACACAAACAATGTAGATCATGTTTATGTTGTAGAGCTGGTAAACCGTAAGAGATACACACACAATGTGGATCTCGTTTATGTTGTAGAGCTGGTAAACCGTAAGAGATATACAAACAATGTAGATCATGTTTATGATGTAGAGCTGGTAAACAATAAGAGATACACAAACAATATAGATCTCGTTTATGTTGTAGAGTTGGTAAACAATAAGAGATACACAAGCGATAGAGATCACGTTTATGTTGTAGAGCTGGTAAACAATAAGAGATACACGAACAATGTAGATCATGTTTATGTTGTAGAGCTGGTAAACAATAAGAGATACACAAATAATATAGATCAGGTTTATGTTGTAGAGCTGGTAAACAATAAGAGATACAGAAACAATATAGATCATGTTTATGTTGTAGAGCTGGTAAACAATAACAGATACACAAACAATGTAGATCATGTTTGTTGTAGAGCTGGTAAACAATAAGAGATACACGAACAATGTAGATCATGTTTATGTTGTAGAGCTGGTAAACAATAAGAGATACACGAACAATGTAGATCACGTTTATGTTGTAGAGTTGGTAAACCGTAAGAGATCCACAAACAATGTAGATCTCGTTTATGTTGTGGATCTGGTAAACAATAAGAGATACACAAACAATGTAGATCTCGTTTAATTTGTAGAGTTGGTAAACAATAAGAGATACACAAACAATATAGATCACGTTTATGTTGTAGAGTTGGTAAACAATAAGAGATACACAAACAATGTAGATCATGTTTTTGTTGTAGAGCTGGTAAACAATAACAGATACACAAACATGTAGATCATGTTTATGTTGATGAGCTGGTAAACAATAAGAGATACACGAACAATGAAGATCATGTTTATGTTGCAGAGCTGGTAAACAATAAGAGATACACAAACAATGTAGATCTCGTTTATGTTGTAGACTTGGTAAACAATAAGGGATACACAAACAATATAGATCTCGTTTATGTTGTAGAGCTGGTAAACAATAAGAGATACATAAACAATGTAGATCATGTTTATGTTGTAGAGCTGGTAAACAATAAGAGATACACACACAATGTAGATCTCGTTTATGTTGTAGAGCTGGTAAACAATAAGAGATACACAAACAATTTAGATCTCGTTTATGTTGTAGAGCTGGTAAACAATAAGAGATACACAAACAATTTAGATCTCGTTTATGTTGTAGAGCTGGTAAACAATAAGAGATACACAAACAATTTAGATCTCGTTTATGTTGTAGAGCTGGTAAACAATAAGAGATACACAAACAATTTAGATCATGTTTATGTTGTAGAGCTGGTAAACAATAAGAGATACACAAACAATTTAGATCTCGTTTATGTTGTAGAGCTGGTAAACAATAAGAGATACACAAACAATTTAGATCATGTTTATGTTGTAGAGCTGGTAAACCGTAAGAGATACACAAACAATGTAGATCATGTTTATGTTGTAGAGCTGGTAAACAATAAGAGATACACAAACAATTTAGATCATGTTTATGTTCTAGAGCTGGTAAACCGCAAGAGATACACAAACAATGTAGATCATGTTTATGTTGTAGAGCTGGTAAACGATAAGAGATACACAAACAATTTAGATCATGTTTATGTTGTAGAGCTGGTAAACAATAAGAGATACACAAACAATTTAGATCTCGTTTATGTTGTAGAGCTGGTAAACAATAAGAAATACACACAATTTAGATCTCGTTTATGTTGTAGAGTTAGTAAACAATAAGAGATACACAAACAATTTAGATTATGTTTATGTTGTAGAGCTGGTAAACAATAAGAGATACACAAACAATGTAGATTATGTTTATGTTGTAGAGCTGGTAAACAATAAGAGATACACAAACAATGTAGATCATGTTTATGTTGTAGAGCTGGTAAACAATAAGAGATACACAAACTATTTAGATCTCGTTTATGTTGTAGAGCTGGTAAACAATAAGAGATACACAAACAATTTAGATCATGTTTATGTTGTAGAGCTGATAAACAATAAGAGATACACAAACAATTTAGATCTCGTTTATGTTGTAGAGCTGGTAAACAATAAGAGATACACAAACAATTTAGATCTCGTTTATGTTGTAGAGCTGGTAAACAATAAGAGATACACAAACAATTTAGATTATATTTATGTTGTAGAGCTGGTAAACAATAAGAGATACACAAACTATTTAGATCTCGTTTATGTTGTAGAGCTGGTAAACAATAAGAGATACACAAACAATTTAGATCATGTTTATGTTGTAGAGCTGGTAAACCGTAAGAGATACACAAAAATTTAGATCTCGTTTATGTTGTAGCGCTGGTAAACCGTCAGCGATATACAAACAATGTACATCATGTTTATGTTGTAGAGCTGGTAAACCGTAAGAGTTACACAAACAATGTAGATCTCGTTTATGTTGTAGAGCTTGTAAACAATAAGAGATACACGAACAATGTAGATCATGTTTATGTTGTAGAGCTGGTAAACCGCAAGAGATACACACACAATGTAGATCTCGTTTATGTTGTAGAGCTGGTAAACCGTAAGAGATACACAAACAATGTAGATCATGTTTATGTTGTAGAGCTGGTATACAATAAGAGATACACAAACAATATAGATCTTGTTTATGTTGTAGAGTTGGTAAACAATAAGAGATACACAAGCAATGTAGATCACGTTTATGTTGTAGAGTTGGTAAACAATAAGAGACACACAAACAATGTAGATCGTGTTTAAGTTGTAGAGCTGGTAAACAATAAGGGATACACACACAATGTAGATCTGGTTTATGTTGTAGAGTTGGTAAACACTAAGAGATACACAAACAATGTAGATCATGTTTATGTTGCAGTGCTGGTAAACAATAAGAGATACACACACAATGTAGATCATGTTTATGTTGTAGAGCTGGTAAACAATAAGAGATACACACACAATGTAGATCTCGTTTATGTTGTAGAGTTGGTAAACAATAAGAGATACACAAACAATGTAGATCTCGTTTATGTTGTAGATTTGGTAAACAATAAGAGATACACAAACAAATCAGATCTGGTTTATGTTGTAGAGCTGGTAAACAATAAGGGATACACAAACAATGTAGATCTCGTTTATGTTGTAGATTTGGTAAAGAATAAGAGATACACAAACAATGTAGATCTGGTTTATGCTGTAGAGCTGTTAAACAATAATAGATACACAAACAATGTAGATCTGGTTTATGTTGTAGAGTTGGTAAACAATAAGGGATACACAAACAATGCAGATCTGGTTTATGTTGTAGAGTTGGTAAAGAATAAGAGATACACAAACAATGTAGATCTGGTTTATGCTGTAGAGCTGGTAAACAATATGAGATACACAAACAATGTAGGTCTCGTTTGTGTCATGTACACTTTTGGCGCAGAGTTGACCATTTCCGAAATGTTTTTTGATATTGGTTCCTCAGCATCTTCGCTTTCGTTTCATCTCTGTTTTGTTTTCCTGGAAATGTTGAATTGATGACATAGCGACGAGCTTTTAAAAGTTTCTCCGTTCTTCTGTTTATAAGGAACTAAGACCAACTGTGTGAATGTTTATAGAAGAACAATAATTTGTAAGAATAGTTGGTTTCCAGAACAGCTAAAGAAAGTATGTGAATGCAACATATCAGAGTTTCACTTTCTCAATACGTACTGTGTACATAGTGAATAGAGAAGGAATTGTAAAGCACCAAAAATTCGATACCGAGATTTCACCGGAAAACATTTTGAGACCCTGAGTAAAAAAAAATGTTATAAAAAATCCGTGTAGACGGCATAGCTGACACGAAGAGACAGTTAAATAGTAATCTTGCACTGATGCGACAAAAAGATTTTATAGGAAACCCCCCATCCCAAACTACCCTTTACATGGAATATTTTTGTTTTTCTAAAAGACAGCTGTGTCGATTTTGATTAAATCGCTAAATCTTTAATTAAAACATATTTATATGAGAAATAAAATTCATATTTTGAATTTTTTTATGAATAGCCTCTTAAGATCTCTTCGTTCTGGGTGAATTTTGTATAACTAGTAAACTGAAAGAGATGGACAACATCTTACCATTTTTTTGTTGTAAAGTTGACCATTTCCGAGATAATGTAGGTAACTTTTCTCAAACGGGAAGTCACCTTTGTCCTGTTTTACTGCGGGCCATGCAAAGTGAATCGAATTTCAGCTGTTCACATAACAACCAGCTTTAGTCTAATGTTTACCTTCTGCTCACAAGGAAGCAAGTAATAAGACAATTTCTGGTAATGTTTATCACGATATAGATAAAGGAATAATATTTATTATTTAACAATAGTTTCTTTGTGGAACAGATGGAGGAGGTCATGTGAATGGAACACATCAAGACGACGAACAGAAAGAGAATTAATAATTTTGGAGTGTTAGCCATTTGTTACACTTTTCTTGATGTGAGTTATATAACGGGCACATGCACAGGATTTACAGTCTTTCCTTGCCCCCCTCCCCTCCCTTCTCTCTCTCGCTCATCGCAAGCGCTTGTTTTTACGAAAGAAACATTTGAATGCAGTTCCTGGCCACGCTCAGAAACTGATTTCAAAACATTTGACTATCACTTTATCCTAGTGTATTCCCTTCTTCTTACAAGGGACCAAGTAATAAGACAATTTCTGGTAATGTTTGTCTCGATTAGCATGATATAGGTAAAAGAATAAGCTTATTAACAATAATTTGTTACTGAGATGTAGAGAAAGTCATGTAAATGGAACACATCAGATTTTAGAAAAAGGTCCACGTGCGTATGTCTGTGAACAGCATAGCTCAAAAACTAACGACCGTTAAATACCAAACTGGGTATTTAAGTTTGGTATCTTTGGTATCTATCGAATTTTCAAGAAAATGCCCTCACCCCAAACTACCCTTTACATGGAAATTGTTTTTAAAAACGTATTTAAGTTCAGCATCTTCCAAGGATGCGACACGAAGGTTTTCAAGAACCCCCCTTCACGTGGAAAATTTTTCGAAAATTTTGATTTTGTAAAAAATGGCTCTAACGATTTTGATTAAAATATCGTAAGTTAAAGATATGTACCCGACAAATATTATGCATATCTTGAATTTTCTGGGAATAGCCTCTGAAGACTACTTTATTCTGGAGAAATTTTACGGAATTGCGTATAACTGGCAAACCGTAAACGATAGACAAAAACTCATCGCACAAACATTGTAGAGCACATTAAAATACAGAATTTATGTTACATACATTTTTTTCGTGGAGTTGATCATTTTTTAGATATTCGTTGTTTCTTTTTTCAGCCTTGAAAAACTTAATACTTTTGTCATACAGGAATTTGTCAATTCGTGTCCATACAAACAAAGGAACTTCAGTCACATAGCAACCAGCTTTTGACTATCCCTTGAACCTATGCTATTCCCTTATTTCGCTTCTACTTACAAGGAAGCAAGTAATAAGACTATTTGGGGCTAATTTATTCTCGATTAGATAAAGTAAATAGAAGCAAAAGCTTTTTAACAATAATTTGTTGCAGAGATGTAGAGAAAGTCATATGAATGGAACACATCAGATTTTTTTTAATGTGGAACCTCGGAAAAGTTGCAATGCACCGCCATGATATCGGGTAAGGGTTCTTTCAATCTAATAATTCGTATAATATTGCATTAGCAAAGGTTGCTATTGAATCGGATATTTGAACTGAAAACGCCAAATATCGAATTTTGCAACATTTTCTCCAAGGTTACTCATCCCGGATGATATCAAACAGATTTCAAGGTCCCAATAGCTTAGTGCTGCCATGTTAGACTGCGTCACACACGCTATTGGCTAGGAGGAGGCCAATCAGGACGTTGCTGGAACACAGCGCTCTCGGGATCACTGCAGGCACACGACAGTTGTAGTTCTCTAGCCACTGTGGCAGTTGGTGACAGACAACGTGGTCGAATACTTGAGTGAGAGACAGACATTACGTGCAGTTGAAAAATCGTGCAGGTAAGGAGGTTTTCTTAACTTTTGAAAATGACACTAAAAGTTATAGGAACATGGTAGTTGGAACACAATTTTATATAACTAAACACTTGACGATTAAAATTCTGAAATTTGGTTTAGATTGTAGCCCTATTTGAGGTGTTTAGTAACCACATAAAACATTGTAGCGTTTTGTTATTTTGAATTCAAGAGCATTTGACGTTTCTGTTTGGTGCGTTATACCGTAAGTAGCTGTTGCTCTAGGTACCTACGCTATTTTGACTGGGTTCTTGCTGAAATAAAGGGCGGAAGATTTGCATTACGAAACGTTGTAAAGGTTTGGGGAAATGGATCTCTAACTCGGAGACGGTTATCATTTATAGTTGTGCCATTATTTTTCATTATCTGACTATTTTGGTGGATTTGAGGCACTTGACATCACTTTGTATAGCTAAAACATTTAACGTTTAAGATTCCGAAATGTGGTTTACATAGTTGTGCTAATTTAAGTTTTAGTGATCGTACAAACCATTCTGTTCGTATTCACCTTTTGTGTTGGACATTGTATACTTTGTCAACTGCATTTGACGTTTCCAGTTAGTGCATTATTACGTAACGTGGACATGATTTTGTACACTTAACGTTTCGGGATGCGAAATCGTATTTACATTGCAATCTTAGTTTTACGTTTCTAGTAGTCGTACAAAGGATTCTGTGCGCAGTCGCAGTTCTTCCTATATCATTTTGAACTAGACTACATTTAGTGTTGCATTCACGTGAGCGCTGGTTCTGCAGTTATCGACTCAAGTATGAAGACGTACACTTCTCCACATTTGAAGATTAGGAAATGTAACTTGAAACACAACGTTTAGAATTCGGGAATCTTTTTTTGCCCAAGTTTACGGTTTCAATAATCCTGTAAAACATTTCGGTAAGCAGTCTCCAATAATTTGAATTAAACTGAGTTTAAAACATACGAGTTGGTGTATTTACGTAGTAAAATATTTTAAAGCACGTAACATGCGAACAATTTTGGAAAGTTGTTCTTTAGCTGAAAGTACAACAGGCTTAGCTGAGTAGAAGATCTTTGTATTGAAACGTTATCGTAACACATTTCTACAATAACATAGTCTGCTGATGCCTGTTTAAATGGCGTACTCTTGGTTTCATAAATATACGTAGGGTTTTTGCCTTAAACTTTCATTTAAATTTAAGTAAAAGTGCACCAAGTTTGTGTAAATTACCGTCTGTATTAGAACACGCCATTTTCTTTTGTTTAGGTGTTCAGTATTCTTAACCTCCTCGGCGTTTTCTTATCAAAGCGTGGAGCTGCATTGCTTTTTCACGTCAACGAAATATCCTATATCTGGTAATTTCATTAAATTAATCAACAGGGGGAACGAGATAAAAATTTGGATACATTCACACGCCTTTCTCTACCTATTCTGTAAAAACTATTCTTAAAAAAAAGTGTTCTTCTATCTACTTCATGCTCATAGACAAATGGTCCTTTAGTTCCTTCTAAGCAGAAGGGAAACGAGGGCTAAAACGATAGTTAAACCTTTTTAAAGTTGGTCACAATATGAAACAACTGAAATTCGGTTCTCTTTGCAAAGGTCACAAATAAAATGAGCTGAAACGAGAGACGATTTCCCGTTTGACTCAAGTTTGTGGTTTAAAATTGAAACAAATAGCCGAGAATATCTAACTCTACAAAATAAAATCTGATGTTTTATTCACGTGACTCGCTCTACTTTTTGAGCAAATAAACTATTCTTTTGTCTACTTACTTGCTTTCTTGTTAGTAGATGGAGAAATAAGGGAATACACAAGGCTAAAGTATAGTCTAATATTTTAAAATCTGGTTGCTATGTGAACAATAGAAATTCGATTCGTAAACAAGAGATAAAACGAGACAGATCCCGTTTGAGAAAAGTTACGTAGTGTAAAATTTAAACCAATAACAAGGAATGTATCGGAAACGGTAGACTCTACAACAAAAACTTGTTTTTAACGCGATCTACATTTTCTGTGTAGTACTTTTTTTTCAGCTCGCAGGTTTACTAGATATGTAAAATTCTGCAAAGCTCGTGTAGAATGAAGATATTTTCAGAAGCTATTCCAAGAAAATTCAAGATACATTTTATTAAGTAAACATATTTAATGTTCGGTATTTTAATAAAAAACGTTAGTCATTTGTCAGACTTTTATAGCTTTGTTTCTATTTAAAGGGTGGTCTGGGGTGGGGATTTATCTGAAAATCTTCGTGTCCCATTCTGGACATAAATATCACGTTTGGTGTTTAACATCTTCTCGTTTTTGAGCTACACTGTTCCCAGACTAGAACCCGTGCCGCTCTCGCTCGTAAGAGACGAGAGTGAGTCTCGTGTTGTATCGAGAACTGGTGCTCACGAGCGATGCGACTCGTAAGTCACGAGAGTGAGTCTCGTGTTGTACCGAGAACTGGTGCTCACCAGCGAGGCGACTCGTAAGTCACGAGAGTGAATCTCGTGTTGTATCGAGAACTGGTGCTCACGAGCGAGGCGACTCGTAAGTCACGAGAGTGAGTCTCGTGTTGTACCGAGAACTGGTGCTCACCAGCGAGGCGACTCGTAAGTCACGAGAGTGAGTCTCGTGTTGTACCGAGAACTGGTGCTCACCAGCGAGGCGACTCGTAAGCTACGAGAGTGAGTCTCGTGTTGTATCCAGAACTAGTGTTGTATCGAGAACTGGTGCTCACGAGCGATGCGACTCGTAAGTCACGAGAGTGAGTCTCGTGTTGTATCGAGAACTGGTGCTCACCAGCGAGGCGACTCGTAAGCTACGAGAGTGAGTCTCGTGTTGTATCCAGAACTAGTGTTGTATCGAGAACTGGTGCTCACGAGCGATGCGACTCGTAAGTCACGAGAGTGAGTCTCGTGTTGTATCGAGAACTGGTGCTCACCAGCGAGGCGACTCGTAAGCCACGAGAGTGAGTCTCGTGTTGTATCGAGAACTGGTGCTCACCAGCGAGGCGACTCGTAAGCCACGAGAGTGAGTCTCATGTTGTATCGAGAACTGGTGCTCACCAGCGAGGCGACTCGTAAGCTACGAGAGTGAGTCTCGTGTTGTATCGAGAACTGGTGCTCACGAGCGAGGCGACTCGTAAGCCACGGGAGTTAGTCTCGTGTTGTATCGAGAACTGGTGCTCACCAGCGAGGCGACTCGTAAGCCACGAGAGTGAGTCTCATGTTGTATCGAGAACTGGTGCTCACCAGCGAGGCGACTCGTAAGCCACGAGAGTGAGTCTCATGTTGTATCGAGAACTGGTGCTCACCAGCGAGGCGACTCGTAAGCTACGAGAGTGAGTCTCGTGTTGTATCCAGAACTAGTGTTGTATTGAGAACTAGTGGTCACGAGCGATGCGACTCGTAAGTCACGAGAGTGAGTCTCATGTTGTATCGAGAACTGGTGCTCACGAGCGAGGCGACTCGTAAGCCACGGGAGTTAGTCTCGTGTTGTATCGAGAACTAGTGCTCACGAGCGATGTGACTCGTAATTCACGGGAGTGAGTCTCGTGTTGTATCGAGAACTGGTGCTCACCAGCGAGGCGACTCGTAAGCCACGAGTGAGTCTCGTGTTGTATCGAGAACTGGTGCTCACGAGCGATGCGACTCGTAAGTCACGGGAGTTAGTCTCGTGTTGTATCGAGAACTGGTGCTCACGAGCGATGCGACTCGTAAGTCACGAGAGTGAGTCTCGTGTTGTATCGAGAACTGGTGCTCACCAGCGAGGCGACTCGTAAGCCACGAGTGAGTCTCGTGTTGTATCGAGAACTGGTGCTCACGAGCGAGGCGACTCGTAAGCCACGGGAGTTAGTCTCGTGTTGTATTGAGAACTAGTGCTCACGAGCGATGCGACTCGTAAGTCACGAGAGTGAGTCTCGTGTTGTATCGAGAACTAGTGCTCACGAGCGAGACGACTCGTAAGCCACGAGAGTGAGTCTCGTGTTGTATCGAGAACTGGTGCTCACGAGCGAGGTAAGCCACGAGAGTGAGTCTCGTGTTGTATCGAGAACTAGTGTTCACGAGCGAGGTAAGCCACGAGAGTGAGTCTCGTGTTGTATCGAGAACTAGTGTTCACGAGCGAGGTAAGCCACGAGAGTGAGTCTCGTGTTGTATCGAGAACTAGTGTTCACGAGCGAGGTAAGCCACGAGAGTGAGTCTCGTGTTGTATCGAGAACTAGTGTTCACGAGCGAGGTAAGCCACGAGAGTGAGTCTCGTGTTGTATCGAGAACTAGTGTTCACGAGCGAGGTAAGCCACGAGAGTGAGTCTCGTGTTGTATCGAGAACTAGTGTTCACGAGCGAGGTAAGCCACGAGAGTGAGTCTCGTGTTGTATCGAGAACTAGTGTTCACGAGCGAGGTAAGCCACGAGAGTGAGTCTCGTGTTGTATCGAGAACTAGTGGTCACGAGCGAGGTAAGCCACGAGAGTGAGTCTCGTGTTGTATTGAGAACTAGTGCTCACGAGCGAGGTAAGCCACGAGAGTGAGTCTCGTGTTGTATTGAGAACTGGTGCTCACGAGCGAGGCGACTCGTAAGTCACGAGAGTGAGTCTCGTGTTGTATTGAGAACTAGTGCTCACGAGCGAGGTAAGCCACGAGAGTGAGTCTCGTGTTGTATTGAGAACTGGTGCTCACGAGCGAGGCGACTCGTAAGTCACGAGAGTGAGTCTCGTGTTGTATTGAGAACTAGTGCTCACGAGCGAGGTAAGCCACGAGAGTGAGTCTCGTGTTGTATTGAGAACTAGTGGTCACGAGCGAGGCGACTCGTAAGTCACGAGAGTGAGTCTCGTGTTGTATTGAGAACTAGTGCTCACGAGCGAGGTAAGCCACGAGAGTGAGTCTCGTGTTGTATTGAGAACTAGTGTTCACGAGCGAGGTAAGCCACGAGAGTGAGTCTCGTGTTGTATCGAGAACTAGTGTTCACGAGCGAGGTAAGCCACGAGAGTGAGTCTCGTGTTGTATCGAGAACTAGTGTTCACGAGCGAGGTAAGCCACGAGAGTGAGTCTCGTGTTGTATCGAGAACTAGTGTTCACGAGCGAGGTAAGCCACGAGAGTGAGTCTCGTGTTGTATCGAGAACTAGTGTTCACGAGCGAGGTAAGCCACGAGAGTGAGTCTCGTGTTGTATCGAGAACTAGTGTTCACGAGCGAGGTAAGCCACGAGAGTGAGTCTCGTGTTGTATCGAGAACTAGTGTTCACGAGCGAGGTAAGCCACGAGAGTGAGTCTCGTGTTGTATCGAGAACTAGTGGTCACGAGCGAGGTAAGCCACGAGAGTGAGTCTCGTGTTGTATTGAGAACTAGTGCTCACGAGCGAGGTAAGCCACGAGAGTGAGTCTCGTGTTGTATTGAGAACTAGTGGTCACGAGCGAGGCGACTCGTAAGTCACGAGAGTGAGTCTCGTGTTGTATTGAGAACTAGTGCTCACGAGCGAGGTAAGCCACGAGAGTGAGTCTCGTGTTGTATTGAGAACTAGTGTTCACGAGCGAGGCGACTCGTAAGTCACGGGAGTTAGTCTCGTGTTGTATCGAGAACTAGTGCTCACGAGCGAGGTAAGCCACGAGAGTGTCTCGTGTTGTATCCAGAACTAGCGCTCACGAGCGAGGCGACTCGAGTAACTACAGGCGGAGTAGTTGATGTATGATCCGTGTATTAACTAGGGACCGCATTTTTAGGTTTTAATCTATCTTCCCCGTGTAAATTAGAAAGTTTCAAGGTACTTTTGTTTGGGTACTAATCTTGTTCAGCCTAAAGAAGCTAAATGGCGCATTAAGACCTAAAACTCGCTAACTAGTTTTTTTTTTTCTTCAGTTCATTTGAATTAACAATTCGTTTAGTTTTATTTTGAGTGCACATGTGGGGTTATCCGGGGAAAGAATGCTCTTGGTATAGAAATTGCGCGAATGAAGTAAGCGCCAATGACATCTTGCGATGTTGAAAGATCTTTTTCTGCCTATAGGAACATATTAAAGAACAACAGAAAATTTGCAAATATGGCTGGTTGTGTATAGCAACAGTGCTGCCAAGTGAACTTTATTTTATGTGAGTGCTATATATTAAAACATGTGCTTGATGTGTTAATTACAATGTTCTAGCACGCGTTTACAGTGTAATACATTGTTTTAAATCCCTGCTTCCGTGAAGTAAAATAGTTTTCATATTTTTATCTATATTATGTTTAAAAGGCTTTTGTCGTCGACTTGCTTAAATAGGTAGGAGCATTGTTTAAAAGCCTAGAGAAAGCTAGGAAAATTCTTTATAAACCTAAAGAGGTTAAAAGAAGATAAAACTGCGTTTATAAAAAGCTAAATAAAACTCCGGGCCCTATTAATAACACAATATGGCTCGTGGTTGTGTATACGTATATCCAAACGCATCATTAATGTTAATGACACACCTATCATTTGTATATAATTTATAGTTAAACTTCAGATAGAACCGAAAATAGAATTACTTCATGCAACATAATCTTCTTAGAGCAATAACACATTTAAATACTTATTTGTAGTGAAAGTGGAAACCACGTACATTTATATCTGCAGATTCTGTGATACCACATTTCCTTTTTAACCCGTTCTCTAGCGCGAGTTATTTAAATGTCATGCCTGTCTTTAAATCTCAAATCATTTAAACAGATCTTGGGCAAATATTGCTGTAGTATATGTTGTTCTCGTTTAGATAAACATGCATAGTTTTATCAACTTTTAGCCCATTTTAACAATTTTATAGACTTTCCTAATCACCTGAAGGAATGTCATCACTTCTGGTATGTTAAGTCTCGATGCTTGCACCAGTCAACACAGTTCGTGACGTATCAGTTTCCGCAGCTGCTGTGATCTTGAATAAAATGAAACTGTCTAGCGTTGCGATTTATAAACGGAATAGCACTTTTCATCCTATACAAGCACTTTAGTCAGCAACAAGGTTGCCAAGTTATATGACGGGCAAAATTTAGTTGTCGCGGAAGACGGATTTTTGACGGATATTATTAGCAATTAAGTAATATTATATTGAGTTTCTTTAGAAAAACTGTCACGCATGTAAATCTTTGTGTGCCTACAAGACAGTGTCTGTTAGTGATGGGAGTATTCGAATGCAAAATGTCGATGTATTCGATTCTTGAAAGTTCTCGAATTCTGATTGTTTGATTCGAATCCTTCACTCGGATGAGTTCTCGTTTGAATAAGTCCTGAATACTGTATTCGAATCCTGCTCTCGGGTCTCGGATATGTGCAGGTGCACCGAGAATCGAGATCTCACATCTGATTGGTGCTTTTACTTAAAGGTCATTCTAGCGCTTGGATCGTGTAGGGGAAGAGTGGGGAGAGGTTTGAGCACGCTGATAAGCAACCTACGAGATAATCACCTGGCCAGAATAGAATATGAAAGTATGCTATCAAGTAAAGCTATGAACTTCTTATCATTCCAAAGCTAACGAACGATTCCCATACATATACGTGATCATATTTTAATTTTATCTCGTGTTATAACGGAATGTGCGATCGGTTAGGGCAACAAATGAACAATATTAGAAACGATTGCATACTGTCTTCTCAACCCAGAGGTTCTGGGTTTGATTCCCAGCTGAGGCAGGAACTTTTCTTGAACCAGAATCATTCCCTATCCCTAACAGAGTCGGAAGTATGCATGTGGGAGTGAATGTGTGTGCATTTTTATAGCATTTTAAAACTGAAAAAAAAAAAAAAAGTGTTCCATTCTCATGACTTTCTCTAGCTGTTCCATACACAAAACTATTCTTTCAAAAGATTATTCATCTTTTACATTATGGTAATCGAGAAAAACATTAGCAGAAATGGTCCTATTACTCGCTTCCTTGTAAGAAGGGAAATAAGGGAATACGCTAAGCTAAAGTAATAATAAAAACATTTAATAGCTGGTCGTTATGTGAACGAATGACGCAGTTCGCTTTGGATGGTCCAGCTTGAGAAAGCGTAGGTATTTTAAAACTGAAACCAATAACAAGGAATATCTTGAAAATGGTCAACTTATGTTTTTAACCAGATCTACATATTTATAGTAAGTTTTCGTCCATCTCTTACGGTTTAACCGTTGTGCAAAATTCTGCAAAACTCGTACAGAATAAAGAGCTCTTCAGAGGCTAATCCCAAAAATTCAAAATATACATTTTATCTGTCATGTAAATATCTTTAATACACGATATTTTAATCAAAATTGTTAGCCATTTTTGAGAAAATCATTGTTTTCGAAAAAAGGTTTCATGTAAAGGATAGCTGGGGTTGGGGGATTTTCTTGAAAATGTTTCGTGTCGCATCCTTGGAAGATACTAAACTTAAAATACCGAGCATATATTTCCGGTGAAATCTCGATATCGAATTTTTGAGTGGAATACAATACCTTCGCTAGCTACTATGGACATTGTTATGCACATACGGCTAGAGAAAGTAAAAATGCTTTTTGGACTCGGGACCTCAAAACGTATATTTCCAATGAAATCTCGGTATCGAATTTTTGGGTGGAATACAACACTTTCACTATACACTATGTATGTACATAGCACGTGTAGAGAAAGTAAAAACAATAAGAAAGCCTACAGTCCAGCGAGAAAGACGCCAGCAGTTGTTTTACCGGTCAAGGCCCTGATGTAACCATACAAATTAAAGGGGGCTATAACAACCAAACAAAAGAGCACAAATTCTGATGTGTTGCTTTCACATGACTTTCTCTACCTGCAAACAAACTTTTCTTACAAAACATTACTCTTTAATTATTTCCTTGTAGGTAGAAGGGAAATAAGGGAATATACTAGGCTAAAGCCATAGTCAATATTTTAAAAGCTGTCGCTATGCGATTGACTTTGAAATTCGATTATCTTTGCATGGCTATGAGTAAAACAAAATAAACACGGATAACGACTACCTGTTTGAGAAAACTATTAGTTAAATGTTAAACCTATAGAAAGGAATATCTTGGAAATCGTTAACTGTACAAAAACAAAAAAATAAAAAACTTACATTTTGTGTCATGTAAGTATCTTTAATATACGTTCTTTTAATCAAATTGTCAGAGAAATGTTTGAAAAATCAACATTTTCGAAAATTTTTCCATATAAAAAGTAGTTTGGGGTGAGGGATTTGCTTGAACATCCAAGTGTCATATGCTTAGAAGATACTGAACTTAAATATCACGTTTAGTATTAATCAAATTTTCGTTTTTGAGATTTGCTCTTACGTACACACATGGACTTTTTCAAAAATGTTTATTTGTTTTATATTATTAAGGCGTCCTGAAAACATTTATTTCCGATGAAATCTCGGTACCGAAATTTTAGGTGGAACACACTACTTTCTTTAACTACACACACACACACACACACACACACACACACACACACATATATATATATATATATATATATATATAGCATAAATAAGTGCTAGAGAAGTAAAAGACAAAGCAAAACAATATTTAAGTCAATGTGCGCTGCAGTGAATTTTTTAGAAGTATACCATCCAAGATTGCATTTTGATGAACGGCAAAGCGGTAAATATATAACACATTTCAATGTTCAATTTCATTTGCAATAGTATTTTCCGTTTTCCGTTCATGAAATATGTTGTCTTAAAATGTTAACTAAAGAGTGAAAATTTTCTGTGCAGCTATCACAAATGAGCATGCTTAAATAGGTTTTCTATACTGTTTAACGCCCGCCTTTACTACACATGGCACCGCAGACGAAGACACTGATAATGCATGGAATGAAGATGGCTGGGGAAACCCGCCCCTGCGCCGCTTTGTCCACAAATCCTGCATGTGCTTGCCTGGGATCGAACCCTTGGTGGTCTAACCCTCGGCCTCGGCATGACCCTAAATTGGTCGTTATCCAGATGATTGTAATTATTAAATCACATCCACCGATCAAAAGTGACATTCCAGAAGCAACAGTCATAGTCACAGTGATAGTCATTTGAAACAAGCTAATATTAGTTTCATTTGTGGACGCTCTTTAACCGATGCATCACATTTTATATTGGGCTTAGGTTTGTTCAGATGCCTCTTTTACGTGCCGTAAATCTACAACACGGGACCAATGGCTTTATTTACCTTCCGAAAGAAGTCCTGCTAAGGATGTTTAAGCCCGAAAGAAATTCACCGCCTTTCGTCGGGTTTGAACCCGCGACCATGGGAATCGGAGGCTAGCATGCTAATTGAGTAATACTAATACAAAAATGTTTTTGTACGTTACACACACACACACACACACACACACACACACACACACACACACGAAATGCTATATTTCTGAGAAAGGTTGTTTTGTGAACCAAATGTTTGTATTTCCAGAATTTTAAAATTCATGATGCCAAACATTGCGACTGTTGTAACAGAATCTGGCAAATATATTCCGTAATGATATTGTATTTATATTTCAATCGTAACACTTGAAGATAATTTTTATCCGCTAATAATAAACTTACTATATTTCTAAACATTTTGTAGATATTCAATTTAATGGAAGAAACGGTTATGAATGAAAGTGCATAACGCTTAAGCCACGATAATCTTGAATAGAAACTTCAACATTTTGAGAATAACATGTCATATTTTTTGTCCATCATTTAAATTACATGCCTTGTTCGAGATCAACCATGGCGAGAACTGCGAGCATCTCTCGAGTAGCGATAGGGTAGCATCCGAGAACTTGCTAATGAATACAAGCTGATTTCGATTAGCGCAAGGTTTGTAGTATTCGAGAACAAGCATGGTGAGAACTGAACATCTCTCGAGTAGCGATAGGGTAGCATCCGAGAACTTGCTAATGAATACAAGCTGATTTCGATTAGCGCAAGGTTTGTAGTATTATTAGAACAAGCAGGGCGAGAACTGAACATCTCTCGAGTAGCGATAAGGTGGCATCCGAGAACTTGCTAATGAATGCAAGCTGATTTCGATTAGCGCAAGGTTTGTAGTATTCGAGATCAACCATGGCGAGAACTGCGAGCATCTCTCGAGTAGCGATAGGGTAGCATCCGAGAACTTGCTAATGAATACAAGCTGATTTCGATTAGCGCAAGGTTTGTAGTATTCGAGAACAAGCAGGGCGAGAACTGAGAACGTCTCTCGAGAGACGATAATGTAACATCCGAAAACTTGCTTATGAAGAGGCTGATTTCGAAACCATTGCGATTACACGCAGGCGCGGCTCGTCAATATGTGCTACAATGCTATAGCACAATGATTATTTTACTGAAAATAGTACCTCATTACGTATTAAACATATATTCAATTATTATTGCATATTTTCTTTCACTTTACTAATTTTAACCGATTTTATATATGCCGCGCGCTAGTGTTGGGCGCTCATATGTGTAAATGCCACGCATATCTCGCATACACGCAATCGGTCTTGCTTTGGTGCTACATAGATCCTCTGTCCGTCGGCGGGAATACTGACCAATCCACGCGTGCCAAACGTCGATGGGCGATTTGAAATCTCTTCTCCGATTGGCTGTATTTAGCTAGAATTGTGCTACCATTGTCTGGAGCACAGGATATCCTGCCGCTTGCTGTTGTAATATAACTACTGCCATCTATGTGGCGTGGATGTATTTACTTCTGCTGCCGTGTTTGATACCAATGGCAATAGACTGGGTCTAATGTAACGTAGCTCAGAGAGAATAACATTATCGGGAGATGCACATATAGCAGCTGTTGGCACCACTTAGATTAGATTAGGAAGCATTCTGTATGTTCGTTTAGGCCAGAAAGCCACTGAACATAGAACTTGTCAAGGCATATATATGTATACATATGTTTATATACTATATACTATGAAAAAAAAATGTATAAAGCTCTAGTGCTAAAAGCATAGGTTACAAAAACAACAGAATACTTTTTTTTTTTTTTTTTGCATGCACATAAAAACAGAAAGTATCAGAATATATTGTTAAAATGTATAAATAAATATAATTTCATTATAAGTAAAACTGTTATGTCAGATGATAGTTTTCAAATTATCGATATAATAGTTACTAGTAGCAATCATATAAACTAAAACATGATTATTGTATTATGTACTCTTCATAAATGTCAACAAATTACAATACATATTTACAAATATGTTATATAATTTCCAATGCAAAGACTTACAATTATGTACTAGAGTACTACTTACTTTGTAACAACAAAATATAATCGTGAAATACTCCATTCCGGTCAAAAACTCAGGTTATGTTCGACCTTAATATTTCAATTGTGTGTATAAACATGAATTCTGTGAGCAGCTTGATGAACTATCCCTTCTTAGGAGGACACTAGAGGAAAAAGTGCATGTGTAGCAGTTAGGAAGGCAAACTCCAACTCTTAATATAACGCAATCAGCAAAAGGAGGGAGAAATAATTCATACACCAGGCGGTTTAACCCCAAAATTTATGAAAATGTATGGGTATGTGAATGCCAAGAAAGAAATGTTTGTTTTTGTTTTCCATGCTTGCTCTTTGGAAATAGTGATGCTTGGAGCACAACAGGAGTTACAGATCTTGGATATGTTAATGTGCTGATTAATAAGCATAAGCAAAATGTAAAACATTGAAACAACGTGCTTGACCTAAGTGCTTTAGGCGGTACAAATATTGTTACTCAGTTAAGCCGTGCTTATCAAGAAGCAAAGCAAAGCACAGGTATGTGTTGTCGCGCATAATTGACTGCATCAAGTTTTGTGGTGCATTTGAGCTTGCCTTAAGGGGACATGACGAGACTGAATCTTCTGAAAATCCTGGCGTGTTTTTAGGGCTAATTGATTTCATAAGCGATATTGACAGTGCTGTGAAGGAACACATGGACTCAAGCCAAATTTTCAAAGGGACCTCCAAAATTATCCAGAACGAACTACTGGATTGTATGTAAGAAGTTTGTCGGGAAGTGATTACCGAGGAAATGAAAGAAGCTAACTTTGTAGCTGTTATGGCAAATGAAACCACAGACGTTTCTCACCAGTCCCAGCTTGTACTAGTATTTAGATACGAGAAAAATGGTTTACCGTATGAGAGATTTTGGGGATTTTTGAAACCAGAGGGACAAAACGCAGAGGCAATTTCCGAAAGCATATTAAAAGTGCTCAATGAATTATTCAGAGACAAACCTCATAAAGTAATTGCCCAAACGTATGATGGAGCCCTGGTAATGAGTGGCGCAGTTGGAGGAGTGCAAACAAAAGTCAAATCTCATTTTCCAAATGCACAGTATATTCACTGCTATGCACATCAGTTGAATTTAGCAATGGAACATGCAGCTTCGCAGAATAAGTCTGCCAGAATATTTTTTCTTAATCTCTCAGCTTTTCCTGCCTTTTTCTCAAGATCCCCACAGCGTTTAACCGCCCTAGAATCTGCAGTAGCCAGAAGAGTTCCTGGTGGTTCTGCAACTGGGTGGAATTTTAGATCCAGGACTGTTAGTGTAGTGTATGAAAATCAGGAAGAATTGCTGGAGTGTTTTTCGGAGCTGGAAAATTCTGCCCACGATAAGACTTGCCTAGAAGCAAATGGACTTCGACGTTACTTAGAAGATAGCAAATTCCTTTCCTTGTTGAATTTTTTTCAGAGAGTAATTCATGTTGATGTACTTTATAATCAGCTGTAGTTAAAATCAATTGAGGCAGTTAAAGTAGAAAATGCTGTGTCTTCCTTCATTCAGTACATCTGTGATATTCGATAGGCAGCCGACGGTATATCTATGTTTACATTTGATTCAATGAGCAATCGCCAGAAGGGGGAGTCCTTGAAGATAGAGGTATGTGATCGCATTATTGAGGAGGCTAGACGTCGTTTTCAGTGCTTGAGTCATCTCGATGCAGCTAAGTTGTTAGATTGTACATTTTTTGAAAGCTTTATAAATAAGTTTCCCGAGAGTGAAGTTCAAACTGTCGTGGACACATATACAATGCTGAACAAGAAAATGCTAAAGACGCAACTGAGCGTTCTGTAAGCAAGGTCTGACTTTAGAAGCATTGATGGGGCTGTGCAGTTGTAATATATACTTTCTAATAATTTGGAAGATTCATTTTCGGAAGTGACTACTTTGTTAAAAATTGTGATCACAACACCAATGACCACTGCTGAACCAGAAAGATGCTTTTTGTGCTTAAAACGTTTAAAAACATTCTTGCGAAACACCATGTCACAAGATCTCCTTAATGCTCTGGCAATGCTGTCCATGGAAAAGAGCATCACATCTAAGATGGAGGGATTAACACCAGAGTCATCGATAAGTTCTATAGCAGGAAGGAGTGCCGTATAGACTTCGTATTTCTTCGTCATTAGGTAAGATAATATGTAAGCATGTGTGCACATACGAATATACTGTAGCACACACATTATTTTGTTCAATAGCCGCCACTGTGTTTATATATCATTCATCAGCATTTCATAAATGATTTAGATTGTTTAATGCAAGAAAAGTATTGTAAATGCAAATAATACTGTGCATTGAATGTAAATTTATACAAGCTTGTACTAAAATGCCAACACACATTTAATACAAGATGGCTGAGGTAAACAATAAATTAGTCATAAGTCTGCAATGCAGTATATGGTTAGTTTAAGTTATATAACGAATGTCAAGTATACACTCCAGGAAAAAGGGAGCAAAGTTGGTGGTTATGCTTAAGATAAAAATATTGCTTAAAATCTGGCATTGTTTCACTAAGAATTATATGTATAGTGTACACATTAGTTAATTTTGTAGTGAATTATTTTTCTGCGTGAGAGAATATGAAACAATTATTAAAGTGTCTTTTCACAAAGTTATTACAACCAAGCGGCAGCATTTTTCAGGTTAGGTAATGACTAATTCTTTATTCCTGTGTTCTGTAAGCTTCTTACCTTTCAGTATAATTCGGGAAACGAAACAATTTAATTCCCTTAATCCTCCCTGTAGCAGGAGAACCTCAAAAGGCAATGTTTTCTTTCAGTAGACTTTGTGCATTTTACAGTTATGAAATTACGGCCACGTTAATTTTTTTCAAATTCAAAACATGTCGTCAAGATGACCAAAATTAATACTAGGAAACAGAATGCCAGTATGGGCTATTGCATAGATTACGTCTATTGTTTCACAGTTCTGTTACCTAATGTGTGAATAAACGGAATTAACTGACAAGTCCTATCTTTATAATTATATTTCAGAATTCTCCTTTATTTAGTCCACCAATTTTGTCGTGGAAACTTTACTCGACACCGGAAGTTCCTATTCCAGTCTACAGGTTCTGTAGTTGATTTAGAAAAATACCTTCCTCTTTGAGAATATGTTAATTTACCAGTCAAATTGTGTTAATTACTGAGCATCGTTAACTAGCTAGCTAACGAACGCTTTCAAAAATTGGCACGTAATGTACATTACAGCTCCTTCAGTATACAGTAGTACAGATATACCTGAAAATGAAGACGTTAGTGATGCAGAAGAATACCCAAATCAGCATTATTGAAAAATAAGGAACGTCTATTGCTACTCAAAATTATTACATTTACACAGAATGCTAGCTTCTTAGTAACTTAAATCACTAATTGTTTCAACTTGAGTGTCTGAGCTATATTTTTACTTCTAGTCAACTAAATATGAGAAATAAGAGCCGTGCTGCTATCTATGATTAGCAGCTGGAGGTTCGTACTCGCTACGTTAGCGCCCCACGTGGCAACAAATACCTCCAAAGTAAACACGTAAGGCAGGGTAAAATAATTAATGCCGGACTAGATTGATCGTGTCATGGATCATTGTCAACTCAATGATGGAAGTATGAGGTCCAAATCTTTGCGACAGATTTGTTTACAACTGACGTTGTGTCTAGAATATAACCAACTCTATATCGACCGAGCGGCACTTACACTCTCCCGTGTATTGAGCGCAAGTCGCTAAAATACCAAACTTGGTATTTTTCCCAAAAATGGCTGTAACGATTTTCATTAAATTAGCGTATATTAAAGATATTTACATGCATAAAGAGATCTTCAGAGGCTATCCCCAGAAAATTCAAGATACACACATAAAACTTTAAATAGAAGAGTTTGAAAGTTGCGACATGAAGTTTCGGACAAGTCAAAGTGTGAGCTAATCGACTGCTATATTCGTTTGGTGTCGTTTTGAAACAGCCTGTGTGTGTGTGTGAGTGTGGGTGGGTGTGGGTGTGTGTGTGTGTGTGTGTGTGTGTGAGAAAGAGAGAGAGAGAGAGAGAGAGAGAGAGAGAGAGAGAGAGAGAGAGAGAGAGAGATAGTCAAAAAATATAAAAGAATGCAGGAAACAATGTTGGCAATCTAGTTAAAAGTCTGATGTGTTACACTCACATGACTTCCTCTAGCTGCTCTACAAACCTCCTACAAAAGATTATTCTTCTTTGTACACTATGCTAATCAAGATAAATATTAGCAGAATGTTATTACTTAGTTCCTGATAAATAGAAGAGAATAAGGACATGCGCTATGTTAAAATGACTGTAAAATGTTTTAAAAGCTATCATGCGATTGTCATTGCAAATCACTTCTTTGCTTGGTCAGGAGTAGAACAAAAGAAAAGCGGACACTTCCTGTCTGAGAAAAGTTTAAGTACTTTACAATTGAAACCAATAACAAGGAATATCAGAAACGGTTACCTTCACAACAAAAACGTAAAGGACATAAATTGTGTGTTTTGTCGTGATGTACATTTTTTGTGTAGTGAGTTTTTTTCTATCTCTTACGGTTTAGCAGTTAAGCAACATTCATCCAGAATAAAGAGGTCTTAAAAGGCTATTCCCAAAAAATTCGAGATATACATTTTATTTCGGACATAAATAGCTTTAAAATACGGGATTTTAATCAAAATCGCTAGAGTCGTTTTTAAGAAAATCAACATTTTCGAAAATTTTTCTATGTAAAGGGTAGTTTGAGGTAGAGGGATTTTTATGAAAATCTTCATGTCGCATCCTTGCAAGATACTAAACCTAAATACCAAGTTTGGTATTTAACGGTCTTTTCATTTTGGGGCTATGCTGTCCACACACACATACACACATATACACACACACACACACACACACAGACACACACATGGACCTTTTTTTAAAAATCTGATTTGTTCCATTCACATGACTTTCTCTACAACTCTGCAATAAATTATTGTTAAAAAGCTTATGCTTCTATTTACTTCCTGCCAATCGAGAAAAAAAAAAAAAAATAGCAGAAATAGTCTTATTACTTGCTTCCTTGTAAGTAGAAGCGAAATAAGGGAGTACTAAAGGTTAAAGTGATGGTCAAAAGCTGGTTGCTATGTGACTGAAGTTTCTTTGTTTGTATGGACACGAGTTCACAAAGTCCTGTATAAGAAAAGTATGTTTTTAATAGCTGAAACCAAAAACAAGAAATGTCTAAAAAAACAATCAACTCCACGAAAAAAATGTATATAACATAAATTGTGTGTTTTAAAGTACTCTATATTTGTTGTGTGGTAAATTTTTGTCCATCTTTTACGGTTTAGCAGTTATACAGAATTCCGTAAAATTGACCCAGAATAAAGTTTTCTTCAGAGGCTATACCCAGAAAATTCAAAATATACATTTTATTTGTCAGGTAAATATCTTTAATATACGATATTTTAATCAAAATCGTTAGAGCCATTTTTTAGAAAATCAAAATTTTCGAAAAAAGTTCTATGTAAAGGGTAGTTTGGGGTGAGAGGATTTTTCTCAAAATCTTCGTGTCCCATCCTTGGAAGATACTAAACTTAAATACCAAGCTTGGTATTTTACCTTCTTTTCGTTTTTGAGTCGTTTTACCGACTTTTTCACAGGCACACGGACACACATACGGACCTTTTTCTGAAAATACCTTTTTTGGATAGAGGGGACCCTAAAACATATATTTCCGGTGAAATCGAGATATCGAATTTTTGGGTGCATTACAATGCATTACAATGCCTTCTCTATCCATATGTACATTGTACATATCGGGCTAGAGAAAGTAAAAATAAAATTAATATCTTAAATTTTCTGGGAATAGCCTCTGAAAACATCTTTATTTTGGATACATTTTGCAGAATTTTATTTCACTTCTATTTGCAAGGTAGCAAGTAATAAGACTATTTCTCCTAATTTTTTGTCGAATAGTATGAAGTAGATAGAAGAATAACTTTTTAATAATAATTTGTTTCAGAGACGTAGAGAAAGTCATGTGAATGGAGTACATCAGAATGTTACCCAGTAATTTACACACGTAACGTAACGTAACGTAACCTCGATACCTGCCGTTCATAGTTAATGTATCGAGTAAAGAAAGCATTGACTTTGCAAAGTACCAGGGTAGAGTAATAATGAAACGTTTTGAGACGCCGGGAACAAAGGTCGAATAAGTAGCACTTTGACACTAAACACCTTTGTTTATTGGTTTATTATACGCTGCTGAAGCAAATATTACATTATGCGTCTATAGCGGTTTTGGAATTTAAAACGTTCATGCGTATAAACAAAGCGGTTCTCTGAACGAGTTCATTAACGAAAGTGGAGGATTGTATTAGGATTTCTATTATTTAAAGGAACGTGACACAATAATAACATTGGCTGTAGTCGACACTAGATGACGCTATACTTGCAGACAGTTATATCAACTGTTTTTTAAGATACGTCAATTAATTTGTTTTGACCAATTTTACCTCTGGTTTCTTTATCCGCGTTAATCTGCATAGCATTGCTTACTGTATATTCAGCAATTAGGGACATTTAAAACGTTCACATTCGTCTCGTAGCCAAGTTGTCCAAGAAGAAATCCTCATTTTTATTTTACATCACAGTTTATATTGCATTAGTTTTAAATTGTTTTGGTAACTGCGGTATCTTCAAATTTTTCGTGTGTGATATTTACAAAGTTATGTTATATAAATTTAGTAGAGTAATGTTCACTTTACTTTAGTGTAGTGGACTCTGATCTTGTCTTTGTGTCCATTAGGATGAACACCAAACTTCAATATTTCAAGTTTAGCGCAAGCAAATGAAAGTTTATTTTCACACCAATGCATAATACAGCGCTTTTGCTCTTTTAGCCGCATTTGAAGTTTTGAACTTCTACTTCTGTTTTTGGGCATGTGTTGCCATTTCGATTCTAAAATTATTTTGCTCGACATAAAATGTGCAAAGTGTTAACCAAAAGGGGAACTACAGTCTTAAATAAAGCATGTACTTATTTAGCGTGTTTAGATAATTACTTCCAGTCAAATAAAACAAAGGAAAATATTAACAGAAGGGTTGTATAAATGGTTTTTTTCGCCCGTTTTGTTATAAGAGGCTAGCAGTTAATTTCCCTTATATTACATTTCAGTTAGAATGTGTTTACAGTGCGAGCACGTTTATCAAGCGTCAGGGCACACTGTGTATAGTCACAGGAGTCAAATGTGTTTGACAGTACGAGCACGTTTATCAAGCGTCAGGACACACAGTGTATACTCACAGGAGTCAAATGTGTTTGATAGTAGGAGCATGTTTATCAAGCGTCAGGACACTGTTTATACTCGTAGCAGTCAAATATGTTTGATAGTAGGAGCACGTTTATCAAGTGTCAGGACACTCTGTGTATAGTCACAGGAGTCAAATATGTTTGATAGTAGGAGCACGTTTATCAAGCGTCAGGACACTCTGTGTATACTCATAGGAGTCAAATGTGTCTACAGTGGGAGCACGTTTATCAAGTGTCAAGACACCCTGTGTATACTCACAGGAGTCAAATGTGTTTGATAGTAGGAGCACGTTTATCAAGCGTCAGGACACTGTTTATACTCGTAGCAGTCAAATATGTTTGATAGTAGGAGCACGTTTATCAAGTGTCAGGACACTCTGTGTATAGTCACAGGTGTCAAATGTGTTTGGCAATAGGAGCACGTTTATCAAGCGTCAGGACACTGTGTATACTCACAGGAGTCAAATGTGTTTGGCAATAGGAACACGTTTATCAAGCGTCAGGACACTCTGTGTATACTCACAGGAGTGAAATGTGTTTGGCAATAGGAACACGTTTATCAAGCGTCAGGACACTGTGTATACTCACAGGAGTCAAATGTGTTTGACAGTAGGAGCACGTTTATCAAGCGTCAGGACGCTTGGTGTATATACTCGTAGGAGTCAAATGTGTTTGACAGCAGGAGCACGTTTATCAAGCGTCAGGACACCTGGTGTGTATACTCACAGGAGTCAAATGTGTTTGACAGCAGGAGCACGTTTATCAAGCGTCAGGACACCTGGTGTGTATACTCACAGGAGTCAAATGTGTTTGACAGTAGGAGCACGTTTATCAAGCGTCAGGACGCTTGGTGTATATACTCGTAGGAGTCAAATGTGTTTGACAGTAGCAGCACGTTTATCAAGCGTCAGGACGCTTGGTGTATATACTCGTAGGAGTCAAATGTGTTTGACAGTAGCAGCACGTTTATCAAGCGTCAGGGCACCTGGTGTGTATACTCGTAGGAGTCAAATGTGTTTGACAGCAGGAGCACGTTTATCAAGCGTCAGGACACCTGGTGTGTATACTCACAGGAGTCAAATGTGTTTGACAGTAGCAGCACGTTTATCAAGCGTCAGGGCACCTGGTGTGTATACTCGTAGGAGTCAAATGTGTTTTACAGTAGCAGCACGTTTATCAAGCGTCAGGACACCTGGTGTGTATACTCGTAGGAGTCAAATGTGTTTGACAGTAGCAGCACGTTTATCAAGCGTCAGGGCACCTGGTGTGTATACTCGTAGGAGTCAAATGTGTTTGACAGCAGGAGCACGTTTATCAAGCGTCAGGACACCTGGTGTGTATACTCACAGGAGTCAAATGTGTTTGACAGTAGCAGCACGTTTATCAAGCGTCAGGACACCTGGTGTGTATACTCACAGGAGTCAAATGTGTTTGACAGCAGGAGCACGTTTATCAAGCGTCAGGGCACCTGGTGTGTATACTCGTAGGAGTCAAATGTGTTTGACAGCAGGAGCACGTTTATCCAGCTTCAGGACACCTGGTGTGTATACGCACAGGAGTCAAATGTGTTTGACATTCGGAGCACGTTTATCAAGCGTCAGGACACCTGGTGCTTATATTAGAGCGGATAACAGAATTACTGCTTCAAATAATGTTGACATACTGATTTACAGTGGCGTAGCGTGAAATAAAAAACTGGGAACGCTATAGTTTAAACTCCCTACTGCTGGAAATAAAAGCTGGAGGTGGGCAGTTGTACATTTTATCGAATATTCCGCCTATAAATTAGGTTTGAGATTGACAATGAAAACAACAAATACCAATGTTAATATAAAAGTCATATTGAAAACATAACGCTCACCTAAACTGACTTATACACCAAATCCATCCGTCGGTTCTTTTTTGTTGCGAACGTGTCAATTACCTTGTCAATAAAGGCGGCATTGGAATATAGCTCTCCCAACAGTTTTTTTTCTACAGCTAAAATGCTTACGTTGCACAAACGGTGATTGGCCATTGAGTTTCTTAAGTATGTTTTAATTCTCTTGAGTGTACTCGTGGATCTCTCACTACTTGTTGCAGCAGGATATGTTACAAACAAAAGGCAATAGCTTAGTCACCTCCTCATACATCGGTCTAAGCCATTTATAACCAAATACTTCAGTACATTTTGCGGTGATAGATGCTTTTGACGATCTGCACAAATATTGAAGAGCTCATTTTCATGCTGGTCTGAATTAAAATAACCAGGATACTGCTTTATTAGTTTGGACATTTTCGTCTGAGGAAATTCTTTATGTTCCATGATTTTTTTTTTCATTCAGTAATTCTATAAACTTCAGCTGTGGAATATCTTCAAATCTGGATTTATTTGAAGAACTTGGCAGTCAATGATTTCACATGTCAGCACTTTCAATCTAGTCTTTTGAGAGTCACTGAAACTTACATTTCTATTCAACTGGATACATTACTCTTCAATGAAAGCCTCGCATTCTTAGGTTTTGTATATTTGCAATGGCGAGTTGTATTTCAATATGGCAAACATTTATATTAACCAGTGACTGCAGTACACGTACAACATTTTATTCGCAAAGAAACACATTACCTCAACAGCGGTCCGGATAGAGAAACATGCCGGGGTACACGGCTGAACGCAAGCGTATGCACGACTGGTATGTGAGGGGTTTGCGGAAGGAAGAGGGGTAAGCAGGCGGAATGTCAGGGGTTTGCGGGGAGGTCCTGCCATATCACATACAGAGACTGAAACGCTGAGCGTACGCTGCTGTTTTCGAGCGGAACGGATCGACTTTTAAATCTTGTTTGCTAGTTAAGCTTACTAAAGATGCTCAACAGTATGATCTGCGAAAAAAATCGCTATTAAGTGATTGCATACTGTAATTGTTCTCCTTTAAAGCTGTTGGAAAACAAAATAAATATAAAACAGTTAAACACACAAAAATAAGGGAACGCTCAGCGTACTAGCGTCCCCTGAAGCGACGCCCCTGCTGATTTATAACAAAACTATAGATCATCTGCATTCTGACTCTGCATTACACCGCAGACTTGCTCGTAATCTCAACTCTCTTGCTGCCAGCCATACGTTCAGCTCCTCGACTGGCTGCGAGAGGCGCGGTTAGCGAGAAACGAGCGAGACTAAAAGCTGTTTTGACCGGCTCTAACCCAGACATAGACTGACCATTTTCTAAAAATGCTCTTTGGATTTATGGGGTTCAAAACGCGTATTTCCGGCGAAATGCCGGTATCAAATTCTTGGGTGGAATACATTACTTCTCTACCTATTATGTACATGCTAGAGAAAGTAATAATGGGCATTGGTTGCCCAACACGTTCATTTTTGTGCCTTGTGACGTCACTCTGAAGCTAGTCTGTAGTGGTTATTGCTACGTGTGCATTATTAGAATTATAGTGACAAATAACGGGCTTTGCATTGCGATTAGACGTGGCGAAGAATAATTAAAAACGACATTTGTATGTTTATCATAAAAATGAAATGAGCCTAGAGCTCGTAGCGAACTAACCTCACCTCTGAGGCAACATTACCTAAATGCAGTAAAAGTTAAGTTTTTGGACCAGTGATCAAATTATTCGCTGAACATATTTAAATGTACTAAAAATAGTGTTAGAGCGTTGAACTGGTGTTTGTCGGTCAAAGGTCTAATTTAGACGAAATAAATTAATATAGTTTCCGCTATTTTTACTTTCTCTACACGCACATACTGTGTACACAGTGTATAGAAAAGATGTGCATTCCACCCAAAAACTAGACACCGAGATTTTACCGTAAATACATGTTCTAGAGTCCTCTGTATCCAAAAAAATCGTCTAATAAAAAAGCGTCCGTATGTGTCTGAACACAACTCTACGAAAAGTCTGTAACATACCAACCTTGAAGGGATGCGACGCGAAGCTTTTGAGAAAAATATCCCCTACCCAAACTACCCTTTACATGGGAAAAATTTCAAAAATTTTGATTTTCTCAAAAATGGCTCAAACGATTTTGATTAAAATACCGTATATTAAAATTATTTACATGGCAAATAAAATGCATATCTTAAATTTTCTGGAAATAGCCGCTAAGGATCTCTTTATTCTTGACGAATTTTACTGAATACTGCGTAAATAGTAAACTGTAATAGACTTGCTACACAAAACATGTAGATCACAATTTAGACATGCATACATAACATTGCAATCTGTAATTCGTGTTATGAGATTAGACTCTGTCCAACATCTAGGATGTGCACGCACGCACACACACGCACACGCGCGCGCGCGCACACACACACACACACACACATACATTGCAATCTGTAATTCGTAATATGAAATTGGACAATGTCCAAGCTCTATGATGTAGATCATGTCAACAATTACATCTATGTATACTTATTAATACATTTGTTTACAAATAACTCGGACAACGAATTTTCCAGAGGTGTCAGTTTTGCACAATTTTCAATTAAGATGTCTGGTTCGAAACATCTGGTACGCAGGCATTATTGGAATATTCATGTTTATTATATTTACAATGTTACGTTATTACCAGTGTGTTTTGATTGAATGAAACCCTCTTCTGTATAGAAGGTGCGAGTAATATGGTATCTTTTTGATTGTGATCTAAAGCTGTATTACAATTCTTTTATAGAAGAGGGAAGTGAATTAAACAAAACTTATTTGTTTGTTATAAATCCCCTTTTGTTGGTCTATTCTCTTTGTTATGAACATCTGCATTTTTTGTGAACTTTTGGGGTTATTACAGTTGACAATATGGCTGAAATTTATTAACAGGCTAATGGTAAAATCCTAAACATTTTGAAAAGTGATTTGCATCGAGTTGATTCTTTCCCCTGTTATTATTCTTAACTTTTTTTTTTTTTTTTTTTTTTTGCACAATACACTTTATTGGCATTGACTGAATTTCCCCAACATATATTCCTGAGGTCATCAATAAATGAAAATATGCATAATAATCTTATTTTAGTTTGCTCTTATTTATAAGGTGAATTAAAACGTGCAGAGCTCAGTTTGGCTAAGATATAATCAATATGGTGTTTCATGTTACGATCAATCGTAACACCCAGGAATTTTGTATTACAGACTTCTGCAATCTGGTTATTTTCATATGTTATCCTTAGGTCTGCCATGTATGTGATTTGTGCAAAACTTAATATATTTAGTTTTTTCAAAGTTTGTGTATTTCGTTACTTTCAAACCAATTGTATAGTGTGTTGAAGATTTTATTAGATGAATTTGGGAGCCGTCTGACATTGTGTTCTTTAATTATACTTGTCATCCACAAAAAGAACTGGATAGGCGTTGTTTATTACTGCAAATAGATCATTTATGTACACAAAAAATAATAAGGGACTCAGAATAGTACCTTGTTGGACACCTGCTTTATTTCAGACCATCAGAATATGCATTGCTATTTTTTGAAGTATTTATTGCAACATTTTGTTTTGTTTTCGATAAGTAAGATGTAATCCATTGATACCCTTTGCCCCTTATACCATTGTATGATAATTTTGATAGAAGTGTTTCATGGTTAACGCAGTCAAATGCCTTTGATAGATCACAGAATATTCCTAGTGTGTTAAGTTTGCCATCCAATGACTTGAGAACTTCATTTGCTAACTTGAAAATGGCATCATTAGTTGATATGCTCTTCCTGAATCCAAACTGCTCTTTTGCTAAAATATACTTATCTAGATGATAAATCCTTTTTAACATAATTTTTTCAAAGATTTTCGAAGAAGCTGCAAGTAAAGATACTGGTCTATAGTAATTCGCCCTTTCTCGTATAATGGCTTAACGACTGGGAATGTCCTTGTTAAGTTGGATATGTTAAATATTACTTAAGATTTGCAGCACATACCTTTAATGTTTTTGTGCTTATTTCATCGTATCATGCTTTTAAGGGATTGTATTACGTTTTACTTTCTCTACACGTACTATATACATAGTGTATAGAGAACGTATTGTAATGCACCTAAAACTGCGATTCGAGATTTCACCGGAAATAAATGTTTTTGGGTCCCCATGAATAAAAAAAGAAGCATTTTTAGAAAAAGATCCGCTTGTGCTTGAGGACAGCATAGCTCAAAACGAAAAGTCCGTTAAATACCAAAGTGGTATTTAAGTGTGATATCTTCCAAGGATGTAACATGGATATTTTCAAGAAGAAAATCCCACCCAACTGCTCTTTACATGGAACTTTTTTTTCGAAAATGTAGATTTTTTTTTAAAAAATGGCTGTAACGATTTTGATTAAAATATCGTGTATTAAAGATATTTACCTTACAAAATATATATCTTGAATTTTCTTGGAATAGCCTCTGAAGGCTACTTTATTCTGGATGAATTTTACCGGATGTTGCATAATTGGTAAATCGTAAGAGATGGACAAAAGCTAACGTAACAGAAAATGTAGAGTTCCTTAAAACACACACTTTATATCACATACATTTTCTCGTGGAGTTGATCGATTTTGAGATATTCCTTGTTACTGTTTTCAGCTTTCAACTACTTATACTTTACTCATACGGGAATTTGTCAACTCGTGTCCATACATACAAAGGCACTTCGGTCTCGTAGCAACCAGCTTTTGACTTTAACCTATGCTACTCCCATATTTCCCTTCTACTTACAAGGAAAAAAGTAAAACCATTTCTGATAGTTTTTCTCGATTAGCATGAAGTAAATAGAAGCATAAGCTTTTTAACAATTTATTGCAGAGATGTAGAGAAAGTCATGTGAACGGAACACATCCGATTTTTACTTTCTCTGCATGTACTATATAATAGTGTATAGAGAGGGCATTGTAATATACCCAAAAATTCGATATCGAGATTTCCCCGGAAATACATGTTTTAGAGGCCCCCTGAATCCCAAAAATGTACTTTTAGAAGAATGTGCCTGAGTGTGTGTCTGGGCAGCATAGATTAAAATCCGTTAAATACCATACTTGGTATTTCAGTATCTTCCAAGGATGCGACACGGGGATTTTAAAGATAATTCCCATCCAACTACCCTTTACATGAAAAAATTTGAGAAAAAATTTATTTTTTCAAAAATGGCTTTAACGGTTTTGATTAAAATATCCTATATTAAAGATGTTTAGATGACAAAATGTTTATCTTCAATTGTCTAGGAATAACTTCTGAAGTCATGTTTATTCTGGATGAATTTTGCATAACTGGTAAGCCGTAAGAGACAAAACCTTACTTCACAAAAAATATAGAGCTCGTTAAAACACACAATTTGTTATAGGTATACATTTTTTCCATGAAATTGACCGTTTCTGATATATTCCTAATCATAGATTTCAGCTTTAAAATACTTATGCTTTTGTCATACGGGAATTAGTCAAATCCTGTCCATACAAAGGAATTTCAATCACATAGCAACCAGATTTTAAAAGATTTGCCAATCGCTTTAGCCCTTGTCACTCCCTTATTTCCCATCTAATTATAAGGAAGCAATAAGACCCTTTCTGCTAATTTTTTCTCGTTTAGCATGAAGTAAATAGAATAAACTTTTTAACAATAATTTGTTGCAGAGATGTAGAGAAAGTCATGTGAATGGAACAAATCAGATTTTATTTCGGTTGCACTTGTGGGTACTATCTTTAAGGATGTAACATTTTCCATACAGGATTCCTGAAGGTACGAAATTGTATCTCTCTTAGGCTGTTTCTTTGTCAGTAAATTTTGTCCACCTGTATGAAATATTCATCACATGTATTTGCCATCTACTGTGATCATTTGTGGTCACTTAGATTTCTTTTATATCATTTTTCGAGCGACATTTACCAGTCTCTTTTTTTTAATAATGTTCCATATAGTGCTAGGCTTATTGGGAGAGGGCTGTATTTGTTTTTCATAACAAAGCTTTTTAGCTGCATTTATAACCCTTTTTAGAATTCTGGAGTACTTTTTATAATGCCGTTTACATTTACCACAATTAAGTTCTCTAGTTAAAGTTTTGTTATACCTACATGATATTTTTATACCAGTAATTTTTAGAATTGTTATTAATTTTATTTACATGGAGGGGAAAACTGCAGCTATGGAGTCTTACGAAAGTGTTGCATTAACTAAGTAATGTAAATGACATTTCTTCCCAGAATTCCTTGATCAGTTTGGCTTTAAAACACCTTTTTGTTTATAATTCTAAAGCTTGTTACCAGTTTTTTGTTGTTGTTTGAATTGCGAGTATAATAAACTCGGACGTGAAGACACAAATGACTGGGTATATGTATCCTCACATACCCGAGGGCGACAATGCAGACACAGCACTGCTAACACGAGCTCTTTCCTCCTCTCGGAGGATTGTATTTCATGGTACTCCTTTTTACTTTCTCTATAGGCACTATGTACATAGTGTATAGAGAATGTACTGCACTCCACCAAAAAATTCGATACCGAGATTTCACCGGAAATATATGTTTTAGGGTACCCTTTATCTAAAAAAAGAATTTTCGGAAAAAGGTCCGTGTGTGTCCGTGTGTCTGTGAACACGATAACTCAAAAACGAAAAGTAGTTAAAATACCAAACTTGGTATTTAAGGTTAGTATCTTCCAGGGATGCGACACGAAGATTTTGAGAAAAATGCCCCAACCCCCAACTACCCTTTACATGGAACTTTTTTCGAAAATTTTGATTTTCTCAAAAATGGCTCTAACGATCTTGATTAACATTTAGTATATTAAAGATATTTACCTAACAAATAAAATGTATATCTTCAATTTTCTGGGAATAGCCTCTGAAGAGAGTTTATTCTGGATGAATTTTACTAAATTTTGAATAACTGCTAAGCCGTAAGAGATGGAAAAAAAGCTACTACACAAAAAATGTAGAGCACAATAAAACACACAATTTATGTTATATACATTTTTTTCGTGGAGTTCGTCGTTTTTGTGACATTCCTTATTTTTGGTTTCTGCTATGAAAAACTTATACATTTCTCATACAGAATTTGTCAACTGCTGTCCATACAAACAAAGGAGCTTCAGTGACATAGCAACCATCTTTTGATTATCACTTTAATCTATGGTACTCCCTTATTTCACCTCTACTTACAAGGAAGCAAGTAATATGGCTATTTCTGCTAATGTTTTACTGATTAGCATGAAGTTAATAGAAGTATGAGCTTTTTAAGAATAATTTGTTGCAGGGATATAGAGAAAGTCATGTGAATGGTACACATCAGATTTTTATAAAATATAATGGCAGTTCTTGACTACCTTCTACATATTCTAGACATTATTCTAAAACTGCAAAGATTCAATTTATTTTGTGTGGTAAGTTGAACACAAGATTTCATAGTAGACAGCAATCAAAAGCTGAAATTTCTTCACTATTAAGATCACACAATCTTAGTCAATTTTGCAAGTGGAATTCACAATAATTCCAAAACTAATCATTGAAACGAGTTGCCTGCTTTGATTTTAGCGACATATTTACATTATAAACTTAATAAAATGATTTATATCCCTGAGAGTATTTAACTAATATGAATGGGATTTGGTATACATATTAACTAAACAGCAATACTCGGTGAAAAAGAATCCATACAAAAATGAAACGTGGAAAAGTCATTTCCCTGTTCATGTCCCTTAAATAGCCTGTATAACATAGTATTAACGTTGTATGTATTCCAGTAGCTTATTTTTCCAGTAATTTCCTTTCATTCGTGGTCTTACGATAAATATGTTGGAAGAATAAACAAATAACTAAAGGTACAGGATATTTAGCGAGGTTCCGTAAGACAAGCAACTTAATGGGGGCTAACTATTGTGCAGTCTGCCCTATGTTTACGATTACACTGCGAAAACAAGCGAAAAGGAGCTTCTCAAGTTACTTGGAGTACTTCCGATAACGGGGCCAGACGCGCGGCTTTGTTGCTGATTACGAGCCTTGTTCACGTATCTCTTGGCATTGAGAACTACATTTTCATTTCACAAAGGAAATGAGCAACATCTACATCTTGGTTCGGAAACACTGCGAACAGAGCAAGAGAAAGACATTTTACATTCTTGAGAACACGAGCACCCCCTTCCCTAAATATTACTTCAATTCCCTTCTGTGAATCCCTATAGTAAAACAGGGCAACAGTGTTGTGCAGCTTCAGAACGTTTGAAGCTATCGGTAACAGCGAGTGCTCTTGCCTGTTGCTGCGCTCTAGCGGACACTTACTCAAACATGTTACGCGCACGGCAGTGTATTAATGTCCCGAAGTAGTAGACTGTTCACATTTATTTAGGAAAGCTCTCCAAGAAAAAGAATACTGTTGGATTTAAGAACACACATACAAACTGTGCTCCTGCCTTCAAGATTTTCGTGTTTCCGAACAGTTGGCAGCACTGCTTGCATTGCGGCAGCAAAGCGAGATACCTACGCCATAATACTAAACGATGAAGTGCCACAAAGAGTTCATTTTCTAAAGGAAACTCTCACAAATGATTCTGGCAGTCCTGATTATATACCTATATGCTACACAAGACCAAATTAATCGGACCAACGGAAACAAGAAAATGAATATCTCCCTCCTCAAAACATCACTTTATGTGCAGCACTTTTCGAAAATATTGATATTCAGAAAGATTGCTTGAGGACTTTAATTAAAATTCCATTATATATTTTCAAGAAAAAACACTCTCTCTCTCTCTCTCTCTCTCTCTCTCTCTTTAGTGTTAAAATTTCTGGGAATTGACTTTGAGGCCCTCTTCACGTTGGTTTACTTTTGTCACCATAAGAGGTGGACAAAATCTTTAAAGCACAAATATCTCCAATACATGTGGTTTTGTGGAAATTTCGGATAAACTCCTTGTTATTATTTTAAATTATCCTAACTTGCTTTCCTCAAATTGGAAGTCGTTATTGATTTGTTTCTCTTGGTGAAGCAAAATGGGCAGCTTTTCAGGACAATCTCATAGCAACTGCCTCTTACAAGATTTGAGTATCGCTTTAGCCTTGTACATTCAACGGAATATGCAATAAAACTATTTCTAGTAATCGTTATCTACAAGAGCATGACTTTGATAGAATAGGTTTGTATAGGTAGCGAGTCACAAGGTCTTTGTCTTGCTATAAATATCCGCAACAAACAGTTTTAAATAGTTAATACTAGGTTGTTTTTTTCTGTCGCCGAGATTATTAAACGGCAAGTCGATGTAACTGTTGGTTAGAATTACGTGTTTGAGGATTTTTTTTTAATTTCTTTAAACGCATTATGAACAATGTATAGAGAAAGTATTGTAATGCACCCAAAAATTCAATACCGAGATTTCACCGGAAATACATGTTTTGAGACCCCCTGAATAAAAAAAAGGATTTTTGGAAAAATGTCCATGTGTGTATCTGGAGAGTATAGCTCAAAAACGAAAAGACCGTTAAATACCAAGCTTGATATTTAAGTTTGGCATCTTCCAAGTAAGCGACACGAAAATTTTAAAGAAAATCCCCATACCCCCAAACTACCCTTTACTTGGAACTTTTTTCAAAAATTTTGATTTTCTCAAAAACGACTAACGATTTTAACTGAAATGTTGCATATTAGAGATATTCACCTGACAAAATGTATATCTTGAATTTTCTGGGAATAGCTTTTGAAGATATCTTTTTTTCTGGATGAATTTTACGGAATTTTGCATAGCTGCTAATCCGTAAGAGATGGGCAAAAACTTGGCACACAAAACATGTAGAGCACGTTAAAACGCACAATTTAAGTTATATGCATGTTTTCGTGGAGTTGATCGTTTTTGAGACTCCTTGTGTTTGGTTTCAGCTTTAAAAAACTTATACTTTTCTCATACAGGAATTTTACTCCTGTCCATACACACAAACAAAGAAACTCGAGACACACAGCAACCAGCTTTTGACTATCACTTTAACCTATTTCACTTCTAGTTACAAGGAAGCAAGTAATAATATTTCTGATAGTTTTTTCTCGATTAGTATGAAGTAAATAGAAGCATTAAGCTTTTTAACAATAATTTGTTGCAGATATCTAGAGTCATGTGAATGGAACACATTAGATTTTATTGGTATACAACCCTATTTATCTCCACTATTAAACTCGCACTCTAGATCGTGTTAAATGACAAATGCAACACTCCGAGCTTACTGGACTCACAATTCTTGTTTATTGCTATTGTTATTATTATTGCTATTATTATTATTATTATTATTTAAATTGCTTTAGCCTCGTGATATATCGCGACTATGCATGTAAAATACTTTAATTGTAGCAATCAAGTATAAACAGTTGTATAAGTTAGTATATTTTTAAAAATTGTATAATATTGTTTATACAGTGTGCTGCATCAAGGCCTTCATATAAATCATTGGTAATACCATTATTGAGTCTCTGGGTTAAAAATTGTGGACATTGTCATTAGATGGTGACACTGTTCACGTGTAGGATCATGGTTTAGATGAGTTAATGCCGATGTGGAGTCTGAGGAGGAGGACTGGCTCTTGACGTCGACATTAGATGGTTAACCGTGACACTGTTCACGTGTAGGATCATGGTTTAGATGAGTTAATGCCGAAGTGGAGTCTGAGGACGAGGACTGGCTCTTGACGTCGATATTAGATGGTTAACCGTGACACTGTTCACGTGTAGGATCATGGTTTAGATGAGTTAATGCTGATGTGGAGCCTGCGGAGAAGGATTGGCTCTTGACGTCGACATTAGATGGTTAACCGTGACACTGTTCACGTGTAGGATCATGGTTTAGATGAGTTAATGCTGATGTGGAGTCTGAGGAGGAGGACTGGCTCTTGACGTTGACATTAGATGGTTAACCGTGACACTGTTCACGTGCAGGATCATGGTTTAGATGAGTTAATGCCGATATGGAGTCTGAGGAGAAGGACTGGCTCTTGACGTCGATATTAGATGGTTAACCGTGACACTGTTCACGTGTAGGATCATGGTTTAGATGAGTTAATGCTGATGTGGAGTCTGCGGAGAAGGATTGGCTCTTGACGTCGACATTAGATGGTTAACCGTGACACTGTTCACGTGTAGGATCATGGTTTAGATGAGTTAATGCTGATGTGGAGTCTGAGGAGGAGGACTGGCTCTTGACGTTGACATTAGATGGTTAACCGTGACACTGTTCACGTGCAGGATCATGGTTTAGATGAGTTAATGCCGATATGGAGTCTGAGGAGAAGGACTGGCTCTTGACGTCGACATTAGATGGTTAACCGTGACACTGTTCACGTGTAGGATCATGGTTTAGATGAGTTAATGCCGATATGGAGTCGGAGGAGAAGGAGTGGCTCTTGACGTCATTAGATGGTTAACCGTGACACTGTTCACGTGTAGGATCACAGTTTAGATGAGTTAATGCCGATATGGAGTCTGAGGAGAAGGACTGGCTCTTGACGTCAGTAGATGGTTAACCGTGACACTGTTCACGTGTAGGATCATGGTTTAGATGAGTTAATGCCGATGTGGAGTCTGAGGAGGAGGACTGGCTCTTGACGTCGACATTAGATGGTTAACCGTGACACTGTTCACGTGTAGTATCATGGTTTAGATGAGTTAATGCCGAAGTGGAGTCTGAGGACGAGGACTGGCTCTTGACGTCGATATTAGATGGTTAACCGTGACACTGTTCACGTGTAGGATCATGGTTTAGGTGAGTTAATGCTGATGTGGAGTCTGCGGAGAAGGATTGGCTCTTGACGTCGAAATTAGATGGTTAACCGTGACACTGTTCACGTGTAGGATCATGGTTTAGATGAGTTAATGCTGATGTGGAGTCTGAGGAGGAGGACTGGCTCTTGACGTTGACATTAGATGGTTAACCGTGACACTGTTCACGTGCAGGATCATGGTTTAGATGAGTTAATGCCGATATGGAGTCTGAGGAGAAGGACTGGCTCTTGACGTCGACATTAGATGGTTAACCGTGACACTGTTCACGTGTAGGATCATGGTTTAGATGAGTTAATGCCGATATGGAGTCGGAGGAGAAGGAGTGGCTCTTGACGTCATTAGATGGTTAACCGTGACACTGTTCACGTGTAGGATCACAGTTTAGATGAGTTAATGCCGATGTGGAGCCTGAGGAGAAGGACTGGCTCTTGACGTCGACATTAGATGGTTAACCGTGACACTGTTCACGTGTAGGATCATGGTTTAGATGACTTAATGCCGATATGGAGTCTGCGGAGAAGGACTGGCTCTTGACGTCGACATTAGATGGTTAACAGTGACACTGTTCACGTGTAGGATCATGGTTTAGATGAGTTAATGCCGATGTGGAGTCTGAGGAGGAGGACTGGCTCTTGACGTCGACATTAGATGGTTAACCGTGACACTGTTCACGTGTAGGATCATGGTTACATGAGTTAATGCTGATGTGGAGTCGGAGGAGGAGGACTGGCTCTTGACATCGACATTAAATGGTAAACCGTGACACTGTTCACATGTAGGATCATGGTTTAGATGAGTTAATGCTGATGTGGAGTCTGAGGAGGAGGACTGGCTCTTGACGTCGACATTAGATGGTTAACCGTGACACTGTTCACGTGTAGGATCATGGTTTAGATGAGTTAATGCCAATATGGAGTCTGAGGAGGAGGACTGGCTCTTGACGTCATTAGATGGTTAACCGTGACACTGTTCACGTGTAGGATCATGGTTTAGATGAGTTAATGCCGATATGGAGTCTGAGGAGAAGGACTGGCTCTTGACGTCGACATTAGATGGTTAACCGTGACACTGTTCACGTGTAGGATCATGGTTTAGATGAGTTAATGCCGATATGGAGTCGGAGGAGAAGGAGTGGCTCTTGACGTCATTAGATGGTTAACCGTGACACTGTTCACGTGTAGGATCATGGTTTAGATGAGTTAATGCCGATGTGGAGTCCGAGGAGGACTGGCTCTTGACGTCATTAGATGGTTAACCGTGACGCTGTTCACGTGTAGGATCATGGTTTAGATGAGTTAATGCTGATGTGGAGTCTGCGGAGGACTGGCTCTTGACGTTGACATTAGATGGTTAACCGTGACACTGTTCACGAGTAGGATCATGGTTTAGATGAGTTAATGCCGAAGTGGAGTCTGAGGACGAGGACTGGCTCTTGTCGCCGACATTAGATGGTTTACCTTGACACTGTTCACGTGTAGGATCATGGTTTAGATGAGTTAATGCTGATGTGGAGTCTGAGGAGGAGGACTGGCTCTTGACGTCGACATTAGATGGTTAACAGTGACACTGTTCACGTGTAGGATTATGGTTTAGATGAGTTAATGCTGATGTGGAGTCTGAGGAGGAAGACTGGCTTTTGACCTCGACATTAGATGGTTAACCGCGACGCTGTTCACATGTAGGATCATGGTTTAGAGGAGTTAATGCCGATGTGGAGTCTGAGGAGGAAGACTGGCTCTTGACGTCAATAGCGCATGAATATAGTGTGCGTAGCTTGCTGGTAGAATTAGTACACACTTCGTTTTCGCAACGTTGTAGGATGGTTCGTTTTACGTGTTGAAAATCTTGGTGAGTCTTGATATCTTCTGTTCAAGGATGTTTAATGTCTTGTTTGTCTCCGTTATCTGTTATGTCGTTGCGAGTTATACCGCTATGTGATGGGGTCCAGTCTAGGTTTTACAGTAGAAGTAATTTTATGGCATATTTTGTGTAATTTTTGCTAAGACTGTTATCAGGTGTTCTCTGAAGCCCTAAAAGTCGTCTTAGTAAATCAGTAAATGCCATAAACAATTGGTACTGCTTTCCAAAATATATTGAAGAGCGAATTGGATTGCATATAATTCGGTTGAAAAGGTTGTAAAGTGGTTCGGTGGCCTATAAGTGGCTGGCATCTTTCGGTCTGGGAAAACTACAGCAGTCATTGTTGGCACCAAGTCGATAATGATGATGATGATGATTGGGGTTTAAGGGCGCTCCACTACCAGGGCTATCAGCGCCCTTAGAAAACTAAACAGGGCATCAGATGGGATCTAAAAAGGCCTTAAAATGGTAAAAACCGTGCTAAAAATGGACCTAAAAGAAACAAAAAACGAAACAGCATTTAAGTCATAAAATCCATAAAACCAGTTAAAACAATGGAGTGTAAAACTGGATAAAAATGATTAACATTACATATTTTAAAAGCTTTTAAAATGAACTAGATCCTGAACGTAACATTTATTGCAGATAAAAATTTAAAAGCCCTGTTAACAGCAGCGCGGACGTTGCCAAGGACCTCTGCTAGAGAAGCTGGTAGCTGGAGAGTGGTGCGAAAAGATACCAGAGCAGCACACACTACCAGCACGTGTGCTACCGTCAGTGCTGCGCCTCAGACTGGACAGACAGGTTCAGGGTCTCTATTAAAAAGGAAAAAAATGGGTAAAAAAAAAAACAGTGGCCAATTCGCAACCGAGCCAATTGCACCTCCTCCCGGCGAGAAGGACGTGAGGAGGTTGCCCAGGTAACAGGAAGACCTTTCACTTTCCGTAGCTTGTTACTACGGAGAGCCGACTACTCCACATGCCAGCTCATAAATACAGCTCTCCGCACAACAGCCCTAACATCTTCCGCAGTTGCAATTGTAACATTAACCCTGGGCTCTGTGACTGCCGATTTCGCTGCCATATCTGCAAGTTCATTGCCTGGAAGACCAATGTGTCTAGGGACCATGCAAGTTCCACACTAACCCCAGAGGCTTGCAAAATGTGGAGGACATCCTGAATGCGCCGCACTAAAGGATGGCAATTGTAAAGCTCGCGAATGCTCTGAAGGGCACTGAGGGAATCGTTAAGAATAAGGCAGTCATTTAATTTTCGGTGGTGAATATACAAAAGGCCCGGTAATAGCATACAGCTCGGCAGAATATATGGATGTGCTGCTAGGCAAACTGGAAGTAAAAGATTCGAACCCATGGACAAAGGCACCATTAACACCATCGGGGCACTTGCTGCAATCGGTATATATAAAAATACGACCACTGTTTGTTGATAAAAATTCTAAGAAACCTCCACGGATATTATCAAATGGCACAGCAGATTTCCCGTAAACCGTCATCCCCAGATTGACATGAGAGGCAGCACGAAACCAAGGAGGGAACCTCCTCTCCACCTTGTGAATATCATGCTGCCAAAGGAGGCCACGGAAACGAAAACCTGCAGGCTTTGGACTAAGGGAGTGGTGGCGATACCGTTCGTCCAGCTCGGGGTAGAAAAACGCGTGGAAAGTTGGATGACCAGGCATGCACTTGAGTCCACAGCCATAATTAGCTAGCAGGACATCGCGCCGATATCGCAGAGGGGGTTCTCCCGATTCGGCGTAGAGGCTAACAACTGGGCTGGTTGGAAATGCTCCAACTGCCACATGGATGCCCTGATTATGGACTGTGTCTAAACTTTTGAGCACTGATGGTCGTGCTGAAGAATAAACAATGCTTCCATAGTCCAACTTCGATCGAATCAGTGCGCGATATAGACGAAGCAACACTGTCCGATCCGCTCTCCAGGATTTACCGTTTAGTATCCGTAAAATATTGAGAGAACGGTCACATGGCGCTTTCAACTGTGCTATATGCGGTGACCAACAAAGTTTCCGATCGAAGACCGACCCAAGGAATCTCGTCTCATCTGCGAATGGAAGTAAATCTGGCCCGAGTCGAAGACTGGTGGATGTCGCCACCTACGACGCCATAAGTTAACGCAGATTGTCTTAGGTGAGAAACGAAAGCCGTTTTTCGACCTTCAATCATAGAGATTCTCCAAACACCGCTGGAGGCGGCGTTCCAAAAACGGTGTACGCTGAGAAGCACAGTGAATGGCAAAGTCATCCACAAATAAACAGGACGAGACACCAGGGGGAACACGTTGCGATACGGAATTGATCGCTATAGCAAACAGCGTCACGCTTAGTACAGATCCCTGCGGCACACAGTTCTCTTGAATAAAATGGTTAGAAAAAACCAGTCCACCCTTACTCGGAAAGTGCGATCCGGATAAAACTCCTGAATGAATAACGGTAGGCGTCCGCGAAAATTCGTTGTGGAGGGAACGTAATATACCTGCTCACCAACACGTATCATAAGCTTTCTCGAGGTAAAAAAATATTCTACATTTGACAGTTTTTAAGAAAGCCGTTCACAATCTGCGTCGATAGCGATACAAGATGGTCAGCTGCTGACCGACGCCGTCGAAAACCGCACTTGGACTCGAGCCACCAGGCCAACCGTCCATTGATCATGCGTTCCATCACCTTGCATATGCAGCTCGTCAGGGAAATGCGATGATGGTAGCTGGAAGAAGATGACGGTCCTTCTCGGGCTTCAGAAGGTATAACGAGGCCTCCCGCCATCTGTCTGGAAAAGTGGCGTCAACCCAAACCCGGTTATAAACCTTGAATAGAAAAGCCTTGCCATCAGGAGAGAGATGTTGCAATATTTGGACGTGGATGCCATCTGGACCAGGCGCACAGTTCCGCGAAGATTCAAGTGCATGGCCTAACTCCGCCATGGTGAAAACACGGTTTTAATCCTCAAGGTTTCATGAACGAAAGGAATGCACTTGAGATTCCGCCTGATCCTTAACTTTAATGAACTCAGGGGGATAATTGTCTGAGCTAGACACCTGAGCGAAAGCAGGGCACAAAGTGTTAGCCACGCCAAATGTGTATATAACACCGGCAGCGGTTTTGAGATCAGCGATTGGCATATGGGTCGATTTGCCGGCCACACGCCTCAACTTATCCTATACGACTTAGGAAGGGGTATGTCTATTAAAGGAGACTACAAAGTTGCTCCAGGATGTCCTTTTGCTATCCTTAATAACGTTGTCGAGATTGAGCACGCATTTTCTTATATTGTATTAGGTTTTCCAGTGTAGGGTGATGCTGGTAAACCCTGAGAGCACGCCTGTGGGCACGAATAGCAGTTCGGCACTCATCATTCCAGCAAGGTACCGGAAAGCGACGAGTTTGGTCAGTGGAACGTGGCATTGATTGTTCAGTAGATGATAGAACTATCTCTGTGAAGTGGTCGACTAAGTAGTTCAGAGATGTGCTCATCATGGTTAAAAACAGCCAAGCGGGAATGCAAATCCCAGTTGGCTTGATCGAAGCGCCAGTTTGGTAAATGGGTGGAACATGCAGGATGCGTCAAGAGACTAAGACATGGGAAGTGGTCACTTGAATGCAAATCAGAGATGATATTCCAACTGATGGAAACTTCTAACTGGGATGAACAAACAAGCGCGCGCACACACACACACACACACACACACACACACACACACACACACACACACACAGAGGTATGAAACAGTAAGAAAAGCGTCAGAAAGAAATGTGCGATCTCAAATGTTCAAGAGAGCTAAACTATTACTGTCCAAGAAGTTTGCAATGAGGTTACCTCTCGCACACGCCCGAGGTGAGCCCCAAAGTGGGTAATGGGCATTCACATCTACTAATAGAAATGGTGGAGGCAGCTGGGCAATTAGATATTATAAGTCCGTGTGCAAGAGGTCAGCAGATGGAGGTAAATAGAGACTACAAATGGTGAAAATGGCGGAGGGAAACTGAATCCTGACAGCGACGGACTGGATGTCAGATTGTAAGGGTACGGGTTTGACAAATATATCTCGGATAAGCATCATAGTGTCTCCATGTGCTGGGACACCCTCCTCCGCTAATAAATCACAGCGTATGGAGGATTACTGCCTGATGGTAACGGTGTCCCGGCAACGGAGGTTGGTCTCTTTTAAGCATACGACCAAGGACCGATGCTGATGTAGCAACAATTCAAGCTCTGGTCGATGTGATCTAACTCCACGTATGTTCCACTGTAGGATAGCCATAGTCTTTATGTTGGGACAAGTTCTAAACTGAAAGCCGTTTCTGAATATTGGGTGGCGTTGGTCGGTTCAGTTTATTCTTTTTTGGTGTCGGACTAACACTTTGTTGGGCAGCACGATCCTGTCGCTTACACACTGTACGTTTGCCACTGACGACAGAATCCTTGTGATCTATCTCCCCCACGGGGGATGACCCCTTTTCCATAGAAAAGTTGGTAATGTTGCCGTTTAAGGGTCAGTTGGCCGCTCAATGCCGCAAAACCATACCAACTTTAGACATTGAAAACCCGCTGTAGAACTGAGCACATAGTGCCAAAGGAATGCAACCGGCTAATAACCGCAAAATGGCAGTAGTAGCACGGTTATATGCTGTTAAATGGCGCGTATATCACGTAGCCGAAGGGCGTGTTAATTCTAGCAGACGACGACATCTATCATACACCATTAATCCTATTTATTGCAGATGTTAATTATTTGAGGTTATGTGGTACATGAGCTAGCTAAAGGCGATTTCATCAAAACATAAAGATAACCCCATACATGTCATACTGCAATTGCGGTGCTCTTATTACGTTTGATCAAGTAATATTGTGGGTTAAATGGAGAAATTTAATACACATAGCTACTCTTAAATAAGAAGTATTGTTTGCTTTGTTTCTTTTTAATGAAAACAGGAGCATTATTAGTAAATAAAATTATTATATTATATATTGTTATTGTTATTATTGCTATTATTGTTATTATTATTGTTATTATTATTGCTATTATTATTATTATTGTTATTATTATTATTTGTAAGAATAACTGTCAGCACAACTATATCTAATTGCTCTTTAGTTATGTCATTGGTAGCCTTAAAGAGGGCTGTTGTGTCATTGAAGAAAATATGTAAGAGGTGGAGAACAGTAGGAGATTTTCAGAAGAACAGCATATGCACCCTCTGACGCATATATTTGCATATTTCAGTGTTTCCCACACCTTCCTATGAATGCACTGCCTCATTGTATATATTTCTGGGTTTTCCCGCCTTGCTATGGTTACGGTTCCTAAGGCATATACTGTTAATTGCAAATTTCATGCTTTCCACACTACCGTATGACTACGCTGCCATAGCTCCTTTTCGCAGTATCAACTATATATGCTCCATTACGCTGAACATTGCACCTTTCAGATGCAAAGGTTGGCTGCCTGACGTTACGCAGTCAACTGACCCTTAAACGGCAACATTACCGAAAATTTCGGTTTGAGAACCTCGAACCGATTAGAGATACTGATCGAAGAAGATGGTAATGGCCGATCGGTACTTCCTCCAGAAGATTCCTCAGAAGAGGATCTCCGTGGAGAGTAGCATGGACTTTCCCTTAGATGTTCTGGGAGTGGTCTTAACACTATCTTTTCGAAAGTCTTCCCGGACATAGCTGGTCTTGAATTGCTTAGCAGGTGCAGAGTACATCGGAAGCTTAGAGGTTTAATTTCCCGAGGTTGAAGCCTTAGGTGAGAAGGTTGCTGAACTGCTCTTTAGACTGGCAGATTTGGCAGATGTTAATGCCGACTTGGAAGGTAATGTAGGCTTGGCCACTGTACTGGCTACAAGGACCTTTTCTGCGATAGTTGTCCCGTTTATATCGCTAGTTTGTGTTGCGATTTCCCTACACGGCACCGGTTTAGTTAAAACAGAGCTAAACGTGCCAGACTTCGAGGCAGAGGGTTGGCGGAGTCGCAAAAGAGTCCGGACTTCCGAGGACACATTCTCTTTCACCCGGATCCCCTTCTCCTTTGTAAAACAGGGATAGTTTCTGGAAATAGATGCATGTTCGCCATCACAATTCACGCACGATGGAGGTGAGGTGGGATAGGTCACCGCAGTTGGAGCAGGTGGATTCGCCCTTACAAAAATCACGCGTGTGGCCAAAACGTTGACACTTGTAGCATCTGAGCGGGTTCGGTATATAAGACCTAACCTCCATGACTTCCTACCCTGCTTTAATCTTTTGTGCGAGATCTACCCGATCAAAAGTAAGGAAGCGGGTACGGGTAGGCATGAATTCACCATTGACTTTACGCTGAAACCGAAACACAGATGTTACGCCTTGATCCGCCATATTCTCCTGAATCTCCTCAGTACTTAGTCCGTCAAAAACGCGGGTGGTGATCGCACCGCGTGAGGAGTTTCTTATTCAGTTCCTTCACGGGGAAGCTGGCTAACAGTTTCACTTTCAGTACTTTGGCAGCTTGGGATGCAGAGAAGGCCTCAAACAGCAGCGTGCCGTTTTGCATCTCGTTGAAAAAGTTCTTGCTTTCTAAAACACAACGGAGACGTTTAGTAATAATTTTTTTCATGAGTTTACATATGGCGCACATTAATGATAGAAGGCGATAGTTTTCCGGATTTGAGTGACCTTTGCTTGTTTAGGTTTTGCAATTACTGTAGATATTCGTCATTGATCCAGAAAGCGTTTTGTAATGAAATGCTGTTAAATATGTGTAGCAAATATATTAAAGCATTGTAGAGCATTTCGACTAGAAATTGGTAAGGGGTCTTGGACTCTTACATTGATGGAGAGCGTCTTGCAGTTCTTTAAAAGGTCAAGTTGTCATTGAAATATTGGTAGGCGTTGGAGAAAATTGTAGATATTTCAGGAAGTGTTAGGGCGTTTTTTCTGCGAAGAAAGTTGGGTTCACAATTGCTCGTGGAAGGTATCAGCTAGTGTATCAGCGGTGAGCTGGGAATCAGTAATAATTGTAGGTATTTGTGGTTGTTGAATTATGTGTGACCATTTGGTTCCAAATATTGCTTGTCTTTTCCCCCACGCTTCTGACCGGTTAGTCGTGCAGATAAGGGGTGTTGGAAAACTTAACCAAGGTTGTTTCTTGCTTCTTTTTTTTTTATTACTTTACAGGCTGTAGCTCGGAGACGGTTACATTTTAGTTTATTCTGAATGCTAGGCAGCCGTTTGAATTTATAGTAAGCCTTGTGTTTTTACTTTCTCTATACGAACTATGTACATTGTATAGAGAAGGTATTGCATTGCACCCAAAATTTCAATACCGAGATTTCACCGGGAATACATGTTTTGAGACTCCCTGAATATAAAAAAAGCATTTTTAGAAAAATGTCCATGTGTGTGTCTGTGGGCAGCATAGCACAAAAACGAAAGAACCGTTAAAGTCCAAACTTGGTATTTAAGTTTGGTATCTTCCAAGGATGCGACACGAGAAAATCCCCCCACTCCCAACTACCCTTTACATGGAACTTTTTTCCGAAAATGTGTATGTTCTAAACAATGGCTCTAACGATTTTGATTAAAATGTCGTATATTAAAGCTATTTACCTGACAAATAAAATGTATATCTTGAATTTTCTGGGAATAGCCCCTAAAGATCATTTTATTCTGAATGAATTTTACGGAATTTTGCATAATTGCTAAACCGTAAGAGATGGGGGAAAACTTACTGCACAGAAAATGTAACTCACCATAAAACACACTTTCTGTCATATACATTATTTTCGTGGAGTTGATCATTTTTAAGATATTCCTGGTTTTTCCGCTTTGGCTCTGAAAAACTTATACTTTTCTCATACAGGAATTCAACTCCTGTCGATACAAACAAAGGAACTTCAGTTACATAGCAGCCAGCTTTTGGCTATCATTTTAACCCTCGTTTCGCTTCTAATTACAAGGAAGCAAGTAATAAGACTATTTATGCTAATTAGCATGAAGTAAATAGAAGCATAAGCTTTTTAACTACAATTTGATACATAGATGTAGAGAAAGTCATGTGAATGGAACACCTCAGATTTTTTAGCTTGAATTCCTTTATTACAAGCTTCGTTCCACCACGGAACTTTCGCTGGCCAGAGGTGAAATTGTTCAGTGTAATGCTGATTTCTGCAGACGTTAGAATTGCTGACGGGGATAGAGAAACAATGTTGTCAATGTCTAGTTGAGAGAAGTCGTCCGGTTTGGGAAGTTTGTCAACCGCAATTTGAAGTGTTTCTGAAGCCACTCCAGTTAGCTTCGTTAAGATTCAAAGTTGCTTGGCGTGGGTGATGTTGATTCGGATGTGCTATGTCGAGAAAATTGAGAAGTAATCGCTCGCTTACAGAGAAGAAGAAATTGACCATGCAACAATGGGGCAATATTTGGAGTTATGATGAGGCTATATTATTAAAACTGTCGAGTGGCATCAAATCTTGTTGGAGCTAGAGAATTTAAAATTACTGCGGCTTGAGATTCAATTATTTTTCCTCGTTGGTCAGTTTATTTACTGCCCTATATTGAGCTGTGGCTATTGAAATCGCCCAAGATAACGAAGGGTTGAGGTAGCTGAGCAATGAGATCTGTTAGAGCAAAAATATCGAATTTGGTGCTGTTTGGGAGATACAGGTTACAAAGACAAATGTTTGTGTTAAGGAATATGACTGCAACTGCTTCCAGATGAGTATCTAGGTGGAATGTTGTCCTTTATAAAGATGGCATGCATGCTGAGCTGTAGCTCGGTTCTTGTGATATACGGAATACTGCCGAAGGTGTCGTTTTCACGAAAGTTTCTCTTGCAAACACAACATTAAAGGGTCATGTTTGTGCAATAGTAATTGCAAATATTCTAATTGTGGCCGAAAACCATTTATGTTCCTCTGTAAAATGGTTGTGTACTTTTTATGGTGCCGGAATAAGTGTTTATTTAGAATCTACAGGTGGTCAGCAGTTGATTCGTCTGTTTTGTTTTGCTCGATTGAGCTTTTTAGTTTCTTGAAGACTAGTTTTGTTTTTAATCCCTGTGCTGGGTAGTGAAGGATTTGTCTAGTGTGTAAATTAGTTGAGCAAGTTGAGTGCTAAACCCAGGTCATTGTTTCAATAGCATTTTAATAAAAACTGTATAGTTGAGTTAGTTCAACGCATATTCGTTAGGTTTTACTTCCAGCAGAGGTTTAACTGTAAGCAGAGAATCGTACAGTGTGGATACTTTATCAGATATGGAACGTTTGGTAGCAGGTTTGTTTCTTGTTGGTTTAGCCCCTGGGGGTTTGTCAGGTTTGTTCCGATTCTGAAACAGCAGTTGCGTTGTCATCTGAAGGGATGGGGCGTTTAGTTGAGACTGAGACGTTGGGTATCTCTTATATCTAATGGTTTAGGGGTTTGATTTAGCTCAGGAGCGCTTTTGGATGGTTCCCTGGTAAATCCTGAGGTAGTTTTCGTTATCTCTCGCAGTCTGAGAGCAGGAAAATCTGTGGAAAAGGAGCTCGTGTTAGCAGTGCTTTCTTTGTTGGCTGTGTCTGGATTTGCATTGTTGGGCTAGATGTCCTTCTGTTTTACACAAAAAGCAAGTAGAAGTATCTGAGGATACATACACCCAGTAATTTGAGTCTTCGTATCGAAGTTGGAAGCGCTTTGGTAGTTTTTCGAAGTCCTCAGTTTTGATGTACATTTGTCGGCGGAAGCTAAGTACGGGTGAGAATCTGGAGTGTTGACTCCTGCTCTAACATGATTTACATTAGAAACAGAAGTAGTATCAACCCCAAGTGTTCTAATAGCACTTAGTGGGGTATAACGGCACAGAATGACCCGCTTATGCTTTGTGATTAGTCCTCGAAGAGCTGAGGGTACACCATTGATGTTTATCAGAGGGTGGGATATGCACAGTTGTTCAACTATGTTCTTGTTTGAGAGAGATATACAGATTATATTGGTAGATATTCTGGATATGAACAGAATACTAGGAGGATCTGTTAGCTTGCCGACGTCATATAAGTAACATGTCATCAAAAACTTCCTCCGCATCTTGCTGCTGGGCACGCTCGATAAAAGGTTGGCATCCCTAGGTTTAACACATTCGATTCCGATGGGATGTTACGATTATCGGCGTTATCAGCGGCTGCGAGGTTTATTGTTCTGGTTAGTATGGTCTAGTATGCTATGAGTTCTGACGTGTGCCTGAAGTGAAGTCAATGTATTATACAGAGGAACGTGTGTTTCTAGTGGAAAACTTTTTTAATGAACGTGGAAATTATACTGAGAAAGTGAAACAAAATTTCGTTGTCAGGTTCCTTAACTCAAAACTACCGCACCGAGATACTGTGCGTGATTTAATTAATACATTTCGGGAGTCAGGTTCCGTGCACAATGCTATTAGAAGTGGAAGACCCAGTGAAAAGAAAAAAAACTCTGATATATCGGATAGAATGCTTTTGTCTACAGAAATCAATAATTAAATTGGCCCAACAATGTGATATTTCTTATGGTGCCGCATACAAAGCAGTCAAAAAAACTAGTTTGTAACCATATAAGGTGTCAGTCGTCCACGAATTAAAACCCACAGATCACGGGAAAAGAGTTCAGTATTGTGAATGGTTTCAGAGGTTCATTTTGCACCATGGAATTGACGTGTTGGATAGGAATCTTGGTTCCATTTATCAGGATGCGTAAATTCACAAAATACGCGAGTATGGTCTACTGAAAATCCTAATGCAATTCAGTAAACTCCTTTACATTCAGAGAAAATTGGTATATGGTGTGCGATCTCTCGCTCTCGAATTATTGGGCAAATTTTTTTCGATAACTCAATTAATTCAAATGTTTACTGCTCGGATATTATTTTTCCACTTATTTCACTACTAAATGAAGATGAAGTGAACGGTGCATTTTTTTTAAAAAGATAACTCTACTGCTCATACATCACATAAATCTATGGGACTGTTAGTGGACCTTTTTGGGGAAAGACTAATTTCTAAAGGTTTATGGCTTCCGCGGTCTCCTGATCTTACCCCTCCGGATTATTTTCTTTGGGGAGCGTTAAAGCTTCGGTCTATAAGGACAATCCAAAAACAATCGCTGAGCTGAAAACGGCAACAGATTACATAACATCCGTAACAAAGGAGACATTAATTAGTGTTCGAAAATAAATTAAAACGAGTGAATTTGTGTCTTCAAGAAAATGGTAAACATTTTCAACATCTTCTTTAAACAGGTTAGTTTTATATTATTTTTCTACATTACCTTTCATGCATGAATATAGTGAACCTAGCAGTTTTCTTAACCAGCGAAACGTTTTCCCAATACGCTCGCGCCAGCCAGTGCTGCCACCAGAATTCCAGACTCTAGGGAAATCTTGGTTATACGGGAGGTGCGGAGCGACTTCTCGATGACCCGTTATTTCTGGACAGGAACATTGTCATGGGCATCTATAATGATAGTTTGATCTTTGGTTGGTACACTTTGGGCAATATCAGTTGCACCGCAGTAGGTGTTGATACCGTTTGTTTTTCAGAAGTAGGTTTATTCATTGAAATAGAATTGGACTTTGAATTAATTATCCGAGAAGAATATCCGTGAGTAGATGTAGAGGTCATCGTTGATGTAGCAATATTCATCGGAGAAAGATTCTGTGTTGCACTATTGTTGGACATTTTGGGTTACGAAAACTAACCTCAATTGGTCCGAGTTGATTAGCGTGTAGGCGCTAACACGTGAACAAGGGCACAATTATATCGTGTATGTTTCCTTTGGACTATTATTCTTTAAAAAATTAAACATTGTGTACTCGAAATATAGTAAGTTCCACACAAAGGTGAAATATTAAATAATTGGAACTAGAAGGTAGCTAGTCACAAAACCCATATGTACATAGTATGTGTAGAGAAAGTAAAAATGCTGTTGTGTAAGTTAAAACAAACATAAAAGTACACAGTCGAAAGCATGTGTATCTTTGTAACTGGTAGCTAACCGCAAGAGCGTGAAAATCTTGTAAGTATACAAATCCGTCTGGGTAGCGTGTCTGCCTCACATTCAACAGGTCACGAGTTCGAATCTCGGTTAAGTGAGTTACCCGGATAAGGATTTTCGGGGTTTTCCCTTATCCTGAGAAGACGAATGTCGAGTAACTTTAAGCTTCATCGGCCGCGAGATCATTTGAGTATCATTTCACCAATCGCCCGATCTGACCAACCAGGTTAAAAGAAGTTAAGCTATTAAAAAATGTTGCATTCATATAACTTTCTCTAGCTGTTGCAAATATAAACTATTCTTAAAAGCATTGTTTTATCTGCATCATGGTAATTGAGATTAATGTTAGCATGATAATTGTTCTTATTTGCTTCCTTTTAAGTAGAAGGGAATAAGAAAATACATTAGCTAAAAGCGCTTGTCAAATCCTTTAAAAGCCCGTCGATGTGATACTACTGAGGCTCGGTTTGTTTTGAATGGTCCCTTTGAGACAATTATTTTAAAGCTCAAACCAATAACAAGTAATATCTCAAACGGCCAGTTCTACAAAAAAGCGTATGACAAATTGTTTTAACGCGATCTACATTTTTTGTGTAGTACTAAATTTTGCCTACCTCTTACAGTTTAAACGCTATGTGAAATTCTGCAAAACTCAACCAGAATAGACTCTTCAGAGGCTATTCAAAATGTATATCCCATTTGTGATGTGAATATCTTTAATATACAGTATTTCAATCAAAATCGTTAGAGCGGCTTGTGAGAAAATCAAAATGCTCGAGAAATGTTTCATGTAAAGGGTAGTTGGGGGCGAGAGAATGTTGTTGAAAATGCTTGAAAGATGCCGAAGTTGAATACAAAGTTTGGTATTTAACTGAGCTATGCTGTCGAGATTTTTTTTTCATTCTAAAAATGCTTTTTTTTTGGACTCAGAGGACCTCGAAACATATTTCCGGTGAAATCTCGTCATCGAATTTTGGGTGGAAAACAATAGCTTCTCTATACACCATGTACATTGTACATGCGGGCTAGAGAAAGTAAAAATGCCATGTCTTAATGGCAGCTCGTTATACACTGTATTAACCGAGTAAATGTTTGGTAACCACTTGTGTGTATAGATACCTTACCTTTACAACACCGGAAACTACCCGAATCGCCATATTAGTGCAATACAGTGGCATGTAGAAGTTACATTTACAAACGTTTACATACATGGAGTATGACAGACCAGCTTTGTAAATCCGGGAAGGTGTGCAATGTCCGCAGGTTCTTTTGATTCCCGAAGACATGTGTTGTGTACCTGTATTGCGAGCAATTCAAGAAACTGACTGGCATAGTCGCCTCTAAACAAAGAAAAGTCTGTTTAAAGTCGATTGCAGGGCTCTCTACGCCGCGTAGTTTTGTCAGGATTATAATCCTGAAGTATGTTTTATATATCGCGGTAATAAGTGTCAGCGAGTCACAGAGATTGCTAATACAGTCCTCGCATTCTACATTATAACCCACAACACTTAATATTTAACATCCATCTGGAAACGGCACAAAAAACCTTTTAATTTTGAGTGAGTTTAAAATCCTATCCCCTTAATTATCAGCCTTGTTTTGCCCCCTTTAAAACATTTGTAAAGCATTGACGATATAATGGTTTAGTCAGCATATATTGGGGAAACTATTTAAAATTACAACTGAGAACCACAATAATAATAATCCGCACATATTAACTGACGAGAAATGTTAATATTGTAGCTACATTTTACTTTATATAGCCCGTGTAGTAAGTAGGGGAGAAGATTACGTTCCCACAAACATCTGAGATTTTACCGAAAATGCATGTTTGAGGACTTGTCAATCTAAAAACTCTATTTTAGAAAATGTTTGGTGTACCTAGAACAGCATAACCCAAAAACGAAAAGGCTGTTAAATACGAACCTACTTACGTATAATATCTTGCATGTATGCGACTCGGGGATTATCAACAATAACACTTCACCACGAACTGCCATATGCATGACAGTTTTTGGAATATTTTCTTAAAATTGGCCAAAAGATTTTAATTAAACTGCCATATGTTTGACATTTTTAGTACAAATGAAATGTACCCGTTTTAAATTTTCTAGAAATATTCCCTGAAGTCATCTTTAGTCTAAATGACATGTGTAAAACTCGTAAACAGTAAGATATATAAAATGATACTACACAAGGTAGCTCCCTTAAAATAGGCAATTTGTTAAAAAGCATTTGTTCGTGGACTTCACCATTTCGGAGATATTCCTTGTTATAGGTTTAAATATCTCAATACTCTTTACTTTTTTTCGAAGAAGAGTTTGTCTTTTCCTCTTGGCCCTGCAAATAGAAAAAATCAAACCATCACATAGCGACCAGCTTTTAAAAGCTTTGACTATCGCTTTAGCCTAATGTATTCCCTTAATCCTCAAAGGAAAATTGCATCAAGTATTTCCGCAAATTTTAGCAAGAATATAGAATAAGAGTTGTTAAAGAATAGCTTGGACACGAGTGAGTAGAGTGTCATGCGACTGCAACAGTTGACATTTTTACTTAAGGTGTATTTTAATGATTTACAAAAGTATTTAAAATACATGCAGTACTTCTAATACTTCTAAAAGTTACATGTGCATTTAATGTGCAACATTCTCAGAAAGGTTGACATGTGCGGCCCGACCTTGGTAAGGGTTCTTTAAATCAATATAAAACCCACATAATCTCATTAGCAAGAATTTCTGCACAATCGCATTTTTTAAAATGAAAATGCGAACTGTTGAATTTTGTAACATTCCCAGTAATTTCACTCAGGATTATACTTCAAACCATAGGCAACAAATTGAGGTTAGTCACTAGATGGTAGTGATGTTATGCCAGATTTACAATGGAGCGATATTGGCGACGCGGCAAAACGATTGACCAATAGGAATTCAGAACTGACGCGATGAAACCCGTGCGAAGAAAGTTGAATTGGATTTAACTTGTACCGCGCGGCAAGGACGTCATCCACAGAATTCCTGTTTGATATTCTGAGGTTTTTTGTTAAAGTTGTTAAAGATGGCGCCAACATCAAGGGAAATCCATGTTTACTTTCTCTGTACGTACTAAGCGCATATATATATATATATATATATATATATATATATACATATATATATATAGAGCAGGTATTGCACTCCACCCAAAAATCCAATATCGAGGTTTCACCGGAAATATGTTTTAGAGTCCCCTGTATCCAAATAAAGCATTTTAAGAAAAAAGTCTGTGTGTGTGTGTGTGTGTGTGTGTGTGTGTGAACACGATAACTCAAAAACGAAAAGTCGGTAAAATACCAAACTTGGTATTTACGTTTAGCATATTCCAGGAGTGCGACACGAAGATTTTGAGGAAAATCTCCCAACCCCAAACTGCCCTTTACATGGAACTTTTTTAAAAAATTTTGATTTTATGAAAAGCGGCTCTAACGAATTTTATTAAAATATCGTATATTAAAATGTTTACCTGATAAATAAAATGTATATCTTAAATTTTCTGGGAATAGCCTCTGAAGCTTAATTTACTCTGGATGAAATTTACTGAATTTTGCATAACTGTTGAGCCGTAAGAGATAAATAAAAACTTACTACACAAAAAAATGTAGAGCACGTTAAAATACACACTTTATGCTATAAACAATTTTTTCGTGGAGTTGATAGTTTTTTTTAGATATTCCTTCTTTTTTTCAGCTTTAAAAAACATACAGGAATTTGTCAACTCTTGTCCAAAACAAAGGAACTTAAGTCACATAGCAACCAGCTTTTGTCTATCACTATAACTTTGCTACTCCCTTATTTCGCTTCTACTTACAAGGAAGCAAGTAATAAGACTATCTGCTAATTTTTTCTGGATTAGCATGAAGTAAATAGAAACACGAGTTTTCTAACAATAATTTGTTGCAGAGATATAGAGAAAGTCATGTGAATGGAACATATCAGATTTTTTTATGTTGTGCCTTTTTAACTGTATAATAGTACAAACGCTGCAGAAAATTGAAACTGTCTTGGACAACCAAAATTATACCTTCATTCCAGAATAATGTTGCCACGTAATTAACACGTCTATGCTGTTGAGTGAATAATAAATAAGCCCATTCTAACCTCAAACATACACAAAGCCGAAGGTAGTGGCTTTCGAATTGACTGTCTCTCTATATGAGGACAAATGATGTGCAAAAAATCATCAAATTGTGAGGCGTCATTCGCATGTAATTGTAACATGATTCGAGATCCATCATCATCATATTCGGGACTAGAGTATGAAAATCCCCAAATTAGCTACACTTCTTGAATGTAGGTCGAACCCACCGACGGAGCTCCTGCTGTCGATTGTTTCTGCCGTTTCTACTTTTTACTTTCTCTATACGTACTATGTATATAGTGTATAGAGAAGGTATTGCACTCCACCCAAAAATTCGATACCGAGATTTCACCGGAAATATGTTTTAGGGCCCCTTTTATCTAAAAAAATCTTATGTGTTCCATTCACATGACTCTCTACATCTCTGCAGCAAATTATTGTTAAAAAGCTTAGGCTTCTATTTACTTCATGCTAAGTGAGAAAAAATTAGCAGAAATAGTCTAATTACTTGTTTCCTTGTAAGTAGAAGGGAAAAAACGGAGTACTATAGGTTAAAGTGATAGTCAAAACCTGGTTGCTATGTGACTGAAGTTCCTGTGTTTGTATGGACAGGAGTTGACAAATTCCTGTATGAGAAAAGTAAGTTTTTCAAGGCTGAAACCAAAAACAAGGAATATGTAAAAACCTTTTAACTCCACGAAAAAAATGCATATAACATAAATTCTGTGTTTTAATGTGCATTACATTTTTTGTTTGGTATCTCTCTCTCTCTTGCGGTTTACCAGTTACACAAAATTCCGTAAAATTCATCCAAAATAGTCTTCAGAGGCTGTTGCCAGAAAATTCAAGATATACATATTATTTGTCAGGTATATACCTTTAATATACGATATTTTAATCAAAATCGTAGGAGCTATTTTTTAGAAAATCAAAATTTTGGAAAATTTTTCCATGTGAAGGGTAGTTGGGGTTGGGGGGGATTTTCTTGAAAATCTTCGTGTCGCATCCTTGGAAGATACTGAACTTAAATACCAAGTTAGGTATTTAACGGTCTTTTCGTTTTTGAGCTATGCTGCACGCACGCACGCACACGGACATTTTTCTAAAACTGCTTTTTTTGGATTCAGGTGGTCTCAAAACATGTATTTGCGGTGAAATCTCTGTATCGAATTTTTGGGTGCAATGCAATACCTTCTCTATACACTATGCAGATAGTACGTATAGAGAAAGTAAAAAGCATTTTCAGAAAAAGTTCCGCGTGTGTGTGTGTCCATGTGTCTGTGAACACGATAATTTAAAAACGAAAAGTCGGTAAAATACCAAACTTGGTATTTAAGTTTAGTATCTTCCAGGGATGCGACACGAAGATTTTGAGAAAAATCCCCCACACCCAACTACCCTTTACATGGAACTTTTTCCGAAAATTTTGAGTTTCTTAAAAATGGCTCTAACGATTTTGATTAAAATAGCGTATATTAAGGATATTTACACAACAAATAAAATGTATATCTTGAATTTTCTGGGAATAGCCCCTGAAGACTACTTTATTCTGGATGAATTTTACGGAATTTTGAATAAATGCTAACCCGTAAGAGGTGGACAAAAACTTACTACACGAAAAATGTGAAGCACGTTAAAACACACAATTTGTTATTTTTCCTTTTTTTCGTGGATTTCACTGCTTTTAGATGTTCCTTGTTTTTGGTTCTGCTTTGAAAAACTTACACTTTTCTTATATAGGAATTTGTCAACTGCTGTCCCTACAAAGGAACTTGTCACATAGCAACCAGCTTTTGACTATCACTTTAAACTATGATACGCCCTTATTTCACTTCTACCTACAAGGAAGCAAGTAATAAGACTTCGTTAATTTTTTCTCAATTAGCGTGAAGTAAATAGAAGTATAAGCTTTTTAAGAATAATTTGTTGCAGGGATGTAGAAAAAGTCATGTGAATGGTACACATCAGGTATTTAGAAGATGCAGAGCAAGAGCTTGTTTTAAATCCGCAGCCATTGCTTCAAGTGGCACCGCTCAGTAATGTCAAATTGTACCGCCCTATTGTGAACACGATGAGACCCAAGTCGCGTCGCCAGTATCGCTTTCATCGTGAATCCAGCATTACTGCTTCAGTATTAAAAATGCTGCCATCTAGTGATCTTGGTCTGAAACGAGCTTTAAGCGCCACTACCGGTCGCTGATTCACCTAGGGCAGGAACAGCCCATAGAGGCTTATGCAGTCTTTAATTTGGAGGCCAATCGGAACGTTGCTACTTATTGCCGGAACAAGCAATAGTACAGTGATAAGCCAGTCGCTTTGTTCCCGCGAGCAGTTTGGACGAGACATAACCCAGCCCACATACGTGCTGGAACACTGAACACGGGCGATAACTCGATTGCATCAGAGCTGTCGTGAGGTAAGGACAGTTTTCTTGAACCGCTTTAAAGAACACTAAACATTACTCGATTTTGGTGGATTTCTGAATAGTGTGTTAGTCGGAACCTTATTCTGTGTAGCTAAACACTCGACGTTTAAAATTCAGGTATTTGATTTACACTCTGGCCCTGGTTTAAGCTTTCAGTAATCATATAAACCATTCTGTGCACAGTCGCCTTTGTTCTGTACACTGAATATTTTTAATTTAACTGCATTTGAGGTTTCCGCTTAGTACGTTGTTATACAGTGAGTAGCTGAGCACTGCTGCATTTGACTTAATACATGCTGGAGTACTAAGGACATAGGATCTACAGTCATTAGCTTACTATTTCAGTCTGGACATAATGGTGTATAGCTAAAACATTTAACGTTTAGGATTCGAAATATAATATAATAGCAGTCCTAATTTACGCTTTCAGTGGTGTTGAAGCCATTCTGTTCGTATTCACATTTTGTGTCTGAAATTGCATAGTTTTAACTCCATTTGACAGTTCTCTCATAGTGCATTATTAGGTAATGCCTTAGCCTGGACATGCTTTTGTACTCTTCACGTTTATAGTAGTCGTACAAAGCATTCTTTTCGCAGTCGTCTGTTTCTATAAACAATATTTTGGAAAATTTCACCTTCGCTACAGAATGGATATAGGAATTACTCCAAGAGTAGGGTGCATATGGTTGGACACAATTTTGAGCCACAGATCTATTCGAATATTTTGGAAGTGGTTGGTTCTTTAGTAATCCATGCTTAAAGTGTTCACTAATTTCTCGAATTTAACAGAAGTTTCGTGTTTTACAATATAAACCCAAGTATATCAATGCTCTAAAGGTTGATTTCATTGGTTCAATGTTCTGCCCAGTGACATGAGCCTATGCCGTGGCCAGTGGTCATACGATGTCTTGTTGATTACTAGCTGCCAATTAAAAAGTCAGTTTTAGTACTGCAGCCAAAGTGGAACTTGGTTTCATCGCAGATATCGCAATGTGCTCAGCTGATGGCAAACGTCAACTTAATATTTCAGCGTTATTGAGTTTCTGTCACTGCAAATTATTGCACTATTTATTCATTATAGATTTTTCACAGATATGCACGATGTGTAAGGTTTCTGAACATCAAATGAAACTTAAAAACTATAGTCTCTTAGTCAGGCAGCTGTGGAAAATTAATTGAACCAACTCGTTTAAGTATTATGGAGATTTTTGGGGTTGTGGCTACCACTTTATCTGTCCTCCTCGACAGCCCTACTTGGCCCGTGAATTGGTGTATCGAGACAATAGTGAATAGGTATTTGCTATGAAGTGTTTGTCGATCATGTGTGTTGGGACGCACGTTTGAATATTGGTGGTAGAGGGCATATTGTGGAAGAGTGTGAAGCAAACTTTGAAAGGCCGTTTGGTGGAAGGAGTTTTCGGTGGTATCGCCCGTGATACTCGTAGCTTTTAGTTCCTATGGAAACTCAGGAACGGCGCTACACTGAGGAACATGTTAGCTAGGAAAGTGGAGGATGGCACCACCATATTCAGATTGCTGGAAGGGTTCCTACGATCTTGAATAGTGTAGTTTCGAACATCATTTCTAACTATGCTTTTGTGAAACTGGAACATTTACTCAGAATATTGAAGGTGAATGGAGGGAAGAACGTACTGTTATACCAAAATACGGAAGGAAGAAATGCTAATTCCTGGAAAAGCATATGTTCCAGAGTATATACGAACCAGAAGAGTTTCTGTGCATTTTTAGGGTAGCTACAGAGTTGTATCCGCCAAAATATTAAGGTGAGTTAACTTTAACTTAACTAAAAGCGAGATGCATTTCAAGCTAATCGAAAAAAATTGTAGCCCGAAATTATCTTGTATAACTTGAAACACGTGTAGGATTCGGAAACTTAGCCCCCTTTTTACGATTACAATAGTCGTGAAAAACAATTCAGTAAGCAGTCACCTCTGTTTTGTACATCCCATAATTTGAATTAAACTGAATGACACGTGTTCCAATAGTTTAAACGTTGTTGAGCAAATTTCCTAACATATTTTAAAGCCATAACATGCGAACTATTTTCGAAAAGTTGGTGTTTAGAAGTTACACAAATTCCAAAAATATTAATGCAATTCTTTAGGAGTCCGATAAATCATTTGTATTTGAAGGTTATCCCAACACATTTTTTCCCTAGAAATTTCGTTAACGTAATCTGCTACCTGGCTGATTTTTGTTTAAATTGCGTACTCAGGGTTTTTCAAAATACAATTAAGGGTTTTGCCCAACCTTTCTGTTAGCGCATTTAAATTCAAGTAAATGTACGCAAATAGATTTGAACATATTATATCCATTGTAAAGGGCAAGTTTAAACTGTGCATCTAGATGTATTAAACAGAACACAGCTACTGCCGCCATTTTGTTTCTATTCGGTGTTCTTTTACTTTAAGCTCTGAGATGATTTTGACATCTAAGAGAATGATACATTTAATGAAATTAGATATATCATGGGAAACGAGAAAAAACAAACGTTGCATTCACATGACTTTCTCTAGCTATTATGCAACAGATTATTCTTACAAAAGCTGATGCTTCTCGGTACTTCGTGCTAATAAAGATTACAGGAGATAGCAAAAATTGGATTACTTCCTTATAATTAGAAGGGAATAAGGGAGTACACTAGGATAAAGTGATTGCCAAAACTGGTTGTTAAATGCTGTGTGATTGAAAAGTTTCTTTGCATGGCCAGGTGTTGAAGAATTCCAGTGAGAAATGCAAGCATTTTAAAATTGAAACCAATAAGGGAATATCTCGGATTTGATCAACTCAAAAAAAAAAAAAAAAACGTAAATTGGTGTGTTAACGAGATTTACATTCCTTGTATAGTAAGTTTGTCTCTACTGGTTTACCAGTAATCTGTAATCCAGGATTAAGAACTTTTCACAGCTATTCCCAGGAAATTCAAGATTAACATTGTCATACAAATATATTTAATATGCGGTATTTTAATTGCAATCGTTAGTCATTTTTGAGAATCAAAATGTTCGATTCTTTTTTCTATGTAAAGGGCAGTTTGTGGTGGGCAAATGTTCCTGAATCTTGGTGTCGCATCCTTGTAAGATAGTAAACCTAAATATCCAGTTTGTTATATTTACTCTTCATTTATAGTGTTCACACACACACCCACCTTGACCTTTTGCTAAGTCACTTGGGGGGTGGCGGGATACAGGGACTAAAATGTTTCCAGTGAAATGTCGCTCGAATTTTTGTGTGGAATGCAATACCTTCGCTTCCTACTATTACATTGTGGACACATACTAGAGAGAGTAATAATTTCTATAAAATTATTTAATTTATGGATGGTGTTAACACCCGAAAAAGTCCATCACCCCTTGCTGGTTTGAACCCGTGACCCTGGGAAGCAGAGGCTAGCACTGAGGACATTTCTCTGTATGTAGACTCTGTATTAAAATAGGTTGTTTCGAAACGTCAGTCTTACTCGAACTAGTCCGAAATTTAATGTCGCAACTGGCGACATTAGATAATATTTTTGTTGCATTCAAAATTAGATCATTTTGAGATTAGGCAGCGCACAAAGCACTTGTGATGTCACACCTCAGAGGGTGTTGGTTAAATACTTGTCATGGCTTCTTGAGTTATCAGCAAACCTGTCCTATCCTCCAGTGTAAAGGGCAGTCGTCTACAAGAGTCTGACATTTTAGAGCTTGCGTATTTCACCCAAAACACTAATTTGTCCTAATTATCCTAATAGTATACTCTCGACAAGTTAAGGTAATCAATATGTAGAAATGTTTCATTAATATTTCGTGTTAGTAATTTACACTTCTTGGCTCACTGCAAAAGGATACGAGTTCACAGAGTAGGCCACGCCTATGTTTAAAGGTTAGGTCTCGGAGCGTTTGTGTTTTTATTTCGATTAGAGTTATAAACTGTGAGGGTGCAGCCCTAGTGCTGTTAAATAGTTTAGTAATTCTTATATTACAATCGAAACTAAAGTAGTTCGTGTAAATACACTGAAAGCAACGTTTAATCCAACACAAGAGACGCAGCGCTCTGGATATACACAATTGGGTGGATGAAGAATTAAAGGTACGTGTTGATGAATTACAAACATTTCAGCTTGTAGGAAAAGAAAATGCAATATATTTAAAGTTTAAAACTAGTATAAGCTATGAAGCTCATTTGCGCCGTCATGCAGGTAACGCAACAGTAACCTTAATGAATGGGAATAAGGTAGATGTGGTAATAACCCCAGCAGATCAGGAATTTACGACTGTCAGGCTTTGTAATATTCCTCCTGAAATATCCGATGAAAGAATTAGAAATGTTCTACATAACTATGAAAATGTACATCTTGTCAAAATGGACAGCTGGACCGTTAAATGGAAATTTGCTACGATAGAAACAGATATACGACTGGCTCAAATGGTAATTAAGAAACCCATTCCATCTAATGTGATTATTGGGAAACATGAGCCATTTGTTACTATTTAGGTCAGGAACAAACCTGTTTTAAATGTGGAAGTTCTACCCATGAGGCATATTTGTCCGCAGCGAATGATCCCTGACAAACCTGCGTCTACTGTAAGGAAGTTTAGTGATCTGGTTTCTGCTGTTACCAACAGCCCAGAGCAAAATGGTTTACCAGAGAATATCATTACGGAAACTAGTACCGTGCAGATGGAAACAATTGAACACAAAACATTTGAGTCTCCAGAAATAGGTGAAAAAGTTTGTGCTAGTAATGCAAAGGAGGATGTTAATTTAGATGCTTCCGATACAGAAATGGAATGTACTGCAACAATTGCATCTATGAAAACTAAAACTACACAAAAAGCAGGGACCACCCTCCCAGTGGACATAGATACCGAAACAGCTGAAAAAGAACCTTCATGTGAGAAGACAAAACACAGTAGCAGTGATGGGGAGAGCACGAATGCAAACAAACCGCCGCGAAAGAAGAAAGGCAAGGGCAGCAGTACTAGCATTGAAATGGCCTCAACACGCAAGAAAAAGGCATACACTACGCATAAAGACCAACTTGAACAGAAACAAACGACACGCAGGAGTAAAAGTGTTGACAATGCTGAAATTATACGTGACCCTATGGTACAAAAGAAAGCTCCAACAGAAATTAAGACGTGGCATGAAGAGGTTGAAGCAACCCTTGGCAAGGAAAGTGTGCACCAGCACACAAGAGAAGCAGATGATCCCATACAGCCTGGACAACTTGGAAACTAAGCACAACAAAAGGTGCTTCCTTGTAGTGCAAAGGAAAATAAATTGGGGTTTCCACTGCTTAAAAAGAAAGAATAAGTACAGAAGTAGAAAGGTAATAACACATATGTATTAAATGTATTGTTTTGTTCTTTGTTTTGTATTGTTTTGGTTTACTTTTGCCTTTTATTGATGGATTTCACATTAACGGTAGCGACGTTAAATTTAAATGGCAATTACTCCCCGATGTAAATGGCTATGCTACAATGCTTTTTAAACGTACATGACATAGATGTGCTCTTTCTTCAGGAGATAAAAGCTACAGACTTTTCTTCCATAATTACAACGCATGTGTTAACATGGGAAGTGAATCGTTAGGCACTGCCACATTAACAAAATCGGGAATTGAACTAGCTTCAATTGAAAAATTGCCCTCACGAAGAGGAATAAATGGTATATGTAATCATGTTGTATTTATTAATATATATGCGCCATCAGACTCAAACAAGCACAAGGAAAGGAATGTTTTTTTTCAGTTGGACCTTGCGTATCTTTAACGTACTTTACCACAGTTTTACATTCTTGCTGGGGATTTTAATTGGGTATTGAGGGGAACAGACTGCCCTGGGCAATATTGTCCTAGTAATACATTAAAATATCTTGTAACGTCGATGAAAGTGTGTGATGTATGGATCCAAACTCATTCAGTTGTGCGTTTTACACATTTTACAGGAAATTCTGCTGCCAGACTAGATCGCATATATATTCCGGAAATTTTACAAAATAAGATCCAAGCGCTTGAACATCTACCTGTAGTATTTAGTGATCATGAGGCGGTTAGTCTACATAAAGCTTTAAATTTGTACTTCATTCCACAGGGACGCTCATTGGAAAATGAATACTAATTTATTGAATGATTGTGATGTGAATGCCAAATTTGAAGTAGCGTGGACGAATTGGAAACTGCTTTTAAAATCTTGCCAAAATTACGCAGAATGGTGGGAGCGCCTAGTTAAACCCAAAATTAATCTTTTTAAAGAGTATTCGTTTGAAAAGCGAAAAGATGATCAATTGGCACATTTTTATTTTCGCTGCATACACGAATTGTAAAACAATTATCAACCAACGACAGCAAGAGGCATCAGATTAGGACAAACCAAAGTTAAAATCCTCACTATTTATCGTAAAAGAATGGAAGGACTCGAACTCAGAAATGGAGATAAACATATAATTGCAAATGAGAGGATAAGTTTATATCATCTCGTGAATTTGCATAAGAGACGTAAGAGGAATCTTGATTTTAAAAGTACATACAGATGGGCGTGTGGCAACGTCACAGAGAAATTAGTAATGCCTTCTTTAGTCACTATTCTACCTTGTTCAGTGAGCCAAGTAGGGAAGAGACTTCCTTAGGCAACTTGAATCTGAAATTTCTGCCTAGAGTAACTTTGGAAGAGAATGGTGCCTTGGAGCAGCCTATTCCAAAGGCTGAATTGCTTAAAGCATTGATACAAGGAAAAACGTCAAAAACACCAGGATTTGATGGCGTTCCGCATGAATTCTACAAATATTTTAGGAATGTTATTGGGGATGATTTAGTCAATATTTTCAATTGTATATTACAAACTAAACAACTGACTGTCACAAAGGGTGTTATTGTGCTGATAAGTAAGCAACGCGACAAACGTCAAGTTAAAATTTACAGATCCATTTCATTGTTAAATTATGATTATAAATTATTAGCGAGGATATTAGCTAACCGAATAAGATCCTTGCTAAGTAGATTAATTCATCCAGCACAAGCATGCGGTCCTTCTGGTCGTTCTATATGTGACCTTACCTGCTCTTTAAGTGATGCTGTGGCACATTGTGGTTATAGTGGGAAACAAGCAACTATCACCTCTCTAGACTTGAAGAATGCCTTTGACGCATTATACAATCGATACCTGTTTCATGTTTTGAAGTGGCATGGATTTAGTGATCATTTTATAACTTTTATTATATGTTTGTATAATGGAATCACCTCAAGCTTACAGATTAATGGGTTTCTAGCTGAAGATATACAAATTAAACGTTCTATTTGTCAAGGTTGTCCAGCTTCGATGAATCTGTTTTCTTTAGCCATAAATCCTTTAATATATCAACTATACATAATATAAATCTGAGAGGATATAAATTTGAAATTTCAGCTTATGCAGATGATGTTAGTGTTGTTCTATCCACTGATTCAGATGTTACTAATATGACAACTATTATTGACAAATTTGGAAAAGTATCTGGACTAAAAATTGAGGATAAATCTTGCATATTGCCAATAGGTCCTTGGAGAGTACCACCTGAAATACAACCTTTAAGGACTGTGAAAAAGCTTAAAATATTGGAAATAATTCATGCTGCATATGTAAATGAAATGCAGTCTGTAAATTGGGCTCCTATAGTGCAGCAAATAAAATCCAGCTGTAAAGACATGTATCATCGACAACTTTGTATGAAAGAATGTGGGCTATACATGTTTGTGCTTTCTAAGCTATGGTATACAGCACAAATACTACGAAGCAACATCGTCAAATTACTGCAGCTGTTAGTTGGTATATTTGGCAGGGAAATATATTCAAAATGCCTGTAACAACCCTTTATCTTCAACCGCGAGAAGGTGGTATTGGTCTTTGGAACATAGAGATGAAATGCGAAGCGCTTTTCCTCAGTCCAAATAACAAATTACAAAATAGTGATGGTGTATTTTCTAGTAAGTGGTTACAACACTGGATGAAGATGATGTAGGAATAGATAATCCAGTAGACATTAGAAGAATGCCTACAACTTTAAATAACATGCGGCTTTATATTGAAGAAAGAAGTTATCTACCTCCTGAACAATGCTGTACATCGAAGACAACCAATCGTACGCTCATGCTTTACCGTAATGCACCTGAGATGAGAATAATGAAGGTTTTGCCTCTGGACACTCATTTTTACTTTCTCTATACTCACTATGCACATAGTGAATAGAGAATGTGTTGCACTCCACCAAAAAATTCGATACCGAGATTTTACCGGAAATATGTTTTAGGGTCCCCTGTATCCAAAAAAGTATTTTCAGAAAAAGGTCCGCGTGTCAGTGTGTCCGTGTGTCTGAGCACGATAACTCAAAAACGAAAAGTCGGTAAAATACCAAACTTGGTATTTAAGTTTAGTATGCGACACGAAGATTTTGAGAAAAATCCCCCCACCCCAAAGTACCCTTTACATGCAACTTTTTTCGAAAATTTCGATTTTCTCAAAAATGGCTCTAACGATTTTGATTAAAATATCGTATATTAAAGTTATTTACCTGACAAATAAAATGTATATTTTTAATTTTCTGGGAATAGCCTCTGAAGACTACTTTATTCCGGGTGAAATTTTCATAACTACTAAACCGTAAAAGATGGACAAAAATTTAACACACAAAAAATGTAGAGCACATTAAAACACAATTAATGCTATATACATTTTTTTCGTGGAGTTGATCGTTTTTGAGATATTTCTTTCTCTTGGTTTCAGCTTTGAAAAACATGCTTTTCTCATACAGGAATTTGTCAACTACTGCCCATACAAACAAGGAAACATCACACATAGCAACCAGCTTTTGGCTTTCACTTTAACCTGTGGTACTCCATTTCGCTTCTACTTACAATAAAATAAGAAATAAGACTATTTCTGCTAATTTTTCTCGATTAGCATGAAATAAATGAAAGATAATCTTATTAACAATAATAATTTATAGAGATATAGAGAAAGTCATGCGAATGGAACACATCAGATTTTTCGTATTTATTTCACAATATTTCCTTGAAACATCTTCCAGCTAGAATCGCATCCTTGTGGTTTCAAGTTGTACATGATGTCCTACCCACTTGTAGTAGATTACATGAAATTCATCTCGCCGATTCTGGTAAGTTCCCGAAATGCAACGGAGAAGACACAGTAAAACATAGGTTGTATGAATGTTCTGTTATACTGGAAATTAAGATTCGCTTTATGGATTCCCTGAAGAAACTACGATTAAATCATTATAAATGGTTCACTCCAAGTATTCTTCTTCGAACAGATTTTGTTTCAACTCAGACTTCAAAACATAAGTTTACATTGTGGTTAATAGCAAATACAATGTATTATATATTGCAAAATTATGAATACCTGAATTTAATGGAGTATGTACTTTATATGAAAACAGAGCATGCCAAGCTCTTCTGTAATACTTACTCTGCAAAATCTTACAAGATGTATAAAAACTTTGATTTTAATTCATTAACTGCAAGAGAATATACTAATGTGTTTGTAACCAGTTAAATGTGATACCAAAGTGAAGTATATTCATAGTTTTTATTGTAAGGTATAACAAAATAAACAATAAATTGAAAAAAACCAAAACAAAGTTTCGTGCTTTCATCCTAAAGACCCTAACGTTAAGGGACACGCAGTGGAGTTTTCACCACAACCATTAAACATTTACAAAATATTTTAATAGTAAATGTAAATCTTTGGGCATCAATAGATTAAATATCCCCCCCCCCCCCGTTGCACGGCGTTGGTCTATAGTCAATTCAGATTCGTGCAATGTACCAGCTTCCTAGGATACTATTTTAAAGTTTTTCTCAACTACATTTTCACACCTGGATGAAATTTTTGGATAGAATACAATACCTTCTTCACCTATGTACGATGTGCTTAAATGTTAGAGAAAATAAAAGCTATAGGACATAAATGTGTTTCAACGCGAAAAGTATTTGTTGTAGATTTTTTCGTCTCTTACGGTTAATGGGTTATGCAAAAGTGAAAAAATAACTTAGACATATGGTATAGTAATAAAATTCGTTTGCTATTTTTGCGAAGGGATTATTTAAATATACCGTTTTGCTAGAGGTGCCTAATTATGAGCTACCTTTCCGTATCTTCTGACTCGTCTGTAATATCTTACGGCTGTGTGCTTTGTTAGTTTGATGAGAACAACAAACATGTCATTGCTACTGCATCTAGGAGGTTGTTGAGAGCAATGCATGTATAACTGAACTTGAAAAGGGTGCAATTTATTTAGCTCTGCAAAAGTTTCGGCTGTACATTTATAATCGCGAGATGATCATACATACAGATCCCGTTAGCTTTTCTTTTATACAGAAACGCAAGCTTTCAAACTCGTATCACGTTTCATTGAGATGTTGCACCCTTTAAAAGTTGTCCAAGTTCCTGGCGTTGAAAATGTATTTAATGACACTTTATCAAAACTTAAGATTAATGATCCTGATACTATCGGTAATCCCAGCAAAAAGGTGAAAATGTTGAAATTGAACTTTAAAGTAGATTCGATTCTGGTTTCAAAATTAAAGGACCTTCAAAAGTTTCAAATGGAAGACAAAGAACTTACTCTGGGAAAATATTACAGATATAACTGGAAATTTAATCAAAATGTGGTAAGAAAGCTGGCATTTTGTATCGGTTTCAGGACAATGCAGTAAAAAGTTGAAAGGTTGTAATTCCAACATGTATACAACGTGAACTAATTTTGGAATTTCACATTTGTTTAATTCATTCTGGCGTAGAAAAGACAACTATTTCTGAACTTACATATAAAAAGTATGACAGTGCCACGAAATATAATACGTGATAGGAAGAATGGCTTGGTCACTTTGATGGGTACAGGCCAATACAATTCTAAAGTTTGTGCCCAAGTACGAGATGATTGCGGCATTCTTGTGTGATAACGCAATAGCAAGAAATTTAAGAATAATTCACATGAGCCTGGAATAAAATTTTACGCAAGGGAACTAACTCCTGTGAACGTTGCGTGAGGAATGTTGCCACATATTTCAGGTTACTTTGTCATGCCAATAACAATCTGGATGAAGCACTGTAAATATATTGACGTAATTAATAATAGTATAGATGCCAGTATAGGGTTTGCTTCAATAGTTGTTAGGCCACAAACTCAATAATAAAGGGTTACCTGATATTAAAAATATATAAAGGATTAAATGAAGAGAAAGCACATTTGCCATTCCAGAGTAGTAGTTGGAACAACGAAAACCTAAAATTAAAAGGCATTAAAGAAAATGGAAACACCCCGTTGGGAATCCTCTTTTAGTAAAGAGAAAAAATATTTAGGGTTGAAATATAGGGCCTGTTGTACAAGGGGCCCATATACACAATGTCCATACTTTCGAATTGAATGATCTAGGGAAAATTATTGGAAATCAATGCGGCCTTACAAGACACCCACTAATTTGTAAATAAGCTTGTAAAAAGGATGAATAAAAAAAAATAATAAGGCAGCTGTTCTCTCATGTAATGAAAATGTGTAGGAATGGATTATTTTTACTTGTTTTATGTTCATTTACAGTTTTGCTGGGGATGTTTAGCGCTTATGTAAGCAGCTTATCAGAATTTCACGTACTCGCATGAGCACAAAAGGGGCATTGTGAAACAATAAATATCATTGTGGAGGAATATTTATATCTGCCATGTTTCTTTAGTTGATAGCCTACTTGGTAAGATAAAAGGTTTTTCAGTTTTTCTATATTTTTATTTGATGTTGGAAATTTACTAAATAAGAAGTGAAATGTTTGAAAGAAAATGTATTCCTTTGGTAAGGAATTCCTGTACCACTAACACGCCCCGAGAGTAAAGATATCGTAAAGTGCCCTGCCGACGAGATACCAGCTGCAGCTTAGCGCTATTTCACAGCCTTCAAATTCATTGCAGGCCAGTTCCCCAGATTGCCTTCACTTATGTTTACAAGTCAAAACGAGTTATCAAATGCAGCCAGCGAATCTCGCTATTTTCTCAAATTGAAAGAAATGCTTGTAACAGTCGATTTTTCTGAATCTTCTGAGACCAAGAGAGCCGTGGTAGTTTTTCTTTCTGCTACCATGATTTCATCTTAATTTTTATGCTCTCGTCTTGTGTAGGAAAATAAACCAAGAAGATGCCTTCCCAACTCGAAGCTAGGCTTTCCCTTGTACGTTCTCGAGTATGTATATCAGCAGGACTGAATGCCGCACATACTACGTCCACGTCTGTTTTGGAGCGAGTGTTTTCAACGAGGCAAACCAGAGGACTTTTGGTATAAACAACTTACGTGCTGATGTGAACTTCTTTTGGACTACATCGTGTAAGACTCCTGCACAGGGCTCCTTATTCATACTGTCCATACGGATGCGGTGCGTGAGTACAGAGCTCCTTTTGCAGTCAAACATGATCGTGATTTAGACATCACCAACTTTAAGGAACAAAATAAGAAAGTTGCAAAATCAAGAGATGTAATGTAATCCGTAACCAGGGCATATTCCGTACACGAATGTGTGTGAAAACTTATACAAATCCTTGCATTTACATTTTAATTGGGAGTCCACTTTCTAGTCCTTTTGGTGGAAAGTTACTAAATACCAAACTGTGAAACAATGGATTTTAAAACAATTACAGACGAAAAAAAAAATATTTTTAATACAATGTTATAAATATGTATTCCACTATCCACTTTGGGAACAATACCAGGATTTTGCGTAACCGTACTCTGAAACATTCTGTTAGTAGATCTGAACTTAATACACGATTAACACAATCGAGCTAACACGTATAATTGCAGACTTTGGTCAGAAATGATCCTCAGAGTTCAATTCAACAGGATTTTCATGACATAAATAAGTTACTCTACGCTCTGTCTTCTCGTCGCAGTTCATACTTGGCCTTTATTTTGTCGAACTTGGCAAAGAAATGATATAAACCGTTAAAATAAACGTGGAGCGCTACTACAGCATGTTAGCAAAACTTATGAATCATAACTGAGGAATCATAATATGGATAACAATCTAAATAAAACATGGCGCTCCAACCCAGCTTTACAACCCTGCAAAACGATTACGCAGTTTTTCGCAGACAATGATGTACGTTGGGGAATGTCACTCTTTCTCTTCAATATTTGGTAAACCCCATTGTTTTCCCAACAATATTTTCCTATCTGTAAAAATACAGCGGTATATTTAAACTCACTTTTGAGACACATCAGTGTAACTTACAGGAGTAGGTATATTTACGTGTTCTAGCACAACTTGGCACACCTTCACCAAATTCCGTATATTTATAATTAAATAACCGATGCTAGTTTTTAATCGGTCTTTAAAGTATAAATAGCCGAATCTACTCCACTTTTTCTAAAATCAGTTTTTATATATACAAATAGCAGTAAAATAAAGTACCGATTTTAGTCAATACTAAAAATGCGACTTTGCGCACATCATAGTTTTTTGTATGTTTTGTATGAATTATTTAGGTTGAACCAACTAAATTATTTTAAAATGTAAATTGTTAGTAAAGATATATTAAATTTTTATTTATATCTAATTTGATCAAATTGTTTAAAAACAAATTAATCACCAATTAGATTATAGATTTTAGTATAGAATTCCAGGTCTTAAAGTAATATTCTTTCTTAACTACTTTCATTGAAAAAATTACAGAACATGAAATTCATTGCTATTTTTTCAGCTTTTTTCATTCCTTTGTATTTCAATTTAATTTCTCCTGTTTCAAAAAAATGAACATCCCATTCAGTAATTAATTTCAAATATCTATCTGGTAAAGTAATTTTAAGTGTTATCAAGTTCCATACAAAATTTTTGTCCATGTTTGGTATTGAAATATTCACAACCAGCGACATATGAAACGTCTTGTTCTAGCTCATACGTTTAAACAAATTAATCTTCTTAACATGGTTGAGCTTCTTAAGTAGGTTTTCTAAGTTGTCCATTTATATAGCAACATTTATGAAAAACATTGTTTTTTATTTCTAAGTTTAGACCAAACTATTTTTTCTAATACATTTTTTTCTTATAAATGGAGAACCTTAAATACCAAAATAAAAATGAAATGCAATCTAAAGTGAAAGAATTAGAAAATCACAATAGTAATATTTTACTCAATATGGTTTTAATAACCATCTTATTTATGAAAAAATATATAGAAATTTTAAATTACAAGACCTGAATAACTTATAATTATAAACATTATATAAACATTCCATTGTTGATTACATTAAAAGAAAGAACCCATTTGATATAATTGAATGGGGATTATTTGTAGAGATCAAAAACTATTGTGGAGTGACCAGCAGAGGATTAATTTTATGTCTACATTTATACAGACAAGTCAACACTTTTAGATCTAGCAAGGCCTGTGTCCCTTTATTTTTCCTTTTCTAAAATCAGTAGTACCAATACAAAACATGACAAGAATGAAACAAAGGAAAATAAACATTATACAAACACAAAGAGTAAGTAAAACATGGAACATTTTCCACTTTTATTCATTCTGCAACATCCTCCCCACCCTGGGCGATCTCCAGAGGAACGACCAGCTGGAAAGGACGTGTGATTGCGTTGCCATCTGCAGTGCGTAGTACAATTGTCCTTAAATTTCCATCCCTTCCACGACGGAGGTCCTCTATGCGCGCTTTCTTCCATGTTTGACATGGCGCACCTCTTCGTGGATCAAGGCGATGTCTTTAATTTTGAGCTGAGGTGAGTTCTTATCAGGTTGACGAACTTCTTGAAAACTTCTAAGTTCTGTCAAATACTCCTTCGACCAGCGCTTCCACAGGTCATCTGCTAGTTTCTGGTGAAGTATGAATTATTTTGTTAAATTGTCCTTCACCTCAGGCTCAGCTCCACTAGGTATTGTGGTTAACCTTTGACCACAAAGAAAATGTGATGGTGTCAATGGCTGTGATTCTGCACTATCTGATTGTGATATTGGTCTTGAGTTAAGGGCTGCTTCAGTCATGATGAGAACTGTATTCATTCCTTCTGTCACTTGGGCTCGACCCAATACCTTTCTCAGACAGCGTTTCATAGTTCCTATCATCCTCTCCCACCAGCCTCCCCACCAAGCAGCCCTCGGAGCAATGAACTTCCAAGTGGTGTTGTTTTCTGTAAGATATTGCTTGGTTTTTGAAGCGGCGAGTGTGTTCCATAACTCAGTTAACTCTCTGTTTGAAGCATGGAAAGTCTGGGCGTTGTCAGAATAAATACTATGAGGCAATCCGCGTCTCCCGGCAAATCTTTGGAGTGCAGAGATGAAACTATCTGTGGCCATAGAAGTGCAGAGCTCTAAGTGGGCTGCACGAGTTTTTGCGCAGGTGAACAGCGTAATATAAGCTTTCTTAACTTCGCTTCCCACCTTAATGTATACAGGTCCAGCAAAATCAATTCCCGTTAGTTTGAAAGGTTTCAGTGATGTCACTCTGTCACTAGGAAGAGGAGCTTCAACTGCTTGTGCAAATGGGGCTTTTGCCAGTTTGCAAGGAAGACACTTTCCTAGTGTCATTTTTATAGTTTGGCGGGCACGGAGAATCCAAAATTCGTCTCTAAGCTCGGATAGAACAATCCGAACACCCATATGATGAAGTCTGGTATGTGTGTTTTGGATCAATAAGTGAACAAAGTGGTGCTGCCTATCGAGTAGTATGGGATGACGTTGTGTTGGAGACAGGCTGTTGGCAAATTGCAAGCGTCCACCAAGATGAATTACTCCATTCTTTATGAAAGGGTTGAAACGTGCAATTTTAGATTTCTTGGGCAGTGGCTGATTGTGCTGGAGTGCGTGAAGTTCATCCGGAAAAGATTCTCTTTGCACAGTTTTAATCCAATGAATCCGTGCAGTGGAAAATTCCGATGCAGTGAGTTCTCCAGCAGTTCTGTTCTGTGTACGTGTGTTCCGTATGAATCGTAGAGTCCATGCTGTTATGCGCAATAGTTTGATGTAAGAACTGTACCTTCCAGCGTTAACAGGAGACTCAAGAGTGTTTATCAATACTTGTCGACTTGTTTTCCGTATTTCAGGAAGTGTGATTTTGGAGACCTCATTTCGAGGCCACGAATCGACATGGTTCTTGAGCCATAGTGGACCACTCCACCACAACGTAGAGTGAAGTAATGCTGTGGCAGTAATTCCCCGAGATAAAAGATCTGCTGGGTTTTCTTGTCCAGGACAGTGTGCCGGGGAAATATTGGACTGAATTTCCGTAACACGGTTGCAGACGAAGGTTTTCCACCGATTTGCGTCGCTGCGAATCCATCCTAGAGTGACCATGGAATCACTCCATAGTGTCGCCTTAGTGACGTCGTACCCTGTGGAATGGCAGAAGTATTTTAAAAGTCGGACACCTATCAAGGATGCCAGTAATTCAAGACGTGGAAGTGTCACTTTTTTAATGGGAGACAACCTAGTCTTGCTGCAAGCTAACTGGACTAAAGAGTTGGTCTCATATTCTGTCCTAACATACAGTACTGCACCGTAGGCCCTCTCTGAGCGTCGCAGAACACGTGGACTTGTGAAGTTCCAGGCATTTAGCTGGATATACCAATCCATCGTGGGATGGTAATGTTTGAGAGGTTAGGAAGACTTGAAATCCAGGTGTGCCATTTACATGCGATGTCATGAGGTAGAATCTCGTCCCAATCTATTCCCATCAACCATGTGTCTTGGAACAGAATTTTACCTTCTACTGGAACTGTAGAAGGTATTCCAAGCTGGTCATAAAATCTTGATTGTTCTCAGCATTTGTCGTTTAGTGGCTGGTTCTGTTAGCAAGTCAATAGAGATATCTTGGTGGTGAAAGAATAGGGTATCTGACTGTGTTCCAGTTTACCCCTAGGACTCCAGTTAGTTTCTTTCTTTATTTCGCGTCCCTCAGTTCTCCATATGTTATTCAGTACTTCAGAATTAGTAGCCCATTTAGCCATTGACATTTTAATTTGCTTCAGTAAGCCAGTCAACTCGTAGTACAAAGTCACTGCTTGATTGTCATGTTCAACGCTGACAGCAATATCGTCCATGAAGGTACTGCTTTCCAGAATTTTTGCTGCCAGTGGAAATTTATCGTGAGACTTAGAAGCGAGTTCTCGTAGAGTAGCTGACAGTAGAAAGGGGCTGCATGTGAGACCGAATGGTAAGCGCGTGAATCTTATGTGATAACATCTTCGGTCATTCTCCAAGATCCATTTTCTTCTGTGACCCGAAACCATAGGAACCTTACGAGGTCTCGATCTTTTTTGTCCAAGCTCAGTTGCAAGGCGGCTTGCGTTACATCTCCAATTAAGGCCTTTCGGTGCAGACAAAAACGAAGTAATGTTGACAATTTCTGGTAACAAATTGGGGCCAGGTTCAAGGGCATCGTTGAGAGATGGAAAGTTACTTGCGTGTGATGATGCCTCGAACACCATTCTTCATTTGATTTCACCTCGTTTTCCCCTTTTAACAGCATGATGGGGAAAGTAGTATGTATTGTAAGAATTGCCATCTACTGTAGTTTCTATGTGGCCATTATGAATGTAGTCTAACATCTGTGAGCAATACATCTCCTGGAATGAAGTGTTGTTTGCAAGTTTTTTTCTGCAGACTGACAAAACGTTTCTCAGCATTGCTTTTGTTAGAGGGTAAAACATCATCCCCCTTTCTAGGCAATAAAACTACTCTCCTCCCGTCCTCCATTTGAAAATTATCGTGAAACTCCTGTAAGATGGTAGCATCTTTGGTTGTAAGTGTCCTCTCATGCTGATCTTGAATTCCTAACGTTTCTAAATCCCAGAAGTGTCTCGGGTTACATTCTGGAGGCAATTGTGCACTTGAGTGAATGAAGTTAAGTTACATGGTTAACTGAAACTCCGGATCTACTTCCACTAAGAATCCAGCCAAAATGAGAGGGAAGAAGAACCAATGCACTTGATAAACGTATAGGCTGATGTTTCATCACCTTCCAGTACTGGCTTCCTCATATCAGAACCTCAATAGGTGGGTTGTGTTCGTCTACTTTAGGATCTGCAAGTTGTATTTTAGGAACACGTGACAATGCTAGGAGGTCTTGTGATACTGTCGGATGTGGTGAATATGTATTATCACTTTCAAATGCAGACAAGTTTAGTTTCAATTTTGTGGAGACTCCGCTGACGACGAATTTGAGTAGCCTGCGCTTAAAGTGTGCAGTTTTCGCTGATTCAAAGGCCGTGACTGCCAGGTCTGTGTGGTCAATGATCTGTTGTAAGTAATGTGCCAAGGTTTTGCTTATAAAACTTGACTGACTGCGACAGTCTAGTATACAGCGTGTTTGTTTTCTTATTCCAGTTGGACCTGTCACTAAGATCTGTGCTGTTTGCAGGTAAGTGAAACTAGAACGATCAGTATCAATCTTGAGTGATGTCGAAGTCGTGGAAGCAGTAAGTTAAGGACTGCTCTGTTCTGTGCAAATGGCTCGATGGCGACTTTTCTTGCGTTTTGAACACGTAGCTTTACTCCTTTTGTTACATTGTTGTACAATGTGGCCGCGATTAAGGCATAAGAAGCACCGGTTACTGGTTTTTAGTTTGAGTCCTTTCGTGAACGTCTGTAATCTCTTGACAATCTTGTGCCCAATGGCCACGTTTTTCACAAAAGACGCAATAAGGGTCTAGAATTCCTTTAGATTTTCTGGTGTTTTTGGAATGAACGTAAAGTGTTGCTGCTGTTGGTATGGTACTGCTCATTTGTGACATCACCGCGGACCTTCTGACTTATTAGTGCTCCGTTTACCTCGTCACTCAGGAACTGCGTAAGTTTAAGAATATCACCCTCGGATATTCTCTCTCTCTCTCTCTCTCTCTCTCTCTCTCTCTCTCTCTCGGAGTGAATAATCCAGCGTCGACAGATGTCTTCGGGGAAGGCGCGAAGTATTTTTGGTGCAAGAACTCGTCCGTATCCATTGATGTCCTCACCTAACGCCCGAAGTGCGTCAATCCTCCGATTACACTCTATAAATGTTGTGTCGAGTTTCTCAGGAGACGTGAAGCGGCTAGGTTTTAATTCTTCCAGGTAGTCAAGATGAGTCTGAATTATTCTACTCTTGTCCCCATACCGATCTCTTAATATTTTCTTCGTCTCTTCGTAAGTAGAGGCTGTGATTGCAATGCCGTCTACCAGTGCTTTAGGTTCCCCTTCGAGATACCCTCGAAGGAAAACATGTTTGTTAATCGTCGAAAGAGACGTGCCACTATCTACAGAAGCCTCGAACTGCTCCCAGAAGCGCATCCAGTTTTCGATGTCCCCTGAAAACGATTCTAATTTGATAGGTGGTAGTTTGACTGTGAGAAATCGATGATACGGGAGCTGCCGTGAAAACCGTGGATGTGGTGTTGGATTCTAAGTCTTTGGAATCTGTTAGTGGAGTTGTAGTTCACAATCCCTCGTGAGGCCTTCTGTATTGCTCGCTTGGCAGTGTCAATCTACTCCTCGCAAGGGGTTACGTCTGTGTCATATTCTTCATCAGTGAGAAAATCGTGAATTTTGTCATCAAACTTGAGTAATCGTTCCAATGTGTCTGACAAGCGATTTTTATAATGCTCATAATCCTCTGTCGTATTTTCTGTGTAAGAGTTGATTAAGTTTGCGAATCTTGTGATATTATTTCGTTCGCGGGTGCGTTTTCGTTTAAGGTTGCGCAATGCCACTGCTGGATCGGAATCGGTCATATTTAATTTGAAGAGTTAACGCAATGTGAAACCTTAAATAATATTTAGCACGTTTCACAAATTCCTTCCCTGTAAAATGCTTTATCGAAAATTATGCGTTGAGCGGCGTTTGTTTTGCAAGAATGCTCGTTTCGTCTTCAGTATTATTTTTCCTTCCCTGAGTGTAGGAAGAAGTGTAGGCCACACAATTATTAATAAACAGAAATACTACTACTCACAGTTACTCCTTGTTCCCGGGTTTCGGCACCAATATTTTGTGGAGTGACCAGTAGAGGATTTATTTTATGTCTACATTTATACAGACAAGTCAACACTTTTAGATCTAGCAAGGCCTGTGTCCCTTTATTTTTCCTTTTCTAAAATCAGTAGTACCAATACAAAACATGACAATGAAACAAAGGAAGATAAACATTATACAAACACAAAGAGTAAGTAACACATGGAACATTTTCCACTTTTATTCATTCTGCAACAACTATCCAAAGATTTTATAAGAGAATTTCAAGATAAAGTTGATTGGTTTTTTATTTCTCAATATCAAAAAATATCTATTAGGGAATTTCAAGATAAACTTGATTGGGAGTTTATATCATACTCTCAAACTTTATCTGAAGATTTTATACGAGAATTTCAAGTCAAAGTTGATTGGTATATTATTCCTCAATATCAAAAAGTAACTGACAATTTTAAAAAAGAATTTCAAGATATAATTTTCAAAGCAAAGGGATATGAAGAATTATTGATTTGTTCAGATTGTCTATAACGGTAAAAAATTGCGTGACAATTATAAATTCCTTGCAAAACTCCTCATATTTTCAATTAAACTTTCATGTGTGTTAATACATTCTATTCCAAATATAGACAAACTATTTTTACCAGATTTAACTAAATTGTTTGTAAATTCGTTATACTCGAAGCATGTGTTGTCTTTAAAAAAGTACATCATTCCATTAATGTATTTAAAAGCTGATTCCATTGCAGTTGGTACTCCAGAAAATCGTTTATTTACTAATCCGTAATATTTAGCTTTAAAACTACATTCGTCAACTTCTATGTAATAATCATCGCTAAAAACATAAGTTTTACCTGTATACGAATTGTACATCGGATTAATTTTTACGTTAACGTATATGCCTAATCAGAAAAATATTTAGGATGATTAGATACTAGATTTAGACTTGGATATTCGACCATGTATATTTGCTTTTCTATGATTAACATTACTTCTCCATTTGGCCTTTGGTATGTAGTTTATTCTCTCGAAATCATGAGGTAAGAAATGTAGCCAATCACGTATTAGTTGCGCTTTGTTAGAAGTTTGTTCTTGTAAATCATAGATCCAAAACCACTTATTGTAAAATATATAAATTGATTGGTTATTAGAAAGGTGTGAACGTCTTTGTTTCATCTACTGAAGTATTTACTGTAGGTTGTGTTACTGGAACAATTGAAGGAAGTCCATAGAGAGTTTGTATTCCTAAAATATCATCATGATGTAAATCAATAACATCGCTTGTATAATATGGATACATAACAGCACCTTTTTCATTACTATGGGGTAATCCCAAAGAATGCCCGATTTCATGGATTAAAACTGAAAATAAGTTAGTTCTTTTCGTTTGGACTCAATTTATCCATTTTTAAATACCATTTTTCACCAGCATCTATATGAATTTCCTCTAAAGAATTATCATGTTCTGGATGAAATGCATGAGCAGCACTGCCACCAATACCATCAAATTTACTAGTACAGTATCCATATTTTTTTTCTGAAACTCATGATGTAAACGTTAATTTAAAGCCAGACATTCTAATTTAAAATAATGTTCAAAAGTCAAGCTACTATAACGCTCCCATACTTTAAATGCAGAATCGGTAATATTTGTTATAGTTTCATTTGCAGCTACATAATGCCAACTTAAATGTTTTGTTTTCCATTTGTGTAAAGACGCTGAGAATACGGAAGGATTATCCATGTTTCCATATCTTTTGGAATTAACTAAAGATAATACTTCAGAATTAAGTGAACCATCCGTTGTTAAATTAAAATATTCTTGAAACAATAAAATTGCATCTGTAAGACTTTTTTCGTCGATTCTTTTAAGTTCCTGTTCTTCCACACTAAGGTGGAAGATGTGTAATAACATTTAGTTTGATTTGCATTTGTAAATACAATATAGTACAATAAAGTGGTAATTATATCGATTCTCATTTAATACATTTAAATTTACTCTGTGGCCTTCTTCAAACTTAGATCGATAGTGATTGTTTTTTCTCCACCCATAATAACGTAAATTATTGTGTTAGCTGGAACATTAGCATCAAATTCTAAACTATTAATTAGTTGATTCTTATCTGCATATGTAATATTTTTTTCTAATTGTCATGTCCATAACTGCCATGAATTGTCAAATTGAACAAATTCATCTACATTCCATCTAACACATTTGTTTCCTGCCCATCTTTCAGCTAATGAAGCGTAAGCATCATATGCTAATTGAGAACATTGGTTCATAATTTTCAATTTTTGGCGTTCTATCGGAAATTCTTCATTTCTAGAATTTTTGAAAGACCATTTCTCAAGCTGACAATGATCATTTTAACTAAAATCTATTTTCTGATCGTTTGGCCTATTAGTTTGAAAACATGTGATACAGATATCAGGATTATCGAATTGTAAATTGTTGAAAGATGCTGTAGCATTTATTTTGATGCTTTTTCCGGTAAAATTATGTTCTTCCATAACGCTCCAAACGAAAAAGTTAAATTTCAATTTTGGATTTTTTAGCAGTTTTTGTTTCTGAATTAAAACATAATCTGGTTGATATCCTATGATTGGAACTTTGATTTTAAATTCTTTTATGACAATTTTAGCTTCATGTGGAGCAGCTTTATCGACTGATCCATCAGCTTTCAATGTGCCCCATCTGTTAAAACAAGAATCATTAGCTGCTCTCTCGAATGAAACAGTTAAACCTAAATTACACAAAGGTTGTTTATTATATCTAAAGAAGTTAAATATACATTCTAGTGGATACGATACTTCATAAATTCGACCAGCTTCATAATTAGATTTCTTGTCATTAATAAAACCAGCACCATTATATAAATCCATGTCGGTTTTTGGAAAAATAAATCAATAGGCACATCGCTTATTAAACCAGGTTGATCCACCTTTTCTATAACTCGACCAAAGCTTTTAAGATATGCTTTGTTAAACATACGTGGAAAGAAATTATTTACTAGTTTGATGTTATCTTCAACATTAAATTCACCATTTGAAGCCTTTCCACGTGACTCAAGCTGCATGTAAGCAATTGCTCTACTAGGAAAATAAGTACCACCAGCAATGTTTAGATCTTTGTCTAAACTACTGAGTGTTTTGTTTAAATGGATCAATTCAAATGATCTCGTTTGGTATTGTTCGCTGCTTTTGATGTCCATTTAATGATAAAAAATTAACGAATTCGTAAAACTATTTCAATTTTAGAACCACCAAAGGCGATCAGATTTCCATTTTAGTCTGAGATAGAAATTGTAATATCTCTAACTGAATCAAGATGATGAATAGGCAACTCGTAAGGATTTGCTGGCTCATAAATTATATGATCTTTAAAGGGTACATTAGGCTTAAATTTGGCAATAAGATCACTGTGTTTGTGTTGATTATTAAATTTGGTGATGAATCCAGCATTTGAAACTAAATTACTTTAAACGTTAATGGTGTTAAAAGTACAAAATTAGGTGAATCATGTCCTGTTTTTGTTTCGCCAGGTTTAATAACAGGATTCTTAGAAAATCCTAACAACTTCCCAATATTTGTGAAATCCAAATTTGTTAGTAATCGTGATTCTATCTAACTTTATTTGGTTTTATTTCCAATGTTAGTATTTTACTTAGTTTTGCCATCAAGCCATTAAATGTATATTGTCGTTTTTCGAATACGATATTTTCAAAGACACAATCATTAAGGTTTGGTGTTAGAAAAGTAGCATAAAAACTTGCAAAGAGATATGTTCATTGTCTATATTCATAGGTTTAGAAAGTGTCAGATGTAACTCCGAACTTGTTCCTTCTAATGCAATATACATTTATTAAGAGAATATTTGTCCTTTTATAAATGGTTGACAGACAAGTGGTCTTCAGGCTACACCTGAAACTGATTTGGAAATAACATATGTACCAGAAGATAGACATGAATTTGGAATAACTGGCGAGCTATTGCCCACAACTATTAGAGGATTAATAGTAGCACCATTAGGATGTGGAGAAACAGTTTTAACTAATGATAATTTTATTCTTAAAACGGTTGGATAGATGTCTATCATTACTATATTTTATGTAAGACTTTATATCGGAAGAAATACAATTACAGAAAATATTTAAAGATATTAAAAATGAAACAGGAACATGCTTTGCAACATTTATAGATAAAGAAGGTTACATAATACCATTGGATCAAATGAAAGACAACTCTTTGGTTGTTATAGACGATTGGATTTTGGAAACAAGACATAGTAAGAGAAATATATTTTAGAGGAAGGCATAAGGGAATTAGCGTGCTTTGCTTAGGTCAAACATACTAAAATTCCAAAGCAGCTCATAAAAGATAATTCCAATGTTGGGTGTTTATATAAACAAGAGAATAATAATCTTGAACATGCTTACGATGAGTTTGTTGGAGCAGATATGACTTTAGATAAATTTAAAGAACTGTGGTATGTGTGCTGGAAAGGATGATTTGGCTTTTATCACTATCGATATGACAACACCTAATGATGGTAAATAGCGCAAACAAATAAAAGATTTTATGAAATTAACGTAAATTTTCACGTCAAACATAGGTAAACTTGTACCAAAAACGTACATCAATCGTAAAACGTAGCTTCAAACATAACGTCAAAATATGAAAGCTATATATTTTTGTCTATAAATGAGACAATTGCCAAAAGATCCAAAAGAACGTCTTAAATTAAGACAACAATTAATAGAAGAATTCAAGCAATTGAAAAGGCAACCCAGAATGTTATATGAATTAAATAAGAAAAAATATCAGCCCATTATAGATGCCATCACAGGAAATAAGAACGAATTACACTCATTAGTCGAAGAAAATAAAAACATTATGAACGAGTTAATTCCACTTGCTAAACAACCATCATTACAATATCAAGAAAAAGAAGTTTTCATTTCTCAAACCAAAAGCAATCACAAACTATAGTACTATTCATATTGGTCAGAAATTGGGAAGACACCTAAATGAGAAAACTGATAAACCAGTATTCGAAATTAGAGCTCATGGATCTTGTTGTACATCGGAAATTCAGAAATAACACCTAATGGAGATAACACTATTGTTGAAGGAAAAACATACGAAGGAACTGATGGTTTGCTCACTTTGCTTACTAAGAAACAGGATATTTCAGATAGCTTAGTTAAAGCAGATGATTATTTAAACTATCAAGAAATACTTATAAAATCCAATGCAATTTTTCAAAATAATGATCCATCAACTAGAAAACCGAAATCTAGTTCTGGTACGAAGTATGAAACGTACATAAAACCAACTTGGGATAAATTAACTGGAAAAGTTAGGTCTAATTCCTATCTTTCTTCACCTAAATCAAATTCCCCCATTTAGAGTTGGTAAAGGAGTTATAGAAACGTACAGAGGAAAACAAAAAGAATGCATACTATTGAATAACACCAGTCAACTTTTTAATCGTATTGGTGTTCTTGATGGTGCATGGAAAGCTGGTAATCACAGCCCAGAAATTAGGAACGAAATAGCAAGTATTTATGACTTGTTACTTGAGCAATTGAATAAAATTGATACGAATATGGAAACAAATCCAAATGCTGCCTATATATATATATATATATATATATATATATATATATATATATATATATATATATATATATAAAGTAGGAAAAAAGTATAATTACTGCGGTCCTGGAACTAAACTAGACGAACGATTAGCAAGAGGTGACGAACCAATCAACAAATTGGATGCTGCATGTTTAAATCACGATATATTCTATAGAGATAACAAAGATTTAGAATCAAGACATGCTGCAGATAAAGAATTGCAATTAGCAGCTAAAGATATTCAACATGATTCTGATACACCATTAGGTGATAAATTTGATGCTGCACTAGTAAGAGGAGCAATGTGGACAAAACGTAAATTAGGATTTGCAATGATTGAACAAAAAAAAATAGCACACCTATTGTCTATAAAATTCATAAATTTTTCTTTCATAAATGCTGCTACCAGCGTTATTTTCATTGAAAAATTTCTGAGAAGATTCAAAAAAGGAAGCAATATTCATTATGGTGGATCCATCTTTCCACTATCTACAATTATACAGACAATTCTTAAAATAAGAGAAATCATAGAAGCCAAGAAGCCTATACCTGTTAAAGTAGGAAATGGTGCGACATTGAGCGAATTCAACAAAGCAGTTAATACTTTAAAAAAAAAAGCAAAACTAGGTGGTTCAATTAAAATAAAATATGACGGCCTCATATTGACGATTCCTATGCTTCTTGGTGCTTTAACAGATGTAGGTTCTCTTACAGGTGGAAGCGCTGCTGTTGGTAAAACAGTTCTCGATAACAAGAAGAATCAAAAGGAACTTGAAGAGTAAAAACGTCATAATTTAGCAATGGAAGTGAAACTTGCCTCACGAATGTGTATTGAAAAAAAATTCGAGAAAGATGTCTCGCCTTTGAGTAATATAGATATTATGAATTACGTTAAAAGATTAAACATTAAACATTTTAGAGGCATATTCATATCAGATACACTTCCATCGAAACCAAAAGATATAGAATGTGGAGTAGTTAATTTTGAAGATAATTCTAGTATAGGAAAACATTGGATATGTTATTGGAAACAGGGTGCAATTGCTTATGTTTTTGACACTTTTGAAAACGGATTGCCAAAATCTTTAAGTATTTAAAGGGAAATAGTATCAACTTTTTAAAATTTGTTAGAGGAGAAACTGTGCAACAAACTTCAAGTTATTTGTGGTCATCTTTGTATTACAGTTCTTAAACTACTTTCGGATGGATATTCATTTCCTGTTATTCAAAGCTTACTAAAACTGTACCCAAGCATAGAAACGTTATTTTTAGTATTCATAAATGGGAATAAACATTTATGGAAATTCATCCACAACGAATAATATTGATCTTGATATAGACACGCTTAATAATGATTTGCTAGCCGAACTTAAAAATATCACAATGGCTGAAGCTAAAATTAAGGCTGACATTCTAGGAATACTTAATCAAAAAACAAAACAAACTGAGAACATTGCAATGAATAAGTTGTTAGAGAAATTAAAGTAGTTAGATAGCACATTAGAAAATGCTGTAAAGAAAACCGTGGAAGAAATGATAAATATTAAAACGGATGAAGATAAGATCAAATATTTGCAGGATGAACTCGTAGAAATGAAAGCAGAAGTATACAATGTAAAACTAAAGCGTAGGAGGAATTACTTAAAGAATTAAGCCTATTAGCAACTAAGACAAATCAAGAAATGATAAACCAGATAGATGCTAAAACGAAAAAATATTCACAACGAGTTTACGATAGCATTGAATATGTTCAACATTACAAAAAATTACATCTTATTCAAAAATTGAAGATTCGTCAACATTAAAGATGGTGCGGATCACTATGATGCTGCAACAAAAGGTCAGTTAGATAAAGCAATCGAAGAAGTGAAAACTTTATCGAGACCAAAGAGAACCACTAGTGACGACGAATGCTATTTTGAACGTAAACGTCTGACCAATGTTCATTCACTGTATGAAAAATATGCAGTAAACCTTAGTTATCTAGAAAATAACATAATTGGCATAATATCTTTGTAGTATTAAAGGGTAATGTTTTTCAATTTAACGGTGTGGACTTTTATCCCATTTTTAACCATTTTAGGGTTGTTCGAATAGATTCCAACAGTAAAGAAAATTATGTGATTAGAAAAAGCAGAAATAGACACAATTTAACTGTACCATTTACTGTTCGACCTAATGAATACTTATATTTTGTTAAATATTCAGACTCTAGCACAGAATTTATTTTTGTTGGTGGAACTGCATTTCCCGTTATTCAAGAAGAATACAAAGTGTTCATAAATCTTTATGTTTGATAGGGCAAGGATTGATAATTTTACGTCTTATAAATGGGTTGGAAAACTACCATTATCTCATGTTTTTATGGAACACATGAGCTAATGAGAATAATTATCAGAGCATTACGCAGGAAACGTAAGAACGCAGAATGATTTGTATTATATTCTTCATGAAATTTTATTGTATTAAATGACTGCTACATATTGTCTAAAGTGCAAAACTCAAACTGATAACATCAACTCTGTTGATAAAATATCTCAAAATGGAAAACCATACACATTATCCAACTGTGTTAAATGTGGAACAAAAAAAATCTACGTTTAGAAAAAAAACGTAGACGCAGTTCGAGACAGCTGGTCTGTCGACATGGCGCAAGGTATTAATCCTGAATCTGGAAGAAATCAAATTATAGATGAATTGCATAAGTCAGCTAGAAGCAATTATGCGAAACGCAAGGTAATAACATATGATATTGATGATTTATGGCAAGCTGATTTGGTAGAAATAAACTCTGGTAATCTTAAAGGTGTTCCTAAAATTAATAAAGGATATAAGTTTATCATAACAATCATTGATGTATTTTCTAAATAAGCTTGGGCTATACCATTAAAGAGCAAAACTGGTAAAGATGTTACAAATGCTTTTAAAAATATTTTGAAACAAACAGGTCGTATTCCTAAAAATTTGCAAACTGATAAAGGTAAAGAATTCTAAAATAAAGAATTTAGAGTTAATGAAGGAACATAATATTAATCACTATTCAACTTACAAATGTTAAGGCATCTGTTGTTGAACGTTTCAACAGAACATTAAAAGAAAAAACGTGGAAATAGTTTTCCATACAAGGCAATTATAAATGGATCAATATATTTAAAAACTTAGTTAACGTCTATAATAATGCATATCACACCACTACCAAAATGAAGCCTGTTGAAGTTAACTCAACAATCAAGAGTATATATTAAGATGTTTATCAAACGAGTTTAACTAAACAAAGGAAACCAAAATACAAAGTAGGTGATAAAGTTCGTGCTAGTAAGATTAAAGGTATTTTTGAAAAAGGCTATACAGCAAATTGGTCAACAGAATTGTTTAAAGTAAATGGAAATAATATATTCTGATCCACTTGGGTATAAATTGAAAGATTCAAATAATGAAATAATGAAAGGTAATTATGAGGAAGAATTACAGAAAACAAAATTTCCAAATATACATCTTGTTGAAAAAGTCTTGAAAAAGAAAGATAAGTTTTATGTAAAATGGTTAGGTTTTGATAAATCAAATAATAGTTGGATTGCTAAAAATAGCGTTATTGTTTAATGTTCTATTTTTAATATTCATAATTTCTCTTATTAGAATATCTTCATTTAAACTTGTTTCAAAAATAATTTCCTCGAGAAATTATTGGTAATTTTTCCTTCATTAGGTTGTATAGATTGATGGAGTTTGGGTATCTAATTCTTAAAATTATTTCCATTTCTGGATAATGTTCTTGTAATTCATTTAGTCTTGAATTTTGAGAAATATTTTGAGTTCTTATAACATAATAAGGTTATACCCACATATTATTTTTCTTGATTAAAATAAATTCATTGTGTGTATCTCAATTGGTTGGAGGAGTTGTATGATTCTCAATTTTATTTTTATTCTCAATCTTATTTTTATTCTCACTAATCTTATTTTTATTCTCACTAATCTTATTTTTATTCTCACTAATCTTATTTTTATTCTCACTAATCTTATTTTTATTCTCACTAATCTTATTTTTATTCTCACTAATCTTATTTTTATTCTCACTAATCTTATTTTTATTCTCACTAATCTTATTTTTATTCTCACTAATCTTATTTTTATTGTCACTAATCTTATTTTTAGTCTCAATAATCTTATTTTTAGTCTCAAAAATTTCATCTTTAGTCTCAAAAATTTCATCTTTAGTCTCAAAAAATTCATCTTTAGTCTAAAAAAATTCATCTTTATTCTCAAAAATGTTCATCTTTATTCTCAAAAAATTTCATCTTTATTCTCAAAAAATGTCATCTTTATTCTCAAAAAATGTCATCTTTATTCTCAAAAAATGTCATCTTTATTCTCAAAAAATGTCATCTTTATTCTCAAAAAATGTCATCTTTATTCTCAAAAAATGTCATCTTTATTCTCAAAAAATGTCATCTTTATTCTCAAAAAAGGTCATCTTTATTCTCAAAAAAGGTCATCTTTATTCTCAATAATTTCATCCTTCTCTTGAATTATTTCTCTGACCACATTGATCATAATTCTGTTACAATTTCTCATACTTTCAGCTTCTTTTTCTAAGATTTTAACTTCATTTTCGAAATAATTAATTTTATTTTGTAGTTTATATTCACCACTGTCTCTAATCTATTGTAAGACTCTTTCATAAGCCCAATCTTGAAAATCTTTCGCCAAAGACATTTTTGAATGCATAACTGATATATACCAGGTTCAGTAATCAATTTCGTTATTTTTTGAACATATTTAGATAGCGTCATTTTACTGCTACCTACATTTTAATGTTTTGCAATACTTCTTTTAATATGGTCTTTTATAGCATCTCGAGGTCGTTTATATCCTAATAAATCAGCAACTTGATTTGCATAAAACCGCAGCTTATTTTCTTCATGTGTAATTCTAATCAGTTGTTTGGCATTGAAGACAAGTTTGTTGTTTTGTATATCAATAATGCTTTCCATTTATATGTCAACATTTTAAATAGATTTTTTTATTCTATTTAATATCGGTTTTATTGCTTTGCTTTAAAATGGCCCCAAGGCAATGTATCAATTCCGTTTTCACATATGTATATTTTATTATCGTGAGGACTCAATGCTATTTTATTGACCTCAACAGTATATATTTGATGTTTATATGATCGAATCAGATTCGTTTTTCTATACTGTTCTGTCTTTTTAAACAAACGATTCTTATAATCATCCATACTTATTTGGTTTTTAACTAAACATTTCTTAACACCTTTAGATTTCTTTTCTATTTTATCGCCAACTTTATAAGCATACATTTTTGCTCTCAAACCGCAGAATTCTTACATTATTTTTCCATTACATTCGTCTTTCATTTTGCCCCCAAACTTTTGTTTATTAGCGGCACATTGTAGATATTATCTTTTGGGTAATCGCTAGTATCAAAATAATCATTGACTTAATATCTTCATAGAAATCTTCTGTTCTTATGTTATAGATGTAACTGTCAGTATCTTGATAGCATAGTTCAATGTGTTCTCCCTATTTTGGTTTCATTACATTGTAATGAAAATCATACATCAATTCCTTGGATAAATAAAATAAACTCATTCCAATATAAATAGGTTTATTAAACATTATTTTTTTTTTTGTTCATATAAATTCCAGCAAGATGCTCATTAAATATCGTTCTTCCTTTGAAGTTTGGTTTGGCTATCAATTTATCACATTTATTACCATCTGAAACTAGTTTTGTCTGCTCTGTTTCTAATATTCTCCATAGTCTTTCCAAACACGCTGCTGTTCATCACTTTGTAAAAATCTTTTTCAAAATCATTTGTTGCGTTAGTTCTCATTTCTGTATTAAAATCGATGTATTTTTTTCAACCAGTCAGATTGTTGGAATTTTAGTACCTTGTGTACCTTTGTTAATTTCATATCTAGATACAAATATTGCTTAAGATTCCGATAGTGAACAACTTAATTTTGTTTGTCATTCAAGCTTGTTAATAATTTGCTTTCTGTAGTCCCAGGCACAACTTTATTTTCTGGAGCCAAAGGCAAATCTTTATGTTAACCATGCAATTCTTTTGGATATTCTAAATCAATTTCTAAAATATATCCAACCTCGGAGGTATTTGATAGTTCACTAATCTTTTTACAATCAAAATTATTCGGTTCGTCCCATTCAAAGCCAGCTTATGGTAAATATTGACCCATTTCGTAACCATAAAGGTTGTTAGCATCCAGGCACGCCAAATAATTTGATATCTTCTTCACATCATAGTCTTTCATGTACTTAGTTTGTCTTCACACATCTTTATTACAACATTGCGATATTCCTCTTATTCCTTTTTCATCCATTAAAATCATGAAATAATTAAAGAGGTTGTTCAGTCATTTTAACGTTGCGTCCCAAGATAAACCGGAAGCAGTAAAATACTAAGATGGATCTAAATCATAAGCTTTTATGCAAGTTTTTCTAAAATTTTCAAAGACGTCACCTAGTAACACTAGTCAGTTTTGAAATAAAGATCACGATATTCACCAAGATTTTTCATATTACATTTTTCCCAAACTAGTTTTGCTTATTCATAATCTTCACTTATATTACAGTCATTCAGTTTGTTATAAAATGCCTCTTTTGGAGGAAGTTGTTTTATCAAATATCTTCCAAGAAACCATGTAATCACAAGTATAAACACCTTTTCTGATCACTAAATTGAACAGTTCTCCGAAGAAAAAATTTCTTATGTTTGTCATTTGATCTTTTCTTAAATTTGAAGAAAGTTTATATAGTGAAGAAGCCATAAAGTTAAAGCAATTGATAAATCTCATTTTCAAATTTTCTGTACTCTTTTCAAAACTAAGATATCTTAGTTGTTTGGTATTAGCTGTATTTCCTTTTTGTCATAACAAACTTCTTTCACATACAAATGAGTCATGTCCAGATAAATTATGTAGGTAAACCGGGACAAACGGCGATGCTTCAGCTTTAAGTTACAATTATTACATAGTGGATTTATATACTTTCCAGTTAAGTGATCATGATGACGAACCTTTTTCTTCTTTTGTGAATAATGACATTTACACAACGTACATTCTCCTGATTTTGCATGTCTTGATCGTTTTTGAGGTGTTAATGGTTTCATTTATTCAATTTCGGAATAAATTCTTCCAATTCTTTCAACTTCTTCTTTCATACATTCAATACATTTTTTATGACAATTTAGTCCATGATAAACAACGGGATCTTTATAATGCCCATTTATGTACCTGATGTAATAACAGAAACCTCTCGGTTCATGTTTGATATTTCATTGTGTATGAAGATTATGGATTTGGTTTACAATTGTCCATTTTTGACAACAAACTTTCAAAATCGGCATGTCAAATGGACCTTTTTGTGTATGTTGGTAATTTTTATTGGTAGTTCAACCTTTATTGGTTTGGTAATTAAGCAATTTTTTGTTATCATCCAGTTTTTCTTTACTGATAAAATAGAGTAAACACATATCACAAATGTTTTACGTCTTTGACCTTTGAATTTTGACTAGAAACAAGTCTAGATAAATTTTTTTATCCAACAATAGTGTGAAGTGCTTTCGTTTTTAAAATGAAGATTTATACGTTCCTCTTTCTTACATTTCGTAATTTTAATGGAAACACTTGATATTTTTTTCGTAAAATGAGTAAACATTAATAGATACATCAATTCTAGTTTCAATTTTTTGAATATTATCAATTTCATCTGGAAACGAAATATTTGGCAATTTTTCTTAAAGTTCCTTCACAAATTCTTTATAATGACTTGTTCGATCTGGATTTCTATGTGCTAGATTTAATGCAGAAGCTATGGCCCATAAAATACATTTTTGATCGTTATTTTTTACATTGACACAAGCCTTTTGATTTCTTATTTTTTCTGGTAATTCAACATATGATGATCCTCTTAATTGAATATATCTGTTAATTGCTAATTGTATACCAATAATTCTATTCAATGACCAACCAGATCCTCGTGCTTGAAGATTAAGCATTTTTGCAAAAATATCTCGTTTGGCATATTTAAACCGTTTAAACACATCTTTTTCTCTAATAATTGTAAAATTTTGTCTGAAATGCAAATTCTTCACCTTTTTCGTTTGTTTGCATTTTGTATTCGCAAAACAGGCGAAGGTTAAATTTTAGACCACGATGTATTTTTAGCTGCTCTCTCAAAGTTTTAGTAATCTTTCCATTGGAAGCATTCAAGAAAAAAAATGGTTCAAGCACGTTTAGATTGTTCTCAAAATGTAGGGTTTGTAATCTATTTTCAAATGCTTTAACTGAGTATTGATTAGTCGTTTTTCTATCCTTTAGCTTCCCAAATGCATTGTTTGAAAATGGAAATATCGCTTTTAATTCCTTTTTTTAATCATCTTTTTTGCTCCTGAATACATGGTTTGAAAATGGAAATATGGCTTTCAATTCCTGTGTTTCATCATTTTTAAACATTCCATCATCATTTGTTGTGTTATAAAATTGCAATCTTTCCCAAAGATTATTCACCTTCTGATGGTGGTTGATAATAATTGTAATTAAATCAGCCTTTCTTAATTTATGCTATCCCTTCAGATTAATCCATCTGCAATAATCGCAAAGTTGAGCGACTGTGAAAAAAATTAGATTTTCAAAAATATAAAAAATGAATTTAAATTTAAATCGTTACGTTCTGACTTTCTTTAAGCACCATCTTTGTTTATAATATTCCTGAAAACAAACCCTACATCTACTTGAGCGTTTGTTCTTAGAAGTAGGATTCAAATAAAACAAACAATATCTTTAATTTCTTGACAACTTATACATCTTTTTGTACCTTCAGAAACCTCAAAAATTGTTTGTTTTTCTCCTTTGGTCAATACTTTAGTATGTTCCTCATGGGATACTATCTTTAAATGCTTCTTGTAATAGCAAGCTGAAACGTATTTCCCACATTCACAAAGACCTTTCTTATTATACACATTTTTTGACAATTTTTCCACATACTTTACAAAAATTTGTGTGTTATCCCTTGTGTGAATGAAAATCATCTAATGGCTTCTCCACTTCGCAACTTTTACACATTTTGGAACCTTCCATTTATAAAGGAGAAAAAAATAATAGATTTTAAAAAAAAATATTTTAAATTTCATGTTCTGGAATTTTTTCAATGAATGTAGTTAAAAAGAATCTATTACTTTAAGACCTGGAACTTTATACTAAAATCTATAATCTAATTGGTGATTAATTTGTTTTTAAAGAATTTAATCAAATTAGATATAAATAAAAAATTGAATATCTTTACTAACAATTTACATTTTAAAATAATTTTGTTGGTTCAACCTAAATAATTCATACAAAACATACAAAAAGCTATGATGTGCGCAAAGTCGCATTTTTAGTATTGACTAAAATCGGTACTTTCTTATTTTACTGCTATTTGTATATATAAAGACTGATTTTAGAAAAAGTGGAGTAGATTCGGTTATTTATACTTTAAAGACTGATTATAAACTAGGATCGGTTATTTAATTATGAAAATACGGAATTTGGTGAAGGTGTGCTAAGTTGTGCTAGAACACATTAAAGATACCTACTTACAGATCCTAGTATTTTATACAAGGTGGCCCAACAGTGCCGTGTTTCACTTGAGCAAATAGCCCTTCGTGCTATAAGTGCTGCAGAATTCTGAGATACAATTGGAAGTAAATACCAATCAATGGCGGGTAGCGCGAGCGACCTTCGTAGCACACCTCACAATTCCCTGACCTGAGGCATTTTCCAGACGAGTACGTGATGTACAAGAGAATGAAAACGTTGTTTTCCTCTTGTTAAAGAGCCTAGATTTTTTTAGAATAAATTAACTTACCATTGAATCAATTGCCAATATCTAGTTTTGTAAGCGTATATACGGCGTTTTTAACATTAGAGATTAGATCCACCTAAGGGTAAAACAAAGCATTAAGGGACCGTAACAAAAATCGTGCATGAACATGTCGTGTTTCACCGTTGGTGTTATTAGTCTTCGCTAGGCAGAATTAATCAAAAGGTGAAATCAGGTTTCCAGAAAAATTAAAATACGAGCATTTCAATGTAATTGTACGCAATATACACCTAGCAGAATAAATCAAAACATGAAAACATCGTAACGATGAATATGTATCCCGCCGTGCATTACTGCAGAAGTGTATTACGCTTAGCAGAATGAATCAAAAGTGAAAACGACATAACGAAAAATAAGTAAACATGTTCACGTACTGATTCTCATATTACACAATACACGCTTAGCAGAATAAATCAACGATGAAAACATCGTAGCGAAATAATTCCAAGACCACAGCACATAGTGTTCCACTGTATTACATTACACTTAGCAGAGTGAATCAAACATGAAAATGTCGTAACGAAGTAATGCAAACGCCACAGCACGTAGTGTTTCATTGTATTGCATTACGCTTAGCAGAGTGAATCAAAAGGGAAAATACCCTAACGGAGTAATGCAAACACCACAGCACGTAGTGTTTCACTGTATTACATTACGCTTAGCACAATGAATCAAACATGAAGCATCGTAATGAAGTAATGCAAACACCACAGCACGTAGTGTTTCACTGTATTACATTACGCTTAGCAGAATGAATCAAACATGAAGCATCGTAACGAAGTAATACAATCACCACAGCACGTAGTGTTTCACTGTATTACATTACGCTTAGCAGAGTGAATCAAACATGAAAATAACGTAACGAAGTAATGCAATCACCACAGCACGTAATGTTTCACTGTATTACATTACGCTTAGCAGAGTGAATCAAAAGGGAAAATACCCTAACGGAGTAATGCAAACACCACAGCACGTAGTGTTTCACTGTATTACATTACGCTTAGCAGAATGAATCAAACATGAAGCATCGTAATGAAGTAATGCAAACACCACAGCACGTAGTGTTTCATTGTATTGCATTACGCTTAGCAGAGTGAAACAAACCTGAAAATATCGTAACGAAGTAATGCAAACAGCACAGCACGTAGTGTTTCACTGTATTACATTACGCTTAGCAGAATGAAACAAACCTGAAAATATCGTAACAGAGTAATGCAAACACCACAGCACGTAGTGTTTCACTGCATTGTTACATTACGCTTAGCAGAGTGAATCAAACATGAAAATATCATAATGAAGTAATGCAAACACCACAGCACGTAGTGTTTCACTGTATAAGATTGTGCTTAGCAGAGTGAATCAAACATGAAATCATGTAGCGAAGTAATGCAAACACCACAGCACGTTGTGTTTCACTGTATTACATTACGCTTAGCAGAGTGAATCAAACGGGAAAATACCGTAACGAAATAATGCAAAAACCACAGCACATAGTGTTTCACTGTATTACATTACGCTTAGCAGAGTGAATCAAACGGGAAAATACCGTAACGAAATAATGCCAACACCAGCACGTAGTGTTTCATTATATTATCACGTTACACTTATCAGAGTGAATCAAACATGAAAACATCGTAACGAAGCATGCAAACACCACAGCACGTAGTGTTTCACTGTATTATCACATTATGCTTATCAGAATGAATCAAACGTGAAAACGTCACGAAAAACAAGACAGACAATGTGTCACTGTATTATGCAGTATACGCTTCGAGTGAATCGACTATGTACACATCTTAAGTAATGCAAACACAGCACGTGGTGTTTAATTGTATTATGGATATTATTACGCTTAGCAGAATCCAACATGAAAACGTAGCAATAAAAATCTGATCTATTCACATCATTTCACTACATCTCTGTAGCAAATTGTTATTAGGTTCATTCATCTATCCACTTCGTACATATCTAGATATACTAGCAGAAACGGTCTTAATACTTTGTTCCTTATAAGTAGAAGTGGGAATACACTAAACTAAACCGACAATTACATGTTTTAAAATGTGGTTGCTATGGGATTGAAATCTGTTTCTTTGCATGGCCAGGAGTTGACAAGTTCCTGTACGAGAAGTTTTAAGTATTTTAAAACTGAAACTAATAACAAGTAATATCTCGGAAAACTGTCAACTACAGGGGAAAAAAGCATCAAATAAATTGTGCGTTTAACGGAGCTTTACGTTTCGGTGTAAACTTTTTCTCTTACAGTTTACTAGTTATTAAAAATTCAGAAATATTCCACCAGTATAAACAAATCTTTTGAGACTATTCCCAGAAAATTCAATATATACAGTTTTTTCATTAAAATATCTTAAATTTCGGAGAGTTAAATCAAAATATTTAGCCATTTTTGAGAAAATAAAAAATTTCGAATTTTTTTCCATGTAAAGGGTAGTTGGGGTGGGGGATTTTCTTGAAACTCTGCTTGTCGCATCCCTGGGAGGTACCAAACTTAAATATCAAGCTTGGTATTTAACGGACGTTTCGTTTTTGAGCTATGCCTGACACACACACACACACACTCTTCCGACACATACACGGACCTCTCTATAACTGTTTTTTTTTATTCAGGGGGTCCCAATTCATGTATTTCCGGTGAAATCTCGGTATCCATTTTTTGGATGCAATACAAAAGCTTTTCTACACACTATGTACATAGTACGTGTAGAGAAAGTAATAATAAACACAATCACGTAGTGTTTCAGTCAATTATTTTTGTTTTTTGTGTGTTAGTGTGTGTTTGTGTGTGTTGGGTGGGTTGGTTGGTTGTATTTTTGCTTTCTCTACACGTACTATGTACATAGTGCATAGAGAAGGTATTGTATTCCACCCAAGAATTCGATACCGAGATTTCACCGGAAATACGCGTTTTGGATCCCCTGGATCCAAAAAAAAAGCATTTTTGGAAAAAGGTCCGTGTGTGTGTCTGTGGACAGCATAGCTCGAAAACGAAAAGACCGTTAAATGCCAAACTTGGTATTTAAGTTTGGTATCTTCCAAGGATGCGACACGAAGATTTGCAAGAAAATCCCCCCACCCCCAACTACCCTTTACGTGGAACTTTTTTCGAAAATTTTGATTTCCTCAAAAATGGCTAACGATTTTGATTAAAATATCGTATATTAAATATATTTATCTGACAAATAACATGTATATCTTGAATTTTCTGGGAAAAGCCTCTGAAGACTACTTCATTCTGGAGGAATTTTGCATAAATGCTAAACCGTAAGAAATGGAAAAAAGCTTACCACACAAAAAATGTAGAGCACATTAAAACACACAATTTGTTATGAGTTTTTTTCGAGGAGTTGATCGTTTTTGAGATATTCCTTGTTTTTGGTTTCAGCTTTGAAAAACATACTTTTCTCATACAGGAATTTGTCAGTTCGTGTCCATACAAAGGAGCTTGTCACGTAGTAACCAGCTTATGATTTCATTTTAACCTATGATACTCCCATATTTCGCTTCTACTTACAAGGAAGCAAGTATAAGACTATTTCTGCTAATTTTTTCTCGATTAGCTTGAAATAAATAGAAGAATAAGCTTATTAGCAATAATTTGTTACTACAGAAGTAGTCATGTGAGTGGAACACATCAGATTTATTTATTATTACGCAATATGTGTTTACCAGAATGAATCGACGTGGAAAACATCGTGACGAAAAAATTTACATTCGTTTGGGTTTCTCAGATTATTCTATAAACTTATTACAAAAGATTATTCTTCTTTCTACACAATGCTAATCGAGATACATTAGCAGAATGTTCGTATTACTTAATTCCTTATAAGTAGAAGGGCGCTAAAGGAATATGCAACGCTAAAGCGGTAGTCAAATTTTTAAAAGCTGTCGTTATGCGATTGTCATCGGAATTCGCTTCTTTGCATTGCCAGGAGAACAAAAGAAAAGCGTACTTTTCCTGTCTGAGAAAAGTGTAAGTATTTTAAATCTGAAACCAATACCAAGGAATATATCAAACTGTCAACTCTGTGTTTTAACGAGATCACTTTTTAATGTGGTAAGGCTTTGTCTATTTCTTAAGGTTTAATAATTATGCAAAATTTATCCAAAACGAACAAGTCTTCAGAAGCTATTCCTGGAAAATTCAAGATACAAGATGTATCTTGAATGTAAATATATGGGAGTTATTTGAATCAAAATCGTTGGAGCCATTTTTAAGAACCGCAAAATTTTAAAGAAATATTTCCCTATTTAGGGTGGGTAGATTTTCTTTAAAATATAAATTTCACATTGGAAGATGCTTATTTACCAAGTTTGGTATTTAACGGTGTTTATAGTTAAACTATGCTGTCCACACACACGGACCTTCTTCTAAACATGCTTTTTTGGTCTTGGGGAATCTCGAAACATATTTCCGCTGAAATCTCTGTATCGAATTTTTGGGTAGTACAAAATACCTTCTCTATACACTAAGTGCATACATAGTACGTGTAGAGAAAGTAATGTCAACAAGATTCACTGTAATACACAATATACACTTAGTAGAGTGAATCGACGATGAAAACTTCGTAACGAAATGGCAATCACGACAGCGTATAGTGTTTAACTGTATTATCTTGCATAACATTAATTGTATACACTTAGCAGAATAAATTAAAATATAAATACATCGTAACGAAAAAACTCGCAAACACGAAAGAACGTAGCATTTAACAATTATTATTATTATTATTATTATTATTATTCTTACGCAGTATAAGCTTAGCAGAATAAAACAAAAATAAACATCCAAACTAAAAACATACACGAGATCACGTTTCAGTGTGTTATTAGTATTACACAGAATACAGTTGGCAGAATAAATCAATACACGAATATATCGTAACGAAAAATACGAAAATAGGAAAGCACGTAGTTTCTTGCTGTATTTATTACGCGTAAAAGGTAGAATTAGAACGTGAAAAAAATCACGAAAAATATGCAAACGTGAGAGTGCGTAATACAATGAAATTTACCTGCTTTTGTGCTTGCAACTTCTTTTGTTACGCTTTTTTACTTTCTCTACATGTACATAGTGTATAGAAAAAGCATTGTATTCCACCCAAAAATTCGATACCGGGATTCACCGGAAATGTGCATTTTGGGCCCCCCTGAATAAAAAATAATTACAAAAATTGTGTGTGTGTGTGTGTGTGTGTGTGTGTGTGTGTGTGTGTGTCTGTCTGTGTTGGACAGCCTAGCTCATAAACGAAAAGACCGTTAAATACCAAACTTGGCATTTAAGTTTCGTTTTTCCAAGGATACGATACGAAGATTTAAAAAAAAAAAAAAAACCCTCCCGCACAACTACCCTTTATATGGAAGTTTTTAGAAAATTTTGATATTCTCAAAAATGGCTCTAACGATTTTGATTAAAACCTCTAAGTAAAATGTATCTTGAATTTTCTGGGAATAGCCTCTAAAGACCTCTTTATTCTGGATGATTTTTAATTGAATTTTGCATAACTGGTAAACTGTAAGATATAGAAAAAAACTTACTACAAAAGAGATGCAGATCATGATAAAACACAATTTGTCATACATTTTAATCGTAGAGTTAATTGTTTTTGAAATGTTCTTGTTATTGATTTCAGATTTAAATAAATTTTCTCATACAGGAATTTGTCAACTCCTGTCCATACATACATACATACATACATACATACATACATACATACATACATACATACATACATACATACATACATACATACATACATACATACATACATACATACATACATACATACATACATACATACATACATACATACATACATACATACATACATACATACATACATACATACATACATACATACATACATACATACATACATACATACATACATACATACATACATACATACATACATACATACATACATACATACATACATACATACATACATACATACATACATACATACATACATACATACATACATACATACATACATACATACATACATACATACATACATACATACATACATACATACATACATACATACATACATACATACATACATACATACATACATACATACATACATACATACATACATACATACATACATACATACATACATACATACATACATACATACATACATACATACATACATACATACATACATACATACATACATACATACATACATACATACATACATACATACATACATACATACATACATACATACATACATACATACATACATACATACATACATACATACATACATACATACATACAATGGAACTTAAGTCGCATAGCAACCAGCTTTTGAATATCACTTTAACCTATGGTACTCCCATATTTCGCTCCTACTTGCAAGGAAGCAAGTAAAAAGACTATTTCTATTTTTTTTTCTCAATTAGCATGAAGTAAACAGAAGCAGACCTTTTTTTAACAATTTGTTGCAGACATGTAGTCATGTGAATTGAACACGCCCGATTTTTTATTTACTCTGCTGGTGTATAATGCGCAACAGTAATAATTGTGATAACAATAGTAGCAGTACGTGCTGTCGGTCTTTGTTCCAGTTTTTCCATACAACGCATTCGTGTTTAGTTTTCTCTGCTAAGTAATCACCCCACGTGGGTTTACGACTGCATGTTATTTATGTTTTGACTTGCTCTGGTATCGTACAGCAGTAGTGGTAATGCAGCGTATACACAATTAGTAACTAGCTATTGGTAGTTGCTGGTAAGTGAACGTCTCGAAAACAGACTCTGTAACCAATTGTTTTCAGTCTCTTGCATATCGCGGACTCAAGTAAAACTGCCTCCCGCTGAGAGAATCGTGAGCGCGATTCTCACCGTTTTCGTTGATATGTAATAGGCCTGCAGCCAGGGTCGCTCGCGCTACCTGCCACTGTCGGATATTTACTTACAATTAACCTGTAGAATTCTGCAACTCTTATCGCTCACTGAAATACGGCGCTGTAAGGCCACCAGTAATAAAACTAATGAGCCTAGTTTCGATTGTGCGTATATTTTTAAAACTAAGTCGTAAAATCGTACCCTATTGCAAATGGAAAATAATTACTATTCATTGTTCGTTTGTTCAAGATTCATAAATCTTAACTTTTGAAAGTTGTTTACATTATACACAAATTGAAGTATATGCATCTTGAGATTAAACCAGTATTAACGCGCTATTAATGGGATGCTTCAACAACCATCGCAGGATATTTCCCTCCGCACAAACAGGTATAATATTACAGCTGGTGGCCCGTTCAGTATTCTCTATTTTAACAAGTGGGGAGATTTTTTAATATAGAAGACTTCACTGTTGTTGAAAAGCTCTACCTTTCCCCAGGTCTCAGCTTAACAGAGGTCTGGAAAATTACTACAGAACAGTGGATGCTAGTAACATTTTTGGTGGGATCGCATACATGTAAGAAGAATCTTGGGAATGGGATATGCATTTTACAAACTATATAATCAAGTTATAGTTATGATGGTGACACTGATGATAGCTTACTAAACTCTCCAAATGACATTAGCAGCGTCACTTATACAGGAGTTGCGCCCGTCTGTGCTCCTGTCTGATGTCTGGTGACATCGATTGAGGTTACGAATTTCGCTAATTTCTAGCTTATGAACTGAACAAAGCGCCAGTGAATTCAGTCTTTGCCCATACTTTTCCTAAATAGTTGTAATTATTTTCAAAGCTCTGAAACTTCGCTGTTAAATTAGAAATGGTTTAGGGCAATTTCTAGAGTTTAAATACTTCAGAAAATGGGATTAACCTACAGAAAAACTAGTTACTAAATTAGCTGCAATATTCTGGGAAATTTGGTCTGAAAATAGCTTTTTGGATAAATTTCGAAACTAATAAATATTGTACTGGCTCGTGAAGGTCATTTAAGTTGGTGAATCACTATATCGCACATTTCTTTGGCATCTACAATCAGGTTTACTTCTGTGCCTGTATCGGTCATTTTTTATTGGACTGTAACAATTCATATCAGCCTGATACCTTCACAGTTCTGCCTTATTTCAAATATAGCCGATTCAAGTATAGCCGATATTGTGATGCATTGGATAAGATAACTGAATTGGTATTCTGCTTCTAAATTGTATTATACAAAATGTCAACGTGTTTCATGTCCGAAATTAAAAAAAATTAAAGAAATCTTTAAGGCAACGTTTGCTTTTGTTACATAACCCCATCTATCTCCTTGGATTATATAAAGAGAGATTCCAAAAATTAGATTTGCATTGAACATTGTTCACTATCTATAGAGTGCTATTGGCCTAGTAGTTGAGTGCCCTTAAAATACATCATTCACAAACCGAGATTGAAAATTGCTTATTGCAAGTGAACGTAATGTCACTACGCTTAGGTGACGAAGAGAAAAACAAACCGAGCCAGTGATAATGCAAACAAAACTTTTTTTTATTAGAACAGGCATTTTATGAGATTGATACACAACCGCTTGCATACTTAACATAAGGGAAATACTTCTGCATCAGTCGGAACGCCCCATTTGTTTACATCTAATCCACTTTGTTGAATGTGTTATATTTGAAAATGGAAGTGCTATTGAAATGGTCATCTAACAGTCAAAATTACTGTAAAGATAAATCAAAGAAATGACCACAATCGGCTAATTCTTGTTTCCATGTGACTCCTCAATGCCACAACATTTTCAACACTATCACTCTTGTCAGTATGTGCTTCTGGAGCAATTCATTTTTCTGGATTGAAATTTTATGAACAGAATACATTTAAAGTAACGTAAAGTCCGAAACATTTAAACTTTGTATGCATTTCCTAAGTGCACCTTTCTCGTGTATTTTTTAATTCGTTCACTTAAATTTTTGAAATCCTTACAACCTACTGTCTTTCATAAAATAAACATTTTCTTCACTCGCTGTTAATCACGATGTTTGTAAACCATGGATTAGAAAAGGTTCTTTCCATCTATTTCATCATTTGGATGGTGTACACCTCACCGTGCTTTAGGTTTTCTGCCAGATTTAACAAATGGAAGGGACGTTTAATCAATGTTTAGTTCTATTCATTTTAAATCCCTTGCACAAAGAAGCACGAGTTAATAACGCAGCCCCAAGTATTGTTAATATCCATGCATGTGCGCCTTCTGCCGCTCGCGTAGCTTCTATACTAAGCGATCGGAGGTTGGGGGAGAAAAAGAAAGAAAAAAAGGCCCTCGCACATCTTATTTTTCAAAAGGAGAACTGTTTATCAATGTTACGTTGTTTATAAACATTTGGTTTTGTATATGTAGATTGAAAGCAAACTGAAAATTTTAACTGAAACAAAATTACATCCTATCGATGTCCATCTTCAGCGGTATCAGTTGGTCGAAATAAGTAGACGGAGATTACCATGTCCGTCACGATTTTTAATTTAACTTCATTCTCAGTCTTCCTACATAAACAGGCACTTCTCATATCAAATATGCAGCATTTATAGGAATAATGCATCTTTATTTTGTTATGCAATATATTAATTGTTAATGATATAACTCGAATCGTCTTGACTAACTTCATTTACGCACGCGAAGAATGGACATCAAAAATGAAAAGGAAAATTAAAGTACATGCAGAATGAGCAACATTCTACTTTTACACCGGGAACTGAAGTAGGATGCGGTCATAAATGCATTTAATTCGGAACATGTTTCTACTTTTTAGTATGTACATCCATATTAGGTGAATATATTCTTTCGTTTCTAGTATTTACTCCTTTGTACTGAATCCTCAAATACAAATCTACGTTAAGCGGCAAGGATGATAGTTTTCTGGAATATCCTTAAGAATATCCTCCATAAAAATGTAAATTTTTCCCCCCCAGTTTGGGCAAGATGGTTTGGAATCTGTGGAATATTTTCTACAATGCGCGGAGATGACTTTGAGTGCATCTTGAAAACATAGCCGTATGTAAAGTGGCAGGTATCGAAATTTCACTGTAGCTAGAGGGTCAGAGCTATGCCTCGAAAATCTAGAAAATAGTCATTGAGATTAAGATAGTAAAAAATCTTGCTTTCCAGAATAGTTGGGTCAAAAGTGCAGTTAAATGCTTTGGTTAGGGACTTTATTTTGTCAGGTCCATAAGGTATAGTGGGAAACTTCGATTTTCGATACGAATAGTTATTCCTACATACTGGATCCCTACAAGATACAATTCTAGCTTAAGTGGCCAGGAGGATTGGGGTTCTATGATATCGTGATAATATATACCGTAAAAAAAGTTCCAAATTTTATGCGCGGTTGGGCGATTAAGTTTGTGACTCTTTTTAACGGAAGACGTGCTTGGTGCGCCAATTTTCTAAACAAACTTAAAACAAATAAGAGTTACTTTTGCTTGCAAAATATAGAATTTATAACTGTGGCGCATGCAAAAGAGGTTTTTGACCGCTAGTGTAACGCTCTTTGTTACTCGCTGATTGCTGAAAACGTAGAAATGGAGCTGTAGAAGTTGTCTAACGTTTTCGGTAAATAGTAAATAACTTTTAACATACTATATGGTCTTAGGTATTGGTCTGAAGGTTTGAAAGTTATTTTATGCATCTTGCAACTGAACCGAACTTCTGTTTCCGGCTCACGACGCGAGATATCACTGGAAGATCCTACGTCAATTTGCTATGATGGATGTAACTGAAAAACGTCTCTGGGAGAAACGAAACCCTGGACTCGAAGATGTGCTTGCAGTCATCAACCAATATGAAGTAAACTTGGTGAGTAATAATTGCAATGCAACTCAAATGGTTGTTTCAGAAAGGTAATCAGTCGGTGAATTAAAGTTCAGCAACAGAAGTGAAATGTCTGAAGAAAAATGTTTACTACTTGTTGCTTATTTAAAGTGGATGTCCGTAATTTTTAGGACAAAACAAGCATTTATATTAAGCAGTTTTCCTTTTTAAACCACGGAAGCGAAATTATTTCCCTGTGTTTACTTTCTGCAGTTTAGGCACTACCATAAAATATATTATTTTTCCTGTATTAATTTCTGTTGGTAAAGCTATATAGGCGTATACAATTAAAATGAACGTTTGTATTAATTTCTCTGTAAAATAATCGTCTTCATGACCGTTTTGCACATATGCCTTTTAAGAAAAACAGAATTTGCTTTGTAGCATTAACGTTAAATTTGCCAACATATATTAGAGGTAGTCATCTTTTACTTCGTCAAAGGTTGTCATTTTATTTTTAAGTTCTGGTTGTTGAACATCTTGTTCATGGATCTTTATGCATTTAACTTCAATTACATGTGCCAACTTCCAGTCAATGGTAGGCACTTTTAAATTCGATTTGCAGGAAATGCAGATCCATTTGCATTATACTGAAAGGGAAATCTGTTTAAGAATCCGATCATTTAAAAGGTAGTGCTTATCGGGTTTAATAACTTATTTTCGGATTTTTCTTATAAAAGTTTGAAGGTTGCTATAGGTATATTAGAACGTTCTTTAGAAATGCAGTATTGATATTTTACTTTCTTTTACAGATGCAGAAGATGAACGTCAAACATCTGATGTTAAACAATTAGGTGGACGCTATTTTATACCAAGGAACTGAACTGTCTACAACCAATTATTTCAGCATATGTAAAGTAGCGGGTGTGGTTGGAATTGCACGTAGCCTGAGAGCCAGAGATATTTCTTAAAAATCGAGAAGCTGTTGGTGGGATTAGGGTAATAAAAGGCTTTTGATTTCGAGAGAATGGGTGGCGTTAGATGCTTTGGTTATGGGCATTATTTTGTTAGATCCGTAAGGTATTATGGGAAAGTTCGAGTGTCGATACGAGTATTTATTCCTATATACTGGATCCCTAGAATATACAATTTTAGCTTAACTGGCCAGGAGGATTGGTGTTCTAGGATATCCTTGGGAATATATACTGTAAAGAAGCTCTGAATTTCATGCGGGATTGGTCAGGGTAACTTCGGGTCTGTAGATTTTTTCTTAAGGGAAGACAGACTTTGAACGCAAAATTTCTAAACGTGAAACAAATAAAGACGTCTTTGGCTTTCAAAATGTGCAACTTCTAATTATATTGCAAGCAACCGAGGTTTTTGTCGGTTAGTGTAGCCCTCTTTGAGAGGATGTTTTACTTAAGTGTTCATTGAAAACTTAGAAATTGAGCCGTAGAAGTTGCCAACCGTTTTTGGTAAATAGTAACTAACGTTTCGTACACTATATGGGTTGAGGTGTTGGTCTAATAGTTTGAAAGTCAGAATTCTAAGCTTTCTCCTTATTTTCTGTTCCATACAATCTAACTGGATTTGTTTGCTGCTGAGGACATGAGATACGAGTAGACTCAGTCAACTTGGTACGATGGATGCAGCTCAAAAACGTCTCTGGGGGAAAACAAAGACGTTGGACTGGAAGATGTGCTTAGACATACAAACCATTATGAAGTAAATACGGTGAGTAATTGAAATGGTAATTTTAGAACGGTTATCTGTCGGCGAATTCAAGTTTTGCGGGAGAAGTGATATATATGAAGAAAAAATAGACTATTTGTAGCTTATTCAAAGTGGATATTCTTAATATTCAGAAAACAATAAGGATGTATTTTAAACGGTTCTCCTTTAGGACCGAAAAATTAAAATTATATTTTTTTCTGTTAAATTTATGCAGTTTAGGCATTACTATAAGAGATTAAATTTATTATTTTGCTCTATTCAGTTAGGAGGTACAAGTTTTAAGGCGTATAAAACTAATATGAACATTCCTGTTAATTCTTTAAAAGAATTAATGTTATCACAAACTTCGCTTCCTTAAGGAATTTATGCTGTTTAGCAAATTCAACTACCATACACAATGTTAAATAGAATTTGAGTTGTTGCGTTCATGTTAAGGTTACTAATGTAAATGGTTCTTAGACTGAACTTGTCATCTTTGCCTCATTGTCAAAAGCTCCGTCATTTTACCTTTTTCACTTCTGGTTGTAGATGAACATCTTGTTCAGGGACCTTTACGCTTTTAGCTTCAATTACACGAGCCATCTTAGTCAATGTTGGGTACTTTTCAATTGGATATACAAAGGAGCAAGTCGCTTTTGCGTTAAATTGAAAGTAAAGTTCGTGCTCAAATGCGATGGTGCTTTAAAAGGCTAGTATTGATTATATCCAGATCTTTACAAACTTCTGTAGGTTATGTGTATTAAAGGGTTCATTTGAAATGCAGGATTGACGATTTTACTTGTTACAGATGCTGAAGATGAATATCAAACATTTGAAGTTGCAACAATTAGATATAAGATTAAGAGGACACTTATTATAACACGGAACTGAAGTAAGTCTGTACAGCTAATAATAGTTTAGCGTATGTATAAAGTAGCGGGTATTGTTTGAATGGCACTGTAGCTTGAGAGCCAGAGCTATGCCACGAAAATCGAGAAACTGTTCATAGTGAGATTAGGATAGTCAAGTTTTTGATATCGAGAATATGGGTCATAATTGGCGTTAGATGCTTTGGGTAGGGGCTCTATTTTGTTAGGTCCGTAAGGTTTGTGGGGAAGTTCGATTTTCGTTACGAGAATATGTTCCCTCATAATGGTTCCCTAGAAGATACAATTCTAGCTTAACTGGCCAGAAGAATTTATGTTCTGGGATGTCCTTGGGAATATATACCGAAATGAACTTTGAAATTTTATGCGCGATTGGGCCGGTAGTTCTGGGAGATATAGGCATTTTTTGAAAGAGAAATAGTGTATTAGGCAAAGGTACAAAAGAAACGTGAACAAAAGGTTTTGCTTTGGCTCTCAAAATGTAGAGATTCTAATGGTAGTGCACGCAGATATCGCTTTTCTGGTTGTTAGTTTGTGCATAGAAAAAGTATTTTGCATCAGTCCTCTAACTTTGTCTGTAGAGGCTGCTAATCGTTTATCGTAAATTTAAACTAACTTTGTACACACTACATGGCTATAGATTGGTGCTGAATGGTGAAGCTTTAAAATTTTCAATATCAGACGTCTTAGCTTTCTCTCTGTTTTCTGTTTCATACATCCAAACGAAATTCTGTTTCCTGCTGAGGATCCGAGCTATCACTGGAAAACCCCACGTCGACTTGCTACGAAGGATGCAACTCGAAAACGTCTCTGGGTGAAACGATCACCCTGGACTGGAAGATGTGCTTGGAGACATATTCCATTGAGGTGGAGTAGGTGAGAAATTCAAATGCTATTATTTGTTTAGTGTTACAAAAGTAAACATTTGGAGGATTCATGTTCTGCAGGAGAAGTCATGCACGCAGAACAGAATTGCTTTTAATGGTATAATCAAAGTCTTCAGTAGTATTTACATAACAAAGAATTGGTTACTTAAATCATTTTATTACAATTATTTAGTCACTTTATACTTCTGCAGTAACGAGACTGACACTATAATATTACGGCGATTATATACCCTTTAAACAGTTCTGGTAGTAAAAAATACATAGTCAAGTAAATCCAAAATGATCATTCGTAAAACTTCTTTTAAAAATCGTAGTCTTAAAAACCGTCGCACTGTTTAACTAATTCAAATGATGTACACTGTTTTAATAGGAACTCTCTATAAAAGCAGAACCTGCTTTGTACAATTGATGTTAAATTTGCAGATTAATGTTTTTGGAATTGTGAACCTTTGCCTCTGGCTAACCTCTCCATATTAACACAAGTGATGATATTTCAACATCCTGTCATGAATATTAGTGATTTTAGCTTGACATACATGCCCCATCGACTAGTCAAATGTAGGAACTTACCCAAAACCTTTTAGGAAAGTAGGTCCTCCTTTTTGGTTAAAATAAAACTTTAAAGATTGCCGTCACTGATTTAAGAGACCTATGCAACATTTAATAATTTCTTTACGGATTTTAGATATTCATTGTTGTATGATTTTTATGTATTAAGAGCATCATTCGAAATGCGGAATTGACATTTAATTTTGTTACAGATGTAGAAGATACCTGTGAGAAATGTGAAGTTCCCTAATTAGCTGCACTACTTGGAGGAGAGAAATCTGTTATGTCACGGACAAAAGTAAGTGTGTACATCTAAATGCGGTTTTGGATGTGTAAAGTAAAGGGCTTTTGATATTTACGTAATTTGTGAGCCTCAGCTAGACCTCGAAAATCGATCCAAAAGCCAAAAGCTTTTGATGTAGAGAATAGTTGGGCCAAAGGAGTAGTTAGGCGCTTTGGGTAGGGGCTCCATTTTGTTAGGTCCGTAAGGTTTGTGTGGAAGTTCGATTTTCGTTACGAGAATATGTTCCCCCATAATGGTTCCCTAGAAGATACAATTCTAGCTTAACTGGCCAGAAGAATTTATGTTCTAGGATATCCTTGGGAATATATACCGTAATGAACTTTGAAATTTTATGCGCGATTGGGCCGGTAGGTCTGGGAGATGTAGACATTTTTTGAAAGAGGAATAGTGTATTAGGCGAAGGTACAAAAGAAACGTGAACAAAAGGTTTTGCTTTGGCTCTCAAAATGTAGAGATTCTAATGGTAGTGCACGCAGATGACGCTTTTCTGGTTGTTAGTTTGTGCATAGAAAAAGTATTTTGCATCAGTCCTCTAACTTTGTCTCTAGAGGCTGCTAATCGTTTATCGTAAATTGAAACTAACTTTGTACACACTACATGGCTTTAGATTGGTGCTGAATGGTGAAGGTTTAAAATTTTCAATATCAGACGTCTTAGCTTTCTCTCTGTTTTCTGTTTCATACAACCAAACGAAATTCTGTTTCCTGCTGAGGATCCGAGCTATCACTGGAAGACCTCACGTCGACTTGCTACGAAGGATGCAACTCGAAAACGTCTCTGGGTGAAACGATTACCGTGGAATGGAAGATGTGCTGGGAGACATTTTCCATTGAGGTGGATTAGTTGAGCATTTCAAATGCTATTATTTGTTTAGTGTTAGAAAAGTAAACGTTTGGAGAATTCAAGTTCTGCAGGAGAAGTCATGCACGCAGAACAGAATTGCTTTTAATGGTTTATTCAAAGTCTTCAGTAGTATTTGCATAACAAAGAATTGGTTGCTTAAATCAGTTTATGAAAATTATTAAGCCACTTTATGCTTCTGCAGTAACGACTCTGACACTATAATATTAAAACGATTATTTTCCCCTTAAACAGTTCTGGTAGTAAAAGATACATAGTCAAGTAAATCCAAATTGATCATTCGTAAGAATTCCTCTTTTAAAAATCGTAGTCTTAAAAACTGTCGTACTGTTTAACTAATTCAAATGATGTACACTGTTTCAATTTAAACTCCCTAGAAAAGCAGAACTTGCTTTGTACAATTGATGTTAAATTTGCAGATTTATGCTTTTGGAATCGTCAACTTTTACTTGTGGTTAACGTCTCCATATTAACACAAGTGATGATATTTCAACATCCTCTCATGAATATTAGTGATTTTAGCTTGACATACATGCCCCATCGACTAGTCAAATGTAGTAACTTCCCCAAAACCTTTTAGAAAACGTAGGTCCTCCTTTTTGGTTAAAATAAAACTTTAAAATTGCCGTCACTGATTTAGGAGACTCAATGCTACATTTAATGATTTCTATACGGATTTTAGATATTCAGTGTTGTAGCATTTTTATGTATTAATGCATCATTCGAAATACAGAATTGACATTTTACTTTTGTTACAGATGTAGAAGATACCTGTGAGAAATGTGAAGTTCCCTAATTAGCTGCACTACTTGGAGGAGAGAAATCTGTTATGTCAGGGACAAAAATATGTGTGTACAGCTAAATGTGGTTTTGGATGTGTAAAGTAATAGGGCTTTTAGGTAAAGATCTACAGGCAGATAAAACTAAAATTTACTTTCATGTTAGTTGCTCCTTCAAATGTTGTAAACTTATTGCAGTTGGTTAAATTTGCTAAACAGCATTAATTGATATTAAATAAGCCTTTTAACAAAAGCACAATTTCCATTGTAGCCTTAACATTTAAGTTTGCTAACGTAAATGTCTTAGAAACAGCTAGCAATCTGTTACTTCTAATCCAAAATTGATTCATTTTAGCCTTTTAGCCACTGCTTCCTTTATTTACAAGCCCCATTTTCCTCGTATTGATACTTTATCAAATAAATTGTAAAGTGGAAGCCTTCTTTATAGATTATGCTAAAGGTGAAAATACTCATTAATTTGACATTTAACCCTTACTAGAATGATTAATGGCGTGATCTTCCAATTTGTGTAGACTGCTTATCTACCTCTAAACATGCCAATACCACTAGAGATCGCAGTTTCGTAAAAATAAATTGACTCGTGCCCTTTCTTCTATGACTGTTTCAATAACTCTGCGATGGTGTTCATAGCGAAGACGGGTACTTGTGGAAACTTATTGAGAATCAGATCAAGACTTTGATTTTTGAGGAGAAAGAGCTTAGAGTTTAGAGCAATTGAAAACATTTGATATTGAGTTTTTTTTTTTTTGTCATTACGGACAAAAGTATTTTGGGTAAGGGGCATGCTTTGGTATTGGCACAATAGGCTGTTATTTCCATGATGTATTCCTATGTAACTACTCCATCTCTAGGTCATACATTCTTTTGCTTCGGACCAGTAGGTCTTAATTTGCAGGAAACTTCTTGGGAACAAACACCGTAAAGAATAACATTTTACTTACTGACAAAGCTGCAGTCTAGGAGCCAACCAGCAAGTTCTTCCGAGGTGCCACATCCAAACCGAACAATCTTGAGACAGCAGTCGAAGCTGACCACAGCAAAGAAGCTGCCAGCGCTGGATCGGCTCGTCATTGCCGAGGCCTAGTGCCAAAGACATGCTTGCCTGCAAGTACAAAACAGATTAACTGGGCAGAGAAGTATGTCCGTCGCAAAGATTTTGACTGGAACCATAAGGTGCTTTCGGGTAGGATCTCTGCTTTTCGAGCTTTTCAGCGCACTCTAGTTGTTCTTTCTCTCTGAATATCCTTTTTTCCCCCTCTTTTAATAAGTTCCTCATTAGGTAGTTCTACTCTTCTTTTTCTTATTACTTTTAGAGGGGAGAGGTTTAATTTTTGGAGATATCTGAAAACATTGTAAATAAGATGCAGAATTAGAAAAATATTTTGTATAATTGACTAGTCCTCTATAGCATGAAAAATGCTTTACAGAAAAATTGTGTTGGTATGATAAGACTTATAGTGAAATAGCTTAATCAACGTTTAGTAAGACTATATCAGCCACAGCCTAGCTGTACAATCCCTAGACAGCAGTCGAAGAAGCTGACCGCAGCAAAGAAGCTGCCACCGCTGGATCGGCTCGTCATTGCCGAGGCCTAGTGCCAAAGACATGCTTGTAAGTACCAAACAGACTAACTGGGTAGAAAAGTATGTCCGCAGCCAACAGTCCTTTGACTGGAACCTTAAGGCGCCTTCGGGCAGGACCTCTACTTTTCGGGCTTTTCAGCGCCCTCTAGCTGTTCTTTCTCTCTGACTATCCTATTTTCCTCTTTTAGTAAGTTTTAAGTTCCCCGTTAGGTAGTTCATAAGCTTTTCTCTACTCTACTTTTTCTGATTACTTTTAAGAGACAGGTTTGTTGTTTTTTGAAATGGTTGAAAACATTGAAAACGAAACGCAGAAGAAAAACCTTTGTATAATTGTCAACTGTATAATGTGAAGTATTTTTGGATACAGAAAAATTGTGTTGGTCTGATAAATAGGACTTGCACTGAAATGAATTACCACTGGCTTGGTCAACGTTTAGCAAGACTACATTAGGCTTGACGAACTAACACACAGTTATTCTAGTAACACTTTTCCATTTTCGGAAACACATTTTTAGTGTCGAGCATTCTGCCCTTTCTGCAATTAAATTTTTAGCCCTAAAACATCAAAATTGATGTTTGCCTTATTCACTGATATTGGTAAAGAATACTATGATGGAAAGCTTCAAAAATAATGTCTAAGTTTCAAGCAGGTTTTTTCAAAGAGCAGTTTTTAATTTAAATCACTGTTTTTCCTAATTGGTGCATCGTTTGTGTAGTAATTCCAATCAAATTACATACATCATATTAATATAAAAGTTCACGCAAATAGAATGTTGCTTTGTAGCCGCCAGGTTAGGTTTACAAACGCTACAGTTCTGGGATTGAATTCATTATACATCTTAGTCTTAGAAATGATAAAACAATTATTTATAACTTTTATATTCTTTATAAACATTTGGTTTGGTTCATGCAGATTGTCAGAAAATTTAGTATTTTAAATGAAACAGTCGCATCCTATCGATGTCCATAATTAGCTGTATAAGCTGAGTATTGCAACCTCTGTAAATTGAGGTTTACTTATTTTGCAACATCACGATTTTTATTTTCATTTCATACAACACCTTCCCGGTATAAATAGGCACTTGGTTCAAAAGGCAGCATTACCAGGAATCGTAGATCTCCCTTACTTGGTTGTGCTCCGCGTTAACGTTACAACTCAAATCGTAACTTTAATTTTAGTTACTCATGCGGCTCAAGGACATAAAAATGGAAAAGAAAATTAAACACGCCACATGCAGTATGAGTAACATTTTAGTTTTACACAAGGAACTAAAGTAGGATAGCGAAGGATCTTGCGTTATAGAAAATAGTTGGTTCAGAAATACAGTCGCTTCTTTCGGGACATTTTTAGTTTGAAACGTCAGATGTTGGGTGAAATTATTCTTTCGTTTCTAGTATTCAAAAATTAAGCAATTGGCTTCAATATTTCGAGGACATTATTTTATTATACGGAAATTATATAAGCCAGTAAGAAGCGTATGTAATTTATAGGGTAGTGTTGAATTTACGCTATAGCTTGAAAGCCTGAGCTATGCCACGAAAAACTGTTGGTCAGAATAGGATAGCAACAGGCTTCAGATTTCGAGAATATGAGACATAAATGACGTCAACTATTTTGGTTAGGGACATCATTTGTTAGGTCTGTAAAGTATTATGGGAACGTTAGATTTTCGATACGCGTATTTATTCCTAATTACTGGATTCCTAGAAAATACAATTCTAGCTTTACTGGCCACGAAAGATGGAGTTCTAGGTTATCCTTGGGAATATTGTCACAACTCAAGTTGGACACAGGGGGGAATAGCTATTTGAGGGTGGTAAAAGGCAGATGGTAGAGCAATGATAATAACGCAAAGGGAATCCAGATAATATAAATATATTGAGAAATAACGTACGAAAGGCAAATATACTCTACAATAAAATAGTAAGGTAAATTACAATAAACAAGACAAGCGTGTCAGGCGTTTCGTGTCGAGCGGGAACTAATTCCAAATACGAAAGGCAAGAATTGGTAGCATAGTTAATATTCAACAAAAGCTTCTTACCTTTTGGGTTGATTAGCTCGACGAGAAGAAAGATGTGTGTCGTTGTGCCAGTGACCCGGGGTGGGGCCTCGGACGTCCCTCGGGCAGCGAGTCTGCCTCTTTCAAGTACTGAGAACCAAATGCGCCCGGAATTCAAGATTCCAGACAATTTTATACAAGACAATTGTCTCTAGGGGGTTCTTCAGAATCTACGCCCAGGCTCTTAATAAATCCACCAATCAAAATACAGTATTTAAAAATAAGACAGAGCTTCCTACATGACGTGCTTGGGATTAAGTCTACGAAATGTCACGTAGGTTCCGTGAAGTGGTTGAAAGCCCACACAAGCTCATAAGTTGCAAAATGTTGTAAGATGTTGCATTACTCAGAGGAAGACACATCCGGTTATAATAACAAAGAAAACCACAAATCTTCCTCTTATTCATCCCAAGAATCCGGTTTTTAAGAAACACAGAAATTTATAAGAAAATGGAATTCTAAAACATTTACAATAATGAGACTTAAAACAAACTATAACCTAATTAAAAAATACTCGTCAATCACATACATGACAATATATACCGTAACGAACTTTGACATTTTATGCTCGATTGGGCCGGGCAAGTCGGGAATATGTATTTTTACTGTGGAAGAGTTTAGTCAAAAGTGGAGTTAGGGTCTGTGGTTGGGGGCATTAATTTGTTAGGTCCGTAAACTATTGTGGGAAAGTTATGTTTTCATTACGAGAAATTATTCCCTCCTAATGGATCCCTAGAAGATACAATTTTAGTTTATGGGCCAGGGAAAATTGGTGCTCTAGGGTATCCTTGGGAATATATACCGTAATGAACTTCGAAACTTTATGCGCGATACGGCCAGGTATGTCTGTGACAGGTAGGTTTGTTGTTAGCGAAGACAGGCGTGTTAGGCGAAGCTACGAAACAACCGAGAACAGATTGTGTTGATTCGGCTCAAAAAATCTAGAGATTCTAATGGTAGTGCACGCAGATGACCCTTTGCTGGTTATTGGTTCATATATACTTTTTTCTTGTATCTCGGAACCTTTTCACACCTCGAAATTGGTCTCTAGAGGCTGTTAGTCGTTTCTCGTAGATTGAAAATAAATTTGAACACACGACACGGGTTTAGATTAGTGCTGAATTGTGTTGGTGTGAAAAGTTTAATTTCAGACGTCTTAGCTTTCTCTGTTTTCTGTTTCATACATCCAAACGAAATTCTGTTTCCTGCTGAGGATCAGAGCTATCAATGGAAGACCCGACATCAAATTGCTACGAAGGATGCAACTCGAAAACGTCTCTGGGAGAAACGAATACCCTGGACTGGAAAGTGAGCTTGGAGACATAGTCCATTGAGGTGGATTAGGTGAGCATTTCAAATGCTATTATATGTTTAGTGTTAGAAAAGTAAGCATTTGGAGATTTCAAGTTCTGCAGGAAAAGTCATGCACGCAGAACAGAATTGCTTTTAATGGTTTATTCAAAGTCTTCAGTAGTATTTACACAACAAAGAATTGGTTTCTTAAATCAGTTTATTAAAATTATTTAGCCACTTTATGCTTCTGCAGTAACGAATCTGACACTATAATGTTAAAAACATTATTTTCCCCTTAAACAGTTCTGGTAGTAAAAGATACATAGTCAAGTAAATCCAAATTGATCATTCGTAAAACTTCTTCTTTTAAAAATCGTAGTCTTAAAAACCGTCGTACTGTTTAACTGATTCAAATGATGTACACTGTTTTAATTGGAACTCTCTAGAAAAGCAGAACCTGCTTTGTACAATTGATGTTAAATTTGCAGATTTATGCTTTTTGAATTGTCAACTTTTGCTTCTAGTTAACCTCTCCATATTAACACAAGTGATGATATTTCAACATCCTCTCATGAATATTAGTGATTTTAGCTTGACATACATGCCCCATGGACTAGTCAAATGTAGGAACTCTCCCAAAACCTTGTAGAAAACGTAGGTCCTCCTTTTTGGTTAAAATAGAACTTTAAAATTGCCGTCACTGATTTAGGAGACTCTATGCACCATTTAACGATTTCTTTACGGATTTTAGATATTCATTGTTGTAGGATTTTTATGTATTAAGAGCATCATTCGAAATCCGGAATTGACATTATACTTTTTTTACAGATGTAGAAAATACCTGTGAGAAATGTGAAGTTCCCAAATTAACTGCAGCACTTGGAGGAGAGAAATCTGTTATTTCACGGACAAAAGTAAGTGTGTACATCTAAATGTTGTTTTGGATGTGTACAGTAATAGGGCTTTTGACGTTTACGTAATTTGAGAGCCTCAGCTAGACCTCGAAAATCGATCGGATAGCCAAAAGCTTTTGATGTGGAGAATAGTTGGGCCAAAGGAGTAGTTAGGCGCTTTGGGTAGGGGCTCCATTTTGTTTGGTCCGTAAGGTTTGTGGGGAAGTTCGATTTTCGTTACGAGAATATGTTCCCTCATAATGATTCCCTAGAAGATACAATTCTAGCTTAACTGGCCAGAAGAATTTATGTTCTAGGATATCCTTGGGAATATATAGCGTAATGAACTTTGAAATTTTATGCGCTATTGGGCCGGTAGGTCTGGTAGATGTAGGCATTTTTTGAAAGCGGAATAGTGTATTAGGCGAAGGTACAAAAGAAACGTGAACAAAAGGTTTTGCTTTGGCTCTCAAAATGTAGAAATTCTAATGGTAGTGCACGCAGATGTCGCTTTTCTGGTTGTCAGTTTGTGCATAGAAAAAGTATTTTGCATCAGTCCTCTAACTTTGCTTCTAGAGGCTGCTAATCGTTTATCGTAAATTGAAACTAACTTTGTACACACTACATGGCTTTAGATTGGTGCTGAATAGATAAGGTTTAAAATGTTCTATACCAGACGTCTTAGCTTTCTCTCTGTTTTCTGTTTCATACAACCAAACGAAATTCTGTTTACTGCTGAGTATCCAAGCTATCACTGGAAGACCCCACGTCGACTTGCTACGAAGGATGCAGCTCGAAAACGTCTCTGGGTGAAACGATTACCCTGGACTGGAAGATGTGCTTGGAGACATATTCCATTGAGGTGGATTAGGTGAGCATTTCAAATGCTATTATTTGTTTAGTGTTAGAAAAGTAAACATTTGGAGAATTCAAGTTCTGCAGGATAAGTCATGCACGCAGAACAGAATTGCTTTTAACGGTTTATTCAAAGGCTTCAGTAGTATTTACATAACAAAGAATTGGTTTCTTAAATCAGTTTATTAAAATTATTTAGCCACTTTATGCTTCCGTAGTAATGACTCTGACACTATAATATTTAAGCGATTATTTTCCCCTTAAACAGTTCTGGTAGTAAAAGATACATAGTCAAGTATATCCAAATTGATCATTCGTAAATCTTCTTCTTTTAAAAATCGTAGTCTTAAAAACCGTCGTACTGTTTCACTGATTCAAATGATGTACACTGTTTTAATTGGAACTCTCTAGAAAAGCAGAACCTGCTTTGTACAATTGATGTTAAATTTGCAGATTTGTGCTTTTTGAATTGTCAACTTTTGCTTCTAGTTAACCTCTCCATATTAACACAAGTGATGATATTTTAACATCCTCTCATGAATATTAGCGATTTTAGCTTGACATACATGCCCCATCGACTAGGCATATGTAGTAACTTCCCCAAAACCTTTTAGAAAACGTAGGTCTTCCTTTTTGGTTAAAATAAAACTTTAAAATTGCCGTCACTGATTTAGGAGACTCAATGCATCATTTAATGATTTCTTTACAATTTTGGATATTCAGTGTTGTAGGATTTTTGTGTATTAAGAACATCATTCGAAATTCGGAATTGACATTTTACTTTTGTTACAGATGTAGAAGATACCTGTGAGAAATGTGAAGTTCCCTAATTAGCTGCATCTACTTGGAGGAGAGAAATCTGTTATGTCACGGACAAAAGTAAGTGTGTACATCTAAATGTTGTTTTGGATGTGTAAGGTAAAGGTCTTTTGATATTTACGTAATTTGTGAGCCTTAGCTAGACCTCGAAAATTGATCGGATAGCCAGAAGCTTTTGATGTGGAGAATAGTTGGGCCAAAGGAGTAGTTAGGCGCTATGGGTAGGGGCTCCATTTTGTTAGGTCCGTAAGGTTTGTGGGGAAATTCGATTTTCGTTACGGGTATATGTTCCCTCATAATGGTTCCCTAGAAGATACAATTCTAGCTTTACTGGCCAAAAGAATTTATGTTCTGGGATGTCCTTGGGAATATATACCGAAATGAACTTTGAAATTTTATGCGCGATTGGGCCGGTAGTTCTGGTAGATGTAGGCATGATTTGAAAGAGGAATAGTGTATTAGGTAAAGGTACAAAAGAAACGTGAACAAAAGGTTTTGCTTTGGCTCTCAAAATGTAGAGATTCTAATGGTAGTGCACGCAAATGTCGCTTTTCTGGTTGTTAGTTTGTGCATAGAAACGGTATTTTGCATCAGTCCTCTTTGTCTCTAGAGGCTGCTAATCGTTTATCGTAAATTTAAACTAACTTTGTACACACTGCATGGCTATAGATTGGTGCTGAATGGTGAAGGTTTAAAATTTTCAATATCAGACGTCTTAGCTTTCTCTCTGTTTTCTGTTTCATACATCCAAAAGAAATTCTGTTTCCTGCTGAGGATCCGAGCTATCACTGGAAAACCCCACGTCGACTTGCTACGAAGGATGCAACTCGAAAACGTCTCTGGGTGAAACGATTACCCTGGACTAGAAGATGTGCTTGGAGACATATTCCATTGAGGTGGATTAGGTGAGCAATTCAAATGCTATTATTTGTTTAGTGCTACAAAAGTAAACATTTGGAGAATTCATGTTCTGCAGGAGAAGTCATGCACGCGTACAGAATTGCATTTAATGGTTTATTCAAAGTCTTCAGTAGTATTTAGATAACAAAGGATTGGTTTTTTAAATCATTTTATTAAAATTATTTAGTCACTTTATGCTTCTGCAGTAACGAGAGTGACACTATATTATTAAGGCGAATATTTTCCCCTTTAAACGGTTCTGGTAGTAAGAAATACATAGTCAAGTAAATCCAAATTGATCATTCGTAAAACTTCTTCTTTTAAAAATCGTAGTCTTAAAAGCCGTCGTACTGTTTAACTGATTCAAATGATGTACACTGTTTTAATTGGAACTCTCTAGAAAAGCAGAACCTGCTTTGTACAATTGATGTTAATTTTGCAGATTTATGCTTTTTGAATTGTCAACTTTTGCTTCTAGTTTAATTCTCCATATTAACACAAGTATGATATTTCAATATCCTCTCATGAATTTTAGCGATTTTAGCTTGACATACATGCCCCATCGACTAGTCAAATGTAGGAACTCTCCCAAAACCTTTTAGAAAACGTAGGTCCTCCTTTTTGGTTAAAATAGAACTTTAAAATTGCCGTCACTGATTTAGGAGACTCTATGCACCATTTAACGATTTCTTTATGGATTTTAGATATTCATTGTTGTAGGATTTTTATGTATTAAGAGCATCATTCGAAATCCGGAATTGACATTATAATTTTTTTACAGATGTAGAAGATACCTGTGAGAAATGTGAAGTTCCCTAATTAGCTGCACTACTTGGAGAAGAGAAATCTGTTATGTCACGGACAAAAGTAAGTGTGTACATCTAAATGCTGTTTTGGATGTGTAAAGTAAAGGGCTTTTGATATTTACGTAATTTGTGAGCCTCAGCTAGACCTCGAAAATCGATCGGATAGCCAAAAGCTTTTGATGTGGAGAATAGTTGGGCCAAAGGAGTAGTTAGGCGCTTTGGGTAGGGGCTCCAATTTGTTAGGTCCGTAAGGTTTGTGGGGAAGTTCGATTTTCGTTACGAGAATATGTTCCCTCAAAATGGTTCCCTAGAAGATACAATTCTAGCTTAACTGGCCAGAAGAATTTATGTTCTGGGATGACCTTGGGAATATATACCCTAATGAACTTTGAAATTTTATGCGCGAATGGGCCGGTAGGTCTGGGGGATGTAGGCATTTTTTGAAAGAGGAATAGTGTATTAGGCGAAGGTACAAAAGAAACGTGAACAAAAGGTTTTGCTTTGGCTCTCAAAATGTAGAGATTCTAATGGTAGTGCACGCAGATGTCGCTTTTCAGGTTGTTAGTTTGTGCATAGAAAAAGTATTTTGCATCAGTCCTCTAACTTTGTCTGTAGAGGCTGCTAATCGTTTATCGTAAATTTAAACTAACTTTGTACACACTACATGGCTATAGATTGGTGCTGAATGGTGAAGGTTTAAAATTTTCAATATCAGACGTCTTAGCTTTCTCTCTGTTTTCTGTTTCATACATCCAAACGAAATTCTGTTTCCTGCTGCGGATCCGAGCTATCACTGTAAAACCCCACGTCGACTTGCTACGAAGGATGCAATTCGAAAACGTATCTGGGTGAAACGATTACCCTGGACTAGAAGACGTGCTTGGAGACATATTCCATTGAGGTGGATTAGGTGAGCATTTCAAATGCTATTATTTGTTTAGTGTTAGAAAAGTAAACATTTGGATAATTCATGTTCTGCAGGAGAAGTCATGCACGCAGAGCAGAATTGCTATTAATGGTTTATTCAAAGTCTTCAGTAGTATTTACATAACAAAGAATTGGTTTCTTAAATCATTTTATTACAATTATTTAGTCACTTTATGATTCTGCAGTAACGAGAGTGACACTACATTATTAAGGCGATTATTTTCCCTTTAAACAGTTCTGGTAGTAAAAAATACATAGTCAAGTAAATCCAAATTGATCATTCGTAAAACTTCTTCTTTTAAAAATCGTAGTCTTAAAAACCGTCGTACTGTTTAACTGATTCAAATGATGTACACTGTTTTAATTGGAACTCTCTAGAAACGCAAAACTTGCTTTGTACAATTGATGTTAAATTTACAGATTTATGCTTTTTGAATTGTCAACTTTTGCTTCTAGTTTACCTCTCCATATTAAAACAAGTAATGATATTTCAACATCCTCTCATGAATATTAGTGATTTTAGCTTGACATACATGCCCCATCGACTAGTCAAATGTAGGAACTCTCCCAAAACCTTTAAGAAAACGTAGGTCCTCCTTTTTGGTTAAAATAGAACTTTAAAGTTACCGTCACTGATTTAGGAGACTCTATGCACCATTTAACGATTTCTTTACGGATTTTAGATATTCATTGTTCTAGGATTTTTGTGTATTAAGAGCATCATTCGAAATGCGGAATTGACATTTTACTTTTGTTACAGATGTAGAAGATACCTGTGAGAAATGTGAAGTTCCCTAATTAGCTGCACTACTTGGAGGAGAGAAATCTGTTATGTCACGGACAAAAGTAAGTGTGTATATCTAAATGTTGTTTTGGATGTGTAAAGTAAAGGGCTTTTGATATTTACGTAATTTGTGAGCCTCAGCTAGACCTCGAAAATCGATCGGATAGCCAAAAGCTTTAGATGTGGAGAATAGTTGGGCCAAAGGAGTAGTTAGGCGCTTAGTGTAGGGGCTCCATTTTGTTAGGTCCGTAAGGTTTGTGGGGAAGTTCGATTTTCGTTACGAGAATATGTTCCCTCATAATGGTTCCCTAGAAGATACAATTCTAGCTTAACTGGCCAGAAGAATTTATGTTCTGGGATGTCCTTGGGAATATATACCGTAATGAACTTTGAAATTTTATGCGCGATTGGGCCGGTAGGTCTGGGAGATGTAGGCATTTGTTGAAAGAGGAATAGTGTATTAGGCGAAGGTACAAAAGAAACGTGAACAAAAGGTTTTGCTTTGGCTCCCAAAAGGTAGAGATTCTAATGGTAGTGCACGCATATGTCGCTTTTCTGGTTGTTAGTTTGTGCATAGAAAAAGTATTTTGCATCAGTCCTCTAACTTTGTCTGTAGAGGCTGCTAATCGTTTATCGTAAATTTAAACTAACTTTGTACACACTACATGGCTATAGATTGGTGCTGAATGGTGAAGGTTTAAAATTTTCTATATCAGACTTCTTGGCTTTCTCTCTGTTTTCTGTTTCATACATCCAAACGAAATTCTGTTTCCTGCTGAGGATCCGGACTATCACTGGAAAACCCCACGTCGTTTTGCTACGAAGGATGCAATTCGAAAACGTCTCTGGGTTAAACGATTACCCTGGACTAGAAGACCTGCTTGGAGACATATTCCATTGAGGTGGATTAGGTGAGCATTTCAAATGCTATTATTTGTTTAGTGTTAGAAAAGTAAACATTTGGAGAATTCATGTTCTGCAGGAGAAGTCATGCAGGCAGAAAAGAATTGCTATTAATGGTTTACTCAATGTCTTCAGTAGTATTTACATAACAAAGAATTGGTTTCTTAAATCATTTTATTACCATTATTTAGTCACTTTATGCTTCTGGAGTAACGAGAGTAGGTAGAGATTCTAATGGTAGTGCACGCAGATGTCGCTTTTCTGGTTGTTAGTTTGTGCATAGAAAAAGTATTTTGCATCAGTCCTCTAACTTTGTCTGTAGAGGCTGCTAATCGTTTATCGTAAATTTAATCCATGGCTATAGATTGGTGCTGAATGGTGAAGGTTTAAAATTTTCTATATCAGACTTCTTAGCTTTCTCTCTGTTTTCTGTTTCATACATCCAAACGAAATTCTGTTTCCTGCTGAGGATCCGAACTATCACTGGAAACCCCACGTCGACTTGCTACGAAGGATGCAATTCGAAAACGTCTCTGGGTTAAACGATTACCCTGGACTAGAAGACCTGCTTGGAGAGATATTCCATTGAGGTGGATTAGGTGAGCATTTCAAATGCTATTATTTGTTTAGTGTTAGAAAAGTAAAGATTTGGAGAATTCATGTTCTGCAGGAGAAGTCATGCACGCAGAACAGAATTGCTATTAATGGTTTACTCAAAGTCTTCAGTAGTATTTACATAACAAAGAATTTGTTTCTTAAATCATTTTATTACAATTATTTAGTCACTTTATGCTTCTGGAGTAACGAGAGTGACACTATATTTTTAAGGCGAATATTTTCCCCTTTAAACAGTTCTGGTAGTAAAAAATACATAGTCCAGTAAATCCAAATTGATCATTCGTAAAACTTCTTCTTTTAAAAATCGTAGTCTTAAAAGCCGTCGTACTGTTTAACTGATTCAAATGATGTACACTGTTTTAATTGGAACTCTCTAGAAAAGCAGAACCTGCTTTGTACAATTGATGTTAAATTTGCAGATTTATGCTTTTTGAATTGTCAACTTTTGCTTCTAGTTTACCTCTCCATATTAACACAAGTGATGATATTTCAACATCCTCTCATGAATATTAGTGATTTTAGCTTGACATACATGCCCCATCGACTAGTCAAATGTAGGAACTCTCCCAAAACCTTTTAGAAAACGTAGATCCTCCCTTTTGGTTAAAATAGAACTTTAAAGTTGCCGTCACTGATTTAGGAGACTCTATGCACCATTTAACGATTTCTTTACGGATTTTAGATATTCATTGTTCTAGGATTTTTGTGTATTAAGAGCATCATTCGAAATGCGGAATTGACATTTTACTTTTGTTACAGATGTAGAAGATACCTGTGAGAAATGTGAAGTTCCCTAATTAGCTGCACTACTTGGAGGAGAGAAATCTGTTATGTCACGGACAAAAGTAAGTGTGTACATCTAAATGCTGTTTTGGATGTGTAAAATAAAGGGCTTTTTATATTTACGTAATTTGTGAGCCTCAGCTAGACCTCGAAAATCGATCGGATAGCCAAAAGCTTTTGATGTGGAGAATAGTTGGGCCAAAGGAGTAGTTAGGCGCTTTGGGTAGGGGCTCCATTTTGTTAGGTCCGTAAGGTTTGTGGGGAAGTTCGATTTTCGTTACGAGAATATGTTCCCTCAAAATGGTTCCCTAGAAGATACAATTCTAGCTTAAGTGGCCAGAAGAATTTATGTTCTGGGATGTCCTTGGGAATATATACCGTAATGAACTTTGAAATTTTATGCGCGATTGGGCCGGTAGGTCTGGGAGATGTAGGCATTTGTTGAAAGAGGAATAGTGTATTAGGCGAAGGTACAAAAGAAACGTGAACAAAAGGTTTTGCTTTGGCTCTCAAAATGTAGAGATTCTAATGGTTGTGCACGCAGATGTCGCTTTTCTGGTTGTTAATTTGTGCATAGAAAAAGTATTTTGCATCAGTCCTCTAACTTTGTCTGTAGAGGCTGCTAATCGTTTATCGTAAATTTAAACTAACTTTGTACACACTACATGGCTATAGATTGGTGCTGAATGGTGAAGGTTTAAAATTTTCAATATCAGACGTCTTAGCTTTCTCTCTGTTTTCTGTTTCATACATCCAAACGAAATTCTGTTTCCTGCTGCGGATCCGAGCTAACACTGTAAAAACCCACGTCGACTTGCTACGAAGGATTCAATTCGAAAACCTCTCTGGGTGAAACGATTACCCTGGACTAGAAGACGTGCTTGGAGACATATTCCATTGAGGTGGATTAGGTGAGCATTTCAAATGCTATTATTTGTTTAGTGTTAGAAAAGTAAACATTTGGAGAATTCATGTTCTGCAGGAGAAGTCATGCACGCAGAAAAGAATTGCTATTAATGGTTTACTCAAAGTCTTCAGTAGTATTTACATAACAAAGAATTGGTTTCTTAAATCATTTTAATACAATTATTTAGTCACTTTATGCTTCTGGAGTAACGAGAGTGACACTATATTATTAAGGCGAATATTTTCCCCTTTAAACAGTTCTGGTAGTAAAAAATACATAGTCAAGTAAATCCAAATTGATCATTCGTAAAACTTCTTCTTTTAAAAATCGTAGTCTTAAAAACCGTCGTACAGTTTAACTGATTCAAATGATGTACACTGTTTTAATTGGAACTCTCAAGAAAAGCAGAACCTGCTTTGTACAATTGATGTTAAATTTGCAGATTTATGCTTTTTGAATTGTCAACTTTTGCTTCTAGTTTAACTCTCCATATTAACACAAGTGATGATATTTCAACATCCTCTAATGAATATTAGCGATTTTAGCTTGACATACATGCCCCATCGACTAGTCAAATGTAGGAACTCTCCCAAAACCTTTTAGAAAACGTAGGTGCTCCTTTTTGGTTAAAATAGAACTTTAAAATTGCCGTCACTGATTTAGGAGACTCTATGCACCATTTAACGATTTCTTTACGGATGTTAGATATTCATTGTTGTAGGATTTTTATCTATTAAGAGCATCATTCGAAATGCGGAATTGACATTTTACTTTTGTTACAGATGTACAAGATACCTGTGAGAAATTTGAAGTTCCCTAATTAGCTGCACTACTTGGAGGAGAGAAATCTGTTATGTCACGGACAAAAGTAAGTGTGTACATCTAAATGTTGTTTTGGATGTATAAAGTAAAGGGCTTTTGATATTTACGTAATTTGTGAGCCTCAGCTAGACCTCGAAATTCGATCGGATAGCCAAAAGCTTTAGATGTGGAGAATAGTTGGGCCAAAGGAGTAGTTAGGCGCTTTGTGTAGGGGCTCCATTTTGTTAGGTCCGTAAGGTTTGTGGGGAAGTTCGATTTTCGTTACGAGAATATGTTCCCTCATAATGGTTCCCTAGAAGATACAATTCTAGCTTAACTGGCCAGAAGAATTTATGTTCTGGGATGTCCTTGGGAATATATACCGTAATGAACTTTGAAATTTTATGCGCGATTGGGCCGGTAGGTCTGGGAGATGTAGGCATTTGTTGAAAGAGGAATAGTGTATTAGGCGAAGGTACAAAAGAAACGTGAACAAAAGGTTTTGCTTTGGCTCCCAAAAGGTAGAGATTCTAATGGTAGTGCACGCAGATGTCGCTTTTCTGGTTGTTAGTTTGTGCATAGAAAAAGTATTTTGCATCAGTCCTCTAACTTTGTCTGTAGAGGCTGCTAATCGTTTATCGTAAATTTAAACTAACTTTGTACACACTACATGGCTATAGATTGGTGCTGAATGGTGAAAGTTTAAAATTTTCTATATCAGACTTCTTAGCTTTCTCTCTGTTTTCTGTTTCATACATCCAAACGAAATTCTGTTTCCTGCTGAGGATCCGAACTATCACTGGAAAACCCCACGTCGACTTGCTACGAAGGATGCAATTCGAAAACGTCTCTGGGTTAAACGATTACCCTGGACTAGAAGACCTGCTTGGAGACATATTCCATTGAGGTGGATTAGGTGAGCATTTCAAATGCTATTATTTGTTTAGTGTTAGAAAAGTAAACATTTGGAGAATTCATGTTCTGCAGGAGAAGTCATGCACGCAGAAAAGAATTGCTATTAATGGTTTACTCAAAGTCTTCAGTAGTATTTACATAACAAAGAATTTGTTTCTTAAATCATTTTATTACAATTATTTAGTCACTTTATGCTTCTGGAGTAACGAGAGTGACACTATATTATTAAGGCGAATATTTTCCCCTTTAAACAGTTCTGGTAGTAAAAAATACATAGTCCAGTAAATCCAAATTGATCATTCGTAAAACTTCTTCTTTTAAAAATCGTAGTCTTAAAAGCCGTCGTACTGTTTAACTGATTCAAATGATGTACACTGTTTTAATTGGAACTCTCTAGAAAAGCAGAACCTGCTTTGTACAATTGATGTTAAATTTGCAGATTTATGCTTTTTGAATTGTCAACTTTTGCTTCTAGTTTACCTCTCCATATTAACACAAGTGATGATATTTCAACATCCTCTCATGAATATTAGCGATTTTAGCTTGACATACATGCCCCATCTACTAGTCAAATGTAGGAACTCTCCCAAAACCTTTTAGAAAACGTAGGTCCTCCTTTTTGGTTAAAATAGAACTTTAAAGTTGCCGTCACTGATTTAGGAGACTCTATGCACCATTTAACGATTTCTTTACGGATTTTAGATATTCATTGTTCTATTAAGAGCATCATTCGAAATGCGGAATTGACATTTTACTTTTGTTACAGACGTAGAAGATACCTGTGAGAAATTTGAAGTTCCCTAATTAGCTGCACTACTTGGAGGAGAGAAATCTGTTATGTCACGGACAAAAGTAAGTGTGTACATCTAAATGTTGTTTTGGATGTGTAAAGTAAAGGGCTTTTGATATTTACGTAATTTGTGAGCCTCAGCTAGACCTCGAAAATCGATCGGATAGCCAAAAGCTTTAGATGTGGAGAATAGTTGGGCCAAAGGAGTAGTTAGGCGCTTAGTGTAGGGGCTCCATTTTGTTAGGTCCGTAAGGTTTGTGGGTTAGTTCGATTTTCGTTACGAGAATATGTTCCCTCATAATGGTTCCCTAGAAGATACAATTCTAGCTTAACTGGCCAGAAGAATTTATGTTCTGGGATGTCCTTGGGAATATATACCGTAATGAACTTTGAAATTTTATGCGCGATTGGGCCGGTAGGTCTGGGAGATGTAGGCATTTGTTGAAAGAGGAATAGTGTATTAGGCGAAGGTACAAAAGAAACGTGAACAAAAGGTTTGGCTTTGGCTCCCAAAAGGTAGAGATTCTAATGGTAGTGCACGCAGATGTCGCTTTTCTGGTTGTTAGTTTGTGCATAGAAAAAGTATTTTGCATCAGTCCTCTAACTTTGTCTGTAAAGGCTGCTAATCGTTTATCGTAAATTTAAACTAACTTTGTACACACTACATGGCTATAGATTGGTGCTGAATGGTGAAGGTTTAAAATTTTCTATATCAGACTTCTTAGCTTTCTCTCTGTTTTCTGTTTCATACATCCAAACGAAATTCTGTTTCCTGCTGAGGATCCGGACTATCACTGGAAAACCCCACGTCGTTTTGCTACGAAGGATGCAATTCGAAAACGTCTCTGGGTTAAACGATTACCCTGGACTAGAAGACCTGCTTGGAGACATATTCCATTGAGGTGGATTAGGTGAGCATTTCAAATGCTATTATTTGTTTAGTGTTAGAAAAGTAAACATTTGGAGAATTCATGTTCTGCAGGAGAAGTCATGCACGCAGAACAGAATTGCTTATATGGTTTACTCAAAGTCTTCAGTAGTATTTACATAACAAAGAATTGGTTTCTTAAATCATTTTAATACAATTATTTAGTCACTTTATGCTTCTGGAGTAACGAGAGTGACACTATATTATTAAGGCGAATATTTTCCCCTTTAAACAGTTCTGGTAGTAAAAAATACATAGTCAAGTAAATCCAAATTGATCATTCGTAAAACTTCTTCTTTTAAAAATCGTAGTCTTAAAAACCGTCGTACTGTTTAACTGATTCAAATGATGTACACTGTTTTAATTGGAACTCTGAAGAAAAGCAGAACCTGCTTTGTACAATTGATGTTAAATTTGCAGATTTATGCTTTTTGAATTGTCAACTTTTGCTTCTAGTTTACCTCTCCATATTAACACAAGTGATGATATTTCAACATCCTCTCATGAATATTAGTGATTTTAGCTTGACATACATGCCCCATCGACTAGTCAAATGTAGGAACTCTCCCAAAAACTTTTAGAAAACGTAGGTCCTCCTTTTTGGTTAAAATAGAACTTTAAAGTTGCCGTCACTGATTTAGGAGACTCTATGCACCATTTAACGATTTCTTTACGGATTTTAGATATTCATTGTTCTATTAAGAGCATCATTCGAAATGCGGAATTGACATTTTACTTTTGTTACAGACGTAGAAGATACCTGTGAGAAATTTGAAGTTCCCTAATTAGCTGCACTACTTGGAGGAGAGAAATCTGTTATGTCACGGACAAAAGTAAGTGTGTACATCTAAATGTTGTTTTGGATGTGTAAAGTAAAGGGCTTTTGATATTTACGTAATTTGTGAGCCTCAGCTAGACCTCGAAAATCGATCGGATAGCCAAAAGCTTTAGATGTGGAGAATAGTTGGGCCAAAGGAGTAGTTAGGCGCTTAGTGTAGGGGCTCCATTTTGTTAGGTCCGTAAGGTTTGTGGGTTAGTTCGATTTTCGTTACGAGAATATGTTCCCTCATAATGGTTCCCTAGAAGATACAATTCTAGCTTAACTGGCCAGAAGAATTTATGTTCTGGGATGTCCTTGGGAATATATACCGTAATGAACTTTGAAATTTTATGCGCGATTGGGCCGGTAGGTCTGGGAGATGTAGGCATTTGTTGAAAGAGGAATAGTGTATTAGGCGAAGGTACAAAAGAAACGTGAACAAAAGGTTTGGCTTTGGCTCCCAAAAGGTAGAGATTCTAATGGTAGTGCACGCAGATGTCGCTTTTCTGGTTGTTAGTTTGTGCATAGAAAAAGTATTTTGCATCAGTCCTCTAACTTTGTCTGTAGAGGCTGCTAATCGTTTATCGTAAATTTAAACTAACTTTGTACACACTACATGGCTATAGATTGGTGCTGAATGGTGAAGGTTTAAAATTTTCTATATCAGACTTCTTAGCTTTCTCTCTGTTTTCTGTTTCATACATCCATACGAAATTCTGTTTCCTGCTGAGGATCCGGACTATCACTGGAAAACCCCACGTCGTTTTGCTACGAAGGATGCAATTCGAAAACGTCTCTGGGTTAAACGATTACCCTGGACTAGAAGACCTGCTTGGAGACATATTCCATTGAGGTGGATTAGGTGAGCATTTCAAATGCTATTATTTGTTTAGTGTTAGAAAAGTAAACATTTGGAGAATTCATGTTCTGCAGGAGAAGTCATGCACGCAGAACAGAATTGCTTATATGGTTTACTCAAAGTCTTCAGTAGTATTTACATAACAAAGAATTGGTTTCTTAAATCATTTTAATACAATTATTTAGTCACTTTATGCTTCTGGAGTAACGAGAGTGACACTATATTATTAAGGCGAATATTTTCCCCTTTAAACAGTTCTGGTAGTAAAAAATACATAGTCAAGTAAATCCAAATTGATCATTCGTAAAACTTCTTCTTTTAAAAATCGTAGTCTTAAAAACCGTCGTACTGTTTAACTGATTCAAATGATGTACACTGTTTTAATTGGAACTCTGAAGAAAAGCAGAACCTGCTTTGTACAATTGATGTTAAATTTGCAGATTTATGCTTTTTGAATTGTCAACTTTTGCTTCTAGTTTAACTCTCCATATTAACACAAGTGATGATATTTCAACATCCTCTAATGAATATTAGCGATTTTAGCTTGACATACATGCCCCATCGACTAGTCAAATGTAGGAACTCTCCCAAAACCTTTTAGAAAACGTAGGTCCTCCTTTTTGGTTAAAATAGAACTTTAAAATTGCCGTCACTGATTTAGGAGACTCTATGCACCATTTAACGATTTCTTTACGGATGTTACATATTCATTGTTGTAGGATTTTTATCTATTAAGAGCATCATTCGAAATGCGGAATTGACATTTTACTTTTGTTACAGATGTACAAGATACCTGTGAGAAATGTGAAGTTCCCTAATTAGCTGCACTACTTGGAGGAGAAAAATCTGTTATGTCACGGACAAAAGTAAGTGTGTACATCTAAATGTTGTTTTGGATGTATAAAGTAAAGGGCTTTTGATATTTACGTAATTTGTGAGCCTCAGCTAGACCTCGAAATTCGATCGGATAGCCAAAAGCTTTAGATTTGGAGAATATTTGGGCCAAAGGAGTAGTTAGGCGCTTTGTGTAGGGGCTCCATTTTGTTAGGTCCGTAAGGTTTGTGGGGAAGTTCGATTTTCGTTACGAGAATATGTTCCCTCATAATGGTTCCCTAGAAGATACAATTCTAGCTTAAGTGGCCAGAAGAATTTATGTTCTGGGATGTCCTTGGGAATATATACCGTAATGAAGTTTGAAATTTTATGCGCGATTGGGCCGGTAGGTCTGGGAGATGTAGGCATTTGTTGAAAGAGGAATAGTGTATTAGGCGAAGGTACAAAAGAAACGTGAACAAAAGGTTTTGCTTTGGCTCCCAAAAGGTAGAGATTCTAATGGTAGTGCACGCAGATGTCGCTTTTCTGGTTGTTAGTTTGTGCATAGAAAAAGTATTTTGCATCAGTCCCCTTAACTTTGTCTGTAGAGGCTGCTAATCGTTTATCGTAAATTTAAACTAACTTTGTACACACTACATGGCTATAGATTGGTGCTGAATGGTGAAGGTTTAAAATTTTCTATATCAGACTTCTTAGCTTTCTCTCTGTTTTCTGTTTCATACATCCAAACGAAATTCTGTTTCCTGCTGAGGATCCGAACTATCACTGGAAAACCCCACGTCGACTTGCTACGAAGGATCCATTCGAAAACGTCTCTGGGTTAAACGATTACCCTGGACTAGAAGACCTGCTTGGAGACCTATTCCATTGAGGACGATTAGGTGAGCATTTCAAATGCTATTATTTGTTTAGTGTTAGAAAAGTAAACATTTGGAGAATTCATGTTCTGCAGGAGAAGTCATGCACGCAGAAAAGAATTGCTATTAATGGTTTACTCAAAGTCTTCAGTAGTATTTACATAACAAAGGATTTGTTTCTTAAATCATTTTATTACAATTATTTAGTCACTTTATGCTTCTGGAGTAACGAGAGTGACACTATATTATTAAGGCGAATATTTTCCCCTTTAAACAGTTCTGGTAGTAAAAAATACATAGTCCAGTAAATCCAAATTGATCATTCGTAAAACTTCTTCTTTTAAAAATCGTAGTCTTAAAAACCGTCGTACTGTTTAACTGATTCAAATGATGTACACTGTTTTAATTGGAACTCTCTAGAAAAGCAGAACCTGCTTTGTACAATTGATGTTAAATTTGCAGATTTATGCTTTTTGAATTGTCAACTTTTGCTTCTAGTTTACCTCTCCATATTAACACAAGTGATGATATTTCAACATCCTCTCATGAATATTAGTGATTTTAGCTTGACATACATGCCCCATCGACTAGTCAAATGTAGGAACTCTCCCAAAAACTTTTAGAAAACGTAGGTCCTCCTTTTTGGTTAAAATAGAACTTTAAAGTTGCCGTCACTGATTTAGGAGACTCTATGCACCATTTAACGATTTCTTTACGGATTTTAGATATTCATTGTTCTATTAAGAGCATCATTCGAAATGCGGAATTGACATTTTACTTTTGTTACAGACGTAGAAGATACCTGTGAGAAATTTGAAGTTCCCTAATTAGCTGCACTACTTGGAGGAGAGAAATCTGTTATGTCACGGACAAAAGTAAGTGTGTACATCTAAATGTTGTTTTGGATGTGTAAAGTAAAGGGCTTTTGATATTTACGTAATTTGTGAGCCTCAGCTAGACCTCGAAAATCGATCGGATAGCCAAAAGCTTTAGATGTGGAGAATAGTTGGGCCAAAGGAGTAGTTAGGCGCTTAGTGTAGGGGCTCCATTTTGTTAGGTCCGTAAGGTTTGTGGGTTAGTTCGATTTTCGTTACGAGAATATGTTCCCTCATAATGGTTCCCTAGAAGATACAATTCTAGCTTAACTGGCCAGAAGAATTTATGTTCTGGGATGTCCTTGGGAATATATACCGTAATGAACTTTGAAATTTTATGCGCGATTGGGCCGGTAGGTCTGGGAGATGTAGGCATTTGTTGAAAGAGGAATAGTGTATTAGGCGAAGGTACAAAAGAAACGTGAACAAAAGGTTTGGCTTTGGCTCCCAAAAGGTAGAGATTCTAATGGTAGTGCACGCAGATGTCGCTTTTCTGGTTGTTAGTTTGTGCATAGAAAAAGTATTTTGCATCAGTCCTCTAACTTTGTCTGTAGAGGCTGCTAATCGTTTATCGTAAATTTAAACTAACTTTGTACACACTACATGGCTATAGATTGGTGCTGAATGGTGAAGGTTTAAAATTTTCTATATCAGACTTCTTAGCTTTCTCTCTGTTTTCTGTTTCATACATCCATACGAAATTCTGTTTCCTGCTGAGGATCCGGACTATCACTGGAAAACCCCACGTCGTTTTGCTACGAAGGATGCAATTCGAAAACGTCTCTGGGTTAAACGATTACCCTGGACTAGAAGACCTGCTTGGAGACATATTCCATTGAGGTGGATTAGGTGAGCATTTCAAATGCTATTATTTGTTTAGTGTTAGAAAAGTAAACATTTGGAGAATTCATGTTCTGCAGGAGAAGTCATGCACGCAGAACAGAATTGCTTATATGGTTTACTCAAAGTCTTCAGTAGTATTTACATAACAAAGAATTGGTTTCTTAAATCATTTTAATACAATTATTTAGTCACTTTATGCTTCTGGAGTAACGAGAGTGACACTATATTATTAAGGCGAATATTTTCCCCTTTAAACAGTTCTGGTAGTAAAAAATACATAGTCAAGTAAATCCAAATTGATCATTCGTAAAACTTCTTCTTTTAAAAATCGTAGTCTTAAAAACCGTCGTACTGTTTAACTGATTCAAATGATGTACACTGTTTTAATTGGAACTCTGAAGAAAAGCAGAACCTGCTTTGTACAATTGATGTTAAATTTGCAGATTTATGCTTTTTGAATTGTCAACTTTTGCTTCTAGTTTAACTCTCCATATTAACACAAGTGATGATATTTCAACATCCTCTAATGAATATTAGCGATTTTAGCTTGACATACATGCCCCATCGACTAGTCAAATGTAGGAACTCTCCCAAAACCTTTTAGAAAACGTAGGTCCTCCTTTTTGGTTAAAATAGAACTTTAAAATTGCCGTCACTGATTTAGGAGACTCTATGCACCATTTAACGATTTCTTTACGGATGTTACATATTCATTGTTGTAGGATTTTTATCTATTAAGAGCATCATTCGAAATGCGGAATTGACATTTTACTTTTGTTACAGATGTACAAGATACCTGTGAGAAATTTGAAGTTCCCTAATTAGCTGCACTACTTGGAGGAGAAAAATCTGTTATGTCACGGACAAAAGTAAGTGTGTACATCTAAATGTTGTTTTGGATGTATAAAGTAAAGGGCTTTTGATATTTACGTAATTTGTGAGCCTCAGCTAGACCTCGAAATTCGATCGGATAGCCAAAAGCTTTAGATTTGGAGAATATTTGGGCCAAAGGAGTAGTTAGGCGCTTTGTGTAGGGGCTCCATTTTGTTAGGTCCGTAAGGTTTGTGGGGAAGTTCGATTTTCGTTACGAGAATATGTTCCCTCATAATGGTTCCCTAGAAGATACAATTCTAGCTTAAGTGGCCAGAAGAATTTATGTTCTGGGATGTCCTTGGGAATATATACCGTAATGAAGTTTGAAATTTTATGCGCGATTGGGCCGGTAGGTCTGGGAGATGTAGGCATTTGTTGAAAGAGGAATAGTGTATTAGGCGAAGGTACAAAAGAAACGTGAACAAAAGGTTTTGCTTTGGCTCCCAAAAGGTAGAGATTCTAATGGTAGTGCACGCAGATGTCGCTTTTCTGGTTGTTAGTTTGTGCATAGAAAAAGTATTTTGCATCAGTCCCCTTAACTTTGTCTGTAGAGGCTGCTAATCGTTTATCGTAAATTTAAACTAACTTTGTACACACTACATGGCTATAGATTGGTGCTGAATGGTGAAGGTTTAAAATTTTCTATATCAGACTTCTTAGCTTTCTCTCTGTTTTCTGTTTCATACATCCAAACGAAATTCTGTTTCCTGCTGAGGATCCGAACTATCACTGGAAAACCCCACGTCGACTTGCTACGAAGGATCCATTCGAAAACGTCTCTGGGTTAAACGATTACCCTGGACTAGAAGACCTGCTTGGAGACCTATTCCATTGAGGACGATTAGGTGAGCATTTCAAATGCTATTATTTGTTTAGTGTTAGAAAAGTAAACATTTGGAGAATTCATGTTCTGCAGGAGAAGTCATGCACGCAGAAAAGAATTGCTATTAATGGTTTACTCAAAGTCTTCAGTAGTATTTACATAACAAAGGATTTGTTTCTTAAATCATTTTATTACAATTATTTAGTCACTTTATGCTTCTGGAGTAACGAGAGTGACACTATATTATTAAGGCGAATATTTTCCCCTTTAAACAGTTCTGGTAGTAAAAAATACATAGTCCAGTAAATCCAAATTGATCATTCGTAAAACTTCTTCTTTTAAAAATCGTAGTCTTAAAAACCGTCGTACTGTTTAACTGATTCAAATGATGTACACTGTTTTAATTGGAACTCTCTAGAAAAGCAGAACCTGCTTTGTACAATTGATGTTAAATTTGCAGATTTATGCTTTTTGAATTGTCAACTTTTGCTTCTAGTTTACCTCTCCATATTAACACAAGTGATGATATTTCAACATCCTCTCATGAATATTAGTGATTTTAGCTTGACATACATGCCCCATCGACTAGTCAAATGTAGGAACTCTCCCAAAAACTTTTAGAAAACGTAGGTCCTCCTTTTTGGTTAAAATAGAACTTTAAAGTTGCCGTCACTGATTTAGGAGACTCTATGCACCATTTAACGATTTCTTTACGGATTTTAGATATTCATTGTTCTATTAAGAGCATCATTCGAAATGCGGAATTGACATTTTACTTTTGTTACAGACGTAGAAGATACCTGTGAGAAATTTGAAGTTCCCTAATTAGCTGCACTACTTGGAGGAGAGAAATCTGTTATGTCACGGACAAAAGTAAGTGTGTACATCTAAATGTTGTTTTGGATGTGTAAAGTAAAGGGCTTTTGATATTTACGTAATTTGTGAGCCTCAGCTAGACCTCGAAAATCGATCGGATAGCCAAAAGCTTTAGATGTGGAGAATAGTTGGGCCAAAGGAGTAGTTAGGCGCTTAGTGTAGGGGCTCCATTTTGTTAGGTCCGTAAGGTTTGTGGGTTAGTTCGATTTTCGTTACGAGAATATGTTCCCTCATAATGGTTCCCTAGAAGATACAATTCTAGCTTAACTGGCCAGAAGAATTTATGTTCTGGGATGTCCTTGGGAATATATACCGTAATGAACTTTGAAATTTTATGCGCGATTGGGCCGGTAGGTCTGGGAGATGTAGGCATTTGTTGAAAGAGGAATAGTGTATTAGGCGAAGGTACAAAAGAAACGTGAACAAAAGGTTTGGCTTTGGCTCCCAAAAGGTAGAGATTCTAATGGTAGTGCACGCAGATGTCGCTTTTCTGGTTGTTAGTTTGTGCATAGAAAAAGTATTTTGCATCAGTCCTCTAACTTTGTCTGTAGAGGCTGCTAATCGTTTATCGTAAATTTAAACTAACTTTGTACACACTACATGGCTATAGATTGGTGCTGAATGGTGAAGGTTTAAAATTTTCTATATCAGACTTCTTAGCTTTCTCTCTGTTTTCTGTTTCATACATCCATACGAAATTCTGTTTCCTGCTGAGGATCCGGACTATCACTGGAAAACCCCACGTCGTTTTGCTACGAAGGATGCAATTCGAAAACGTCTCTGGGTTAAACGATTACCCTGGACTAGAAGACCTGCTTGGAGACATATTCCATTGAGGTGGATTAGGTGAGCATTTCAAATGCTATTATTTGTTTAGTGTTAGAAAAGTAAACATTTGGAGAATTCATGTTCTGCAGGAGAAGTCATGCACGCAGAACAGAATTGCTTATATGGTTTACTCAAAGTCTTCAGTAGTATTTACATAACAAAGAATTGGTTTCTTAAATCATTTTAATACAATTATTTAGTCACTTTATGCTTCTGGAGTAACGAGAGTGACACTATATTATTAAGGCGAATATTTTCCCCTTTAAACAGTTCTGGTAGTAAAAAATACATAGTCAAGTAAATCCAAATTGATCATTCGTAAAACTTCTTCTTTTAAAAATCGTAGTCTTAAAAACCGTCGTACTGTTTAACTGATTCAAATGATGTACACTGTTTTAATTGGAACTCTGAAGAAAAGCAGAACCTGCTTTGTACAATTGATGTTAAATTTGCAGATTTATGCTTTTTGAATTGTCAACTTTTGCTTCTAGTTTAACTCTCCATATTAACACAAGTGATGATATTTCAACATCCTCTAATGAATATTAGCGATTTTAGCTTGACATACATGCCCCATCGACTAGTCAAATGTAGGAACTCTCCCAAAACCTTTTAGAAAACGTAGGTCCTCCTTTTTGGTTAAAATAGAACTTTAAAATTGCCGTCACTGATTTAGGAGACTCTATGCACCATTTAACGATTTCTTTACGGATGTTACATATTCATTGTTGTAGGATTTTTATCTATTAAGAGCATCATTCGAAATGCGGAATTGACATTTTACTTTTGTTACAGATGTACAAGATACCTGTGAGAAATTTGAAGTTCCCTAATTAGCTGCACTACTTGGAGGAGAAAAATCTGTTATGTCACGGACAAAAGTAAGTGTGTACATCTAAATGTTGTTTTGGATGTATAAAGTAAAGGGCTTTTGATATTTACGTAATTTGTGAGCCTCAGCTAGACCTCGAAATTCGATCGGATAGCCAAAAGCTTTAGATTTGGAGAATATTTGGGCCAAAGGAGTAGTTAGGCGCTTTGTGTAGGGGCTCCATTTTGTTAGGTCCGTAAGGTTTGTGGGGAAGTTCGATTTTCGTTACGAGAATATGTTCCCTCATAATGGTTCCCTAGAAGATACAATTCTAGCTTAAGTGGCCAGAAGAATTTATGTTCTGGGATGTCCTTGGGAATATATACCGTAATGAAGTTTGAAATTTTATGCGCGATTGGGCCGGTAGGTCTGGGAGATGTAGGCATTTGTTGAAAGAGGAATAGTGTATTAGGCGAAGGTACAAAAGAAACGTGAACAAAAGGTTTTGCTTTGGCTCCCAAAAGGTAGAGATTCTAATGGTAGTGCACGCAGATGTCGCTTTTCTGGTTGTTAGTTTGTGCATAGAAAAAGTATTTTGCATCAGTCCCCTTAACTTTGTCTGTAGAGGCTGCTAATCGTTTATCGTAAATTTAAACTAACTTTGTACACACTACATGGCTATAGATTGGTGCTGAATGGTGAAGGTTTAAAATTTTCTATATCAGACTTCTTAGCTTTCTCTCTGTTTTCTGTTTCATACATCCAAACGAAATTCTGTTTCCTGCTGAGGATCCGAACTATCACTGGAAAACCCCACGTCGACTTGCTACGAAGGATCCATTCGAAAACGTCTCTGGGTTAAACGATTACCCTGGACTAGAAGACCTGCTTGGAGACCTATTCCATTGAGGACGATTAGGTGAGCATTTCAAATGCTATTATTTGTTTAGTGTTAGAAAAGTAAACATTTGGAGAATTCATGTTCTGCAGGAGAAGTCATGCACGCAGAAAAGAATTGCTATTAATGGTTTACTCAAAGTCTTCAGTAGTATTTACATAACAAAGGATTTGTTTCTTAAATCATTTTATTACAATTATTTAGTCACTTTATGCTTCTGGAGTAACGAGAGTGACACTATATTATTAAGGCGAATATTTTCCCCTTTAAACAGTTCTGGTAGTAAAAAATACATAGTCCAGTAAATCCAAATTGATCATTCGTAAAACTTCTTCTTTTAAAAATCGTAGTCTTAAAAACCGTCGTACTGTTTAACTGATTCAAATGATGTACACTGTTTTAATTGGAACTCTCTAGAAAAGCAGAACCTGCTTTGTACAATTGATGTTAAATTTGCAGATTTATGCTTTTTGAATTGTCAACTTTTGCTTCTAGTTTACCTCTCCATATTAACACAAGTGATGATATTTCAACATCCTCTCATGAATATTAGTGATTTTAGCTTGACATACATGCCCCATCGACTAGTCAAATGTAGGAACTCTCCCAAAAACTTTTAGAAAACGTAGGTCCTCCTTTTTGGTTAAAATAGAACTTTAAAGTTGCCGTCACTGATTTAGGAGACTCTATGCACCATTTAACGATTTCTTTACGGATTTTAGATATTCATTGTTCTATTAAGAGCATCATTCGAAATGCGGAATTGACATTTTACTTTTGTTACAGACGTAGAAGATACCTGTGAGAAATTTGAAGTTCCCTAATTAGCTGCACTACTTGGAGGAGAGAAATCTGTTATGTCACGGACAAAAGTAAGTGTGTACATCTAAATGTTGTTTTGGATGTGTAAAGTAAAGGGCTTTTGATATTTACGTAATTTGTGAGCCTCAGCTAGACCTCGAAAATCGATCGGATAGCCAAAAGCTTTAGATGTGGAGAATAGTTGGGCCAAAGGAGTAGTTAGGCGCTTAGTGTAGGGGCTCCATTTTGTTAGGTCCGTAAGGTTTGTGGGTTAGTTCGATTTTCGTTACGAGAATATGTTCCCTCATAATGGTTCCCTAGAAGATACAATTCTAGCTTAACTGGCCAGAAGAATTTATGTTCTGGGATGTCCTTGGGAATATATACCGTAATGAACTTTGAAATTTTATGCGCGATTGGGCCGGTAGGTCTGGGAGATGTAGGCATTTGTTGAAAGAGGAATAGTGTATTAGGCGAAGGTACAAAAGAAACGTGAACAAAAGGTTTGGCTTTGGCTCCCAAAAGGTAGAGATTCTAATGGTAGTGCACGCAGATGTCGCTTTTCTGGTTGTTAGTTTGTGCATAGAAAAAGTATTTTGCATCAGTCCTCTAACTTTGTCTGTAGAGGCTGCTAATCGTTTATCGTAAATTTAAACTAACTTTGTACACACTACATGGCTATAGATTGGTGCTGAATGGTGAAGGTTTAAAATTTTCTATATCAGACTTCTTAGCTTTCTCTCTGTTTTCTGTTTCATACATCCATACGAAATTCTGTTTCCTGCTGAGGATCCGGACTATCACTGGAAAACCCCACGTCGTTTTGCTACGAAGGATGCAATTCGAAAACGTCTCTGGGTTAAACGATTACCCTGGACTAGAAGACCTGCTTGGAGACATATTCCATTGAGGTGGATTAGGTGAGCATTTCAAATGCTATTATTTGTTTAGTGTTAGAAAAGTAAACATTTGGAGAATTCATGTTCTGCAGGAGAAGTCATGCACGCAGAACAGAATTGCTTATATGGTTTACTCAAAGTCTTCAGTAGTATTTACATAACAAAGAATTTGTTTCTTAAATCATTTTATTACAATTATTTAGTCACTTTATGCTTCTGGAGTAACGAGAGTGACACTATATTATTAAGGCGAATATTTTCCCCTTTAAACAGTTCTGGTAGTAAAAAATACATAGTCCAGTAAATCCAAATTGATCATTCGTAAAACTTCTTCTTTTAAAAATCGTAGTCTTAAAAGCCGTCGTACTGTTTAACTGATTCAAATGATGTACACTGTTTTAATTGGAACTCTCTAGAAAAGCAGAACCTGCTTTGTACAATTGATGTTAAATTTGCAGATTTATGCTTTTTGAATTGTCAACTTTTGCTTCTAGTTTACCTCTCCATATTAACACAAGTGATGATATTTCAACATCCTCTCATGAATATTAGCGATTTTAGCTTGACATACATGCCCCATCTACTAGTCAAATGTAGGAACTCTCCCAAAACCTTTTAGAAAACGTAGGTCCTCCTTTTTGGTTAAAATAGAACTTTAAAGTTGCCGTCACTGATTTAGGAGACTCTATGCACCATTTAACGATTTCTTTACGGATTTTAGATATTCATTGTTCTATTAAGAGCATCATTCGAAATGCGGAATTGACATTTTACTTTTGTTACAGACGTAGAAGATACCTGTGAGAAATTTGAAGTTCCCTAATTAGCTGCACTACTTGGAGGAGAGAAATCTGTTATGTCACGGACAAAAGTAAGTGTGTACATCTAAATGTTGTTTTGGATGTGTAAAGTAAAGGGCTTTTGATATTTACGTAATTTGTGAGCCTCAGCTAGACCTCGAAAATCGATCGGATAGCCAAAAGCTTTAGATGTGGAGAATAGTTGGGCCAAAGGAGTAGTTAGGCGCTTAGTGTAGGGGCTCCATTTTGTTAGGTCCGTAAGGTTTGTGGGTTAGTTCGATTTTCGTTACGAGAATATGTTCCCTCATAATGGTTCCCTAGAAGATACAATTCTAGCTTAACTGGCCAGAAGAATTTATGTTCTGGGATGTCCTTGGGAATATATACCGTAATGAACTTTGAAATTTTATGCGCGATTGGGCCGGTAGGTCTGGGAGATGTAGGCATTTGTTGAAAGAGGAATAGTGTATTAGGCGAAGGTACAAAAGAAACGTGAACAAAAGGTTTGGCTTTGGCTCCCAAAAGGTAGAGATTCTAATGGTAGTGCACGCAGATGTCGCTTTTCTGGTTGTTAGTTTGTGCATAGAAAAAGTATTTTGCATCAGTCCTCTAACTTTGTCTGTAAAGGCTGCTAATCGTTTATCGTAAATTTAAACTAACTTTGTACACACTACATGGCTATAGATTGGTGCTGAATGGTGAAGGTTTAACATTTTCTATATCAGACTTCTTAGCTTTCTCTCTGTTTTCTGTTTCATACATCCAAACGAAATTCTGTTTCCTGCTGAGGATCCGGACTATCACTGGAAAACCCCACGTCGTTTTGCTACGAAGGATGCAATTCGAAAACGTCTCTGGGTTAAACGATTACCCTGGACTAGAAGACCTGCTTGGAGACATATTCCATTGAGGTGGATTAGGTGAGCATTTCAAATGCTATTATTTGTTTAGTGTTAGAAAAGTAAACATTTGGAGAATTCATGTTCTGCAGGAGAAGTCATGCACGCAGAAAAGAATTGCTATTAATGGTTTACTCAAAGTCTTCAGTAGTATTTACATAACAAAGAATTTGTTTCTTAAATCATTTTATTACAATTATTTAGTCACTTTATGCTTCTGGAGTAACGAGAGTGACACTATATTATTAAGGCGAATATTTTCCCCTTTAAACAGTTCTGGTAGTAAAAAATACATAGTCCAGTAAATCCAAATTGATCATTCGTAAAACTTCTTCTTTTAAAAATCGTAGTCTTAAAAGCCGTCGTACTGTTTAACTGATTCAAATGATGTACACTGTTTTAATTGGAACTCTCTAGAAAAGCAGAACCTGCTTTGTACAATTGATGTTAAATTTGCAGATTTATGCTTTTTGAATTGTCAACTTTTGCTTCTAGTTTACCTCTCCATATTAACACAAGTGATGATATTTCAACATCCTCTCATGAATATTAGCGATTTTAGCTTGACATACATGCCCCATCTACTAGTCAAATGTAGGAACTCTCCCAAAACCTTTTAGAAAACGTAGGTCCTCCTTTTTGGTTAAAATAGAACTTTAAAGTTGCCCTCACTGATTTAGGAGACTCTATGCACCATTTAACGATTTCTTTACGGATTTTAGATATTCATTGTTCTATTAAGAGCATCATTCGAAATGCGGAATTGACATTTTACTTTTGTTACAGACGTAGAAGATACCTGTGAGAAATTTGAAGTTCCCTAATTAGCTGCACTACTTGGAGGAGAGAAATCTGTTATGTCACGGACAAAAGTAAGTGTGTACATCTAAATGTTGTTTTGGATGTGTAAAGTAAAGGGCTTTTGATATTTACGTAATTTGTGAGCCTCAGCTAGACCTCGAAAATCGATCGGATAGCCAAAAGCTTTAGATGTGGAGAATAGTTGGGCCAAAGGAGTAGTTAGGCGCTTAGTGTAGGGGCTCCATTTTGTTAGGTCCGTAAGGTTTGTGGGTTAGTTCGATTTTCGTTACGAGAATATGTTCCCTCATAATGGTTCCCTAGAAGATACAATTCTAGCTTAACTGGCCAGAAGAATTTATGTTCTGGGATGTCCTTGGGAATATATACCGTAATGAACTTTGAAATTTTATGCGCGATTGGGCCGGTAGGTCTGGGAGATGTAGGCATTTGTTGAAAGAGGAATAGTGTATTAGTTGAAGGTACAAAAGAAACGTGAACAAAAGGTTTGGCTTTGGCTCCCAAAAGGTAGAGATTCTAATGGTAGTGCACGCAGATGTCGCTTTTCTGGTTGTTAGTTTGTGCATAGAAAAAGTATTTTGCATCAGTCCTCTAACTTTGTCTGTAAAGGCTGCTAATCGTTTATCGTAAATTTAAACTAACTTTATACACACTACATGGCTATAGATTGGTGCTGAATGGTGAAGGTTTAAAATTTTCTATATCAGACTTCTTAGCTTTCTCTCTGTTTTCTGTTTCATACATCCAAACGAAATTCTGTTTCCTGCTGAGGATCCGGACTATCACTGGAAAACCCCACGTCGTTTTGCTACGAAGGATGCAATTCGAAAACGTCTCTGGGTTAAACGATTACCCTGGACTAGAAGACCTGCTTGGAGACATATTCCATTGAGGTGGATTAGGTGAGCATTTCAAATGCTATTATTTGTTTAGTGTTAGAAAAGTAAACATTTGGAGAATTCATGTTCTGCAGGAGAAGTCATGCACGCAGAACAGAATTGCTTATATGGTTTACTCAAAGTCTTCAGTAGTATTTACATAACAAAGAATTGGTTTCTTAAATCATTTTAATACAATTATTTGTCACTTTATGCTTCTGGAGTAACGAGAGTGACACTATATTATTAAGGCGAATATTTTCCCCTTTAAACAGTTCTGGTAGTAAAAAATACATAGTCAAGTAAATCCAAATTGATCATTCGTAAAACTTCTTCTTTTAAAAATCGTAGTCTTAAAAACCGTCGTACTGTTTAACTGATTCAAATGATGTACACTGTTTTAATTGGAACTCTGAAGAAAAGCAGAACCTGCTTTGTACAATTGATGTTAAATTTGCAGATTTATGCTTTTTGAATTGTCAACTTTTGCTTCTAGTTTACCTCTCCATATTAACACAAGTGATGATATTTCAACATCCTCTCATGAATATTAGTGATTTTAGCTTGACATACATGCCCCATCGACTAGTCAAATGTAGGAACTCTCCCAAAAACTTTTAGAAAACGTAGGTCCTCCTTTTTGGTTAAAATAGAACTTTAAAGTTGCCGTCACTGATTTAGGAGACTCTATGCACCATTTAACGATTTCTTTACGGATTTTAGATATTCATTGTTCTATTAAGAGCATCATTCGAAATGCGGAATTGACATTTTACTTTTGTTACAGACGTAGAAGATACCTGTGAGAAATTTGAAGTTCCCTAATTAGCTGCACTACTTGGAGGAGAGAAATCTGTTATGTCACGGACAAAAGTAAGTGTGTACATCTAAATGTTGTTTTGGATGTGTAAAGTAAAGGGCTTTTGATATTTACGTAATTTGTGAGCCTCAGCTAGACCTCGAAAATCGATCGGATAGCCAAAAGCTTTAGATGTGGAGAATAGTTGGGCCAAAGGAGTAGTTAGGCGCTTAGTGTAGGGGCTCCATTTTGTTAGGTCCGTAAGGTTTGTGGGTTAGTTCGATTTTCGTTACGAGAATATGTTCCCTCATAATGGTTCCCTAGAAGATACAATTCTAGCTTAACTGGCCAGAAGAATTTATGTTCTGGGATGTCCTTGGGAATATATACCGTAATGAACTTTGAAATTTTATGCGCGATTGGGCCGGTAGGTCTGGGAGATGTAGGCATTTGTTGAAAGAGGAATAGTGTATTAGGCGAAGGTACAAAAGAAACGTGAACAAAAGGTTTGGCTTTGGCTCCCAAAAGGTAGAGATTCTAATGGTAGTGCACGCAGATGTCGCTTTTCTGGTTGTTAGTTTGTGCATAGAAAAAGTATTTTGCATCAGTCCTCTAACTTTGTCTGTAGAGGCTGCTAATCGTTTATCGTAAATTTAAACTAACTTTGTACACACTACATGGCTATAGATTGGTGCTGAATGGTGAAGGTTTAAAATTTTCTATATCAGACTTCTTAGCTTTCTCTCTGTTTTCTGTTTCATACATCCATACGAAATTCTGTTTCCTGCTGAGGATCCGGACTATCACTGGAAAACCCCACGTCGTTTTGCTACGAAGGATGCAATTCGAAAACGTCTCTGGGTTAAACGATTACCCTGGACTAGAAGACCTGCTTGGAGACATATTCCATTGAGGTGGATTAGGTGAGCATTTCAAATGCTATTATTTGTTTAGTGTTAGAAAAGTAAACATTTGGAGAATTCATGTTCTGCAGGAGAAGTCATGCACGCAGAACAGAATTGCTTATATGGTTTACTCAAAGTCTTCAGTAGTATTTACATAACAAAGAATTGGTTTCTTAAATCATTTTAATACAATTATTTAGTCACTTTATGCTTCTGGAGTAACGAGAGTGACACTATATTATTAAGGCGAATATTTTCCCCTTTAAACAGTTCTGGTAGTAAAAAATACATAGTCAAGTAAATCCAAATTGATCATTCGTAAAACTTCTTCTTTTAAAAATCGTAGTCTTAAAAACCGTCGTACTGTTTAACTGATTCAAATGATGTACACTGTTTTAATTGGAACTCTGAAGAAAAGCAGAACCTGCTTTGTACAATTGATGTTAAATTTGCAGATTTATGCTTTTTGAATTGTCAACTTTTGCTTCTAGTTTAACTCTCCATATTAACACAAGTGATGATATTTCAACATCCTCTAATGAATATTAGCGATTTTAGCTTGACATACATGCCCCATCGACTAGTCAAATGTAGGAACTCTCCCAAAACCTTTTAGAAAACGTAGGTCCTCCTTTTTGGTTAAAATAGAACTTTAAAATTGCCGTCACTGATTTAGGAGACTCTATGCACCATTTAACGATTTCTTTACGGATGTTACATATTCATTGTTGTAGGATTTTTATCTATTAAGAGCATCATTCGAAATGCGGAATTGACATTTTACTTTTGTTACAGATGTACAAGATACCTGTGAGAAATTTGAAGTTCCCTAATTAGCTGCACTACTTGGAGGAGAAAAATCTGTTATGTCACGGACAAAAGTAAGTGTGTACATCTAAATGTTGTTTTGGATGTATAAAGTAAAGGGCTTTTGATATTTACGTAATTTGTGAGCCTCAGCTAGACCTCGAAATTCGATCGGATAGCCAAAAGCTTTAGATTTGGAGAATATTTGGGCCAAAGGAGTAGTTAGGCGCTTTGTGTAGGGGCTCCATTTTGTTAGGTCCGTAAGGTTTGTGGGGAAGTTCGATTTTCGTTACGAGAATATGTTCCCTCATAATGGTTCCCTAGAAGATACAATTCTAGCTTAAGTGGCCAGAAGAATTTATGTTCTGGGATGTCCTTGGGAATATATACCGTAATGAAGTTTGAAATTTTATGCGCGATTGGGCCGGTAGGTCTGGGAGATGTAGGCATTTGTTGAAAGAGGAATAGTGTATTAGGCGAAGGTACAAAAGAAACGTGAACAAAAGGTTTTGCTTTGGCTCCCAAAAGGTAGAGATTCTAATGGTAGTGCACGCAGATGTCGCTTTTCTGGTTGTTAGTTTGTGCATAGAAAAAGTATTTTGCATCAGTCCCCTTAACTTTGTCTGTAGAGGCTGCTAATCGTTTATCGTAAATTTAAACTAACTTTGTACACACTACATGGCTATAGATTGGTGCTGAATGGTGTTGGTTTAAAATTTTCTATATCAGACTTCTTAGCTTTCTCTCTGTTTTCTGTTTCATACATCCAAACGAAATTCTGTTTCCTGCTGAGGATCCGAACTATCACTGGAAAACCCCACGTCGACTTGCTACGAAGGATGCAATTCGAAAACGTCTCTGGGTTAAACGATTACCCTGGACTAGAAGACCTGCTTGGAGACCTATTCCATTGAGGACGATTAGGTGAGCATTTCAAATGCTATTATTTGTTTAGTGTTAGAAAAGTAAACATTTGGAGAATTCATGTTCTGCAGGAGAAGTCATGCACGCAGAAAAGAATTGCTATTAATGGTTTACTCAAAGTCTTCAGTAGTATTTACATAACAAAGGATTTGTTTCTTAAATCATTTTATTACAATTATTTAGTCACTTTATGCTTCTGGAGTAACGAGAGTGACACTATATTATTAAGGCGAATATTTTCCCCTTTAAACAGTTCTGGTAGTAAAAAATACATAGTCCAGTAAATCCAAATTGATCATTCGTAAAACTTCTTCTTTTAAAAATCGTAGTCTTAAAAACCGTCGTACTGTTTAACTGATTCAAATGATGTACACTGTTTTAATTGGAACTCTGAAGAAAAGCAGAACCTGCTTTGTACAATTGATGTTAAATTTGCAGATTTATGCTTTTTGAATTGTCAACTTTTGCTTCTAGTTTACCTCTCCATATTAACACAAGTGATGATATTTCAACATCCTCTCATGAATATTAGTGATTTTAGCTTGACATACATGCCCCATCGACTAGTCAAATGTAGGAACTCTCCCAAAAACTTTTAGAAAACGTAGGTCCTCCTTTTTGGTTAAAATAGAACTTTAAAGTTGCCGTCACTGATTTAGGAGACTCTATGCACCATTTAACGATTTCTTTACGGATTTTAGATATTCATTGTTCTATTAAGAGCATCATTCGAAATGCGGAATTGACATTTTACTTTTGTTACAGACGTAGAAGATACCTGTGAGAAATTTGAAGTTCCCTAATTAGCTGCACTACTTGGAGGAGAGAAATCTGTTATGTCACGGACAAAAGTAAGTGTGTACATCTAAATGTTGTTTTGGATGTGTAAAGTAAAGGGCTTTTGATATTTACGTAATTTGTGAGCCTCAGCTAGACCTCGAAAATCGATCGGATAGCCAAAAGCTTTAGATGTGGAGAATAGTTGGGCCAAAGGAGTAGTTAGGCGCTTAGTGTAGGGGCTCCATTTTGTTAGGTCCGTAAGGTTTGTGGGTTAGTTCGATTTTCGTTACGAGAATATGTTCCCTCATAATGGTTCCCTAGAAGATACAATTCTAGCTTAACTGGCCAGAAGAATTTATGTTCTGGGATGTCCTTGGGAATATATACCGTAATGAAGTTTGAAATTTTATGCGCGATTGGGCCGGTAGGTCTGGGAGATGTAGGCATTTGTTGAAAGAGGAATAGTGTATTAGGCGAAGGTACAAAAGAAACGTGAACAAAAGGTTTGGCTTTGGCTCCCAAAAGGTAGAGATTCTAATGGTAGTGCACGCAGATGTCGCTTTTCTGGTTGTTAGTTTGTGCATAGAAAAAGTATTTTGCATCAGTCCTCTAACTTTGTCTGTAGAGGCTGCTAATCGTTTATCGTAAATTTAAACTAACTTTGTACACACTACATGGCTATAGATTGGTGCTGAATGGTGAAGGTTTAAAATTTTCTATATCAGACTTCTTAGCTTTCTCTCTGTTTTCTGTTTCATACATCCATACGAAATTCTGTTTCCTGCTGAGGATCCGGACTATCACTGGAAAACCCCACGTCGTTTTGCTACGAAGGATGCAATTCGAAAACGTCTCTGGGTTAAACGATTACCCTGGACTAGAAGACCTGCTTGGAGACATATTCCATTGAGGTGGATTAGGTGAGCATTTCAAATGCTATTATTTGTTTAGTGTTAGAAAAGTAAACATTTGGAGAATTCATGTTCTGCAGGAGAAGTCATGCACGCAGAACAGAATTGCTTATATGGTTTACTCAAAGTCTTCAGTAGTATTTACATAACAAAGAATTGGTTTCTTAAATCATTTTAATACAATTATTTAGTCACTTTATGCTTCTGGAGTAACGAGAGTGACACTATATTATTAAGGCGAATATTTTCCCCTTTAAACAGTTCTGGTAGTAAAAAATACATAGTCAAGTAAATCCAAATTGATCATTCGTAAAACTTCTTCTTTTAAAAATCGTAGTCTTAAAAACCGTCGTACTGTTTAACTGATTCAAATGATGTACACTGTTTTAATTGGAACTCTGAAGAAAAGCAGAACCTGCTTTGTACAATTGATGTTAAATTTGCAGATTTATGCTTTTTGAATTGTCAACTTTTGCTTCTAGTTTAACTCTCCATATTAACACAAGTGATGATATTTCAACATCCTCTAATGAATATTAGCGATTTTAGCTTGACATACATGCCCCATCGACTAGTCAAATGTAGGAACTCTCCCAAAACCTTTTAGAAAACGTAGGTCCTCCTTTTTGGTTAAAATAGAACTTTAAAATTGCCGTCACTGATTTAGGAGACTCTATGCACCATTTAACGATTTCTTTACGGATGTTACATATTCATTGTTGTAGGATTTTTATCTATTAAGAGCATCATTCGAAATGCGGAATTGACATTTTACTTTTGTTACAGATGTACAAGATACCTGTGAGAAATTTGAAGTTCCCTAATTAGCTGCACTACTTGGAGGAGAAAAATCTGTTATGTCACGGACAAAAGTAAGTGTGTACATCTAAATGTTGTTTTGGATGTATAAAGTAAAGGGCTTTTGATATTTACGTAATTTGTGAGCCTCAGCTAGACCTCGAAATTCGATCGGATAGCCAAAAGCTTTAGATTTGGAGAATATTTGGGCCAAAGGAGTAGTTAGGCGCTTTGTGTAGGGGCTCCATTTTGTTAGGTCCGTAAGGTTTGTGGGGAAGTTCGATTTTCGTTACGAGAATATGTTCCCTCATAATGGTTCCCTAGAAGATACAATTCTAGCTTAAGTGGCCAGAAGAATTTATGTTCTGGGATGTCCTTGGGAATATATACCGTAATGAAGTTTGAAATTTTATGCGCGATTGGGCCGGTAGGTCTGGGAGATGTAGGCATTTGTTGAAAGAGGAATAGTGTATTAGGCGAAGGTACAAAAGAAACATGAACAAAAGGTTTTGCTTTGGCTCCCAAAAGGTAGAGATTCTAATGGTAGTGCACGCAGATGTCGCTTTTCTGGTTGTTAGTTTGTGCATAGAAAAAGTATTTTGCATCAGTCCCCTTAACTTTGTCTGTAGAGGCTGCTAATCGTTTATCGTAAATTTAAACTAACTTTGTACACACTACATGGCTATAGATTGGTGCTGAATGGTGAAGGTTTAAAATTTTCTATATCAGACTTCTTAGCTTTCTCTCTGTTTTCTGTTTCATACATCCAAACGAAATTCTGTTTCCTGCTGAGGATCCGAACTATCACTGGAAAACCCCACGTCGACTTGCTACGAAGGATGCAATTCGAAAACGTCTCTGGGTTAAACGATTACCCTGGACTAGAAGACCTGCTTGGAGACCTATTCCATTGAGGACGATTAGGTGAGCATTTCAAATGCTATTATTTGTTTAGTGTTAGAAAAGTAAACATTTGGAGAATTCATGTTCTGCAGGAGAAGTCATGCACGCAGAAAAGAATTGCTATTAATGGTTTACTCAAAGTCTTCAGTAGTATTTACATAACAAAGGATTTGTTTCTTAAATCATTTTATTACAATTATTTAGTCACTTTATGCTTCTGGAGTAACGAGAGTGACACTATATTATTAAGGCGAATATTTTCCCCTTTAAACAGTTCTGGTAGTAAAAAATACATAGTCCAGTAAATCCAAATTGATCATTCGTAAAACTTCTTCTTTTAAAAATCGTAGTCTTAAAAACCGTCGTACTGTTTAACTGATTCAAATGATGTACACTGTTTTAATTGGAACTCTCTAGAAAAGCAGAACCTGCTTTGTACAATTGATGTTAAATTTGCAGATTTATGCTTTTTGAATTGTCAACTTTTGCTTCTAGTTTACCTCTCCATATTAACACAAGTGATGATATTTCAACATCCTCTCATGAATATTAGTGATTTTAGCTTGACATACATGCCCCATCGACTAGTCAAATGTAGGAACTCTCCCAAAAACTTTTAGAAAACGTAGGTCCTCCTTTTTGGTTAAAATAGAACTTTAAAGTTGCCGTCACTGATTTAGGAGACTCTATGCACCATTTAACGATTTCTTTACGGATTTTAGATATTCATTGTTCTATTAAGAGCATCATTCGAAATGCGGAATTGACATTTTACTTTTGTTACAGATGTAGAAGATACCTGTGAGAAATGTGAAGTTCCCTAATTAGCTGCACTACTTGGAGGAGAGAAATCTGTTATGTCACGGACAAAAGTAAGTGTGTACATCTAAATGCTGTTTTGGATGTGTAAAATAAAGGGTTTTTTATATTTACGTAATTTGTGAGCCTCAGCTAGACCTCGAAAATCGATCGGATATTCAAAAGCTTTTGATGTGGAGAATAGTTGGGCCAAAGGAGTAGTTAGGCGCTTTGGGTAGGGGCTCCATTTTGTTAGGTCCGTAAGGTTTGTGGGGAAGTTCGATTTTCGTTACGAGAATATGTTCCCTCATAATGGTTCCCTAGAAGATACAATTCTAGCTTAACTGGCCAGAAGAATTTATGTTCTGGGATGTCCTTGGGAATATATACCGTAATGAACTTTGAAATTTTATGCGCGATTGGGCCGGTAGGTCTGGGAGATGTAGGCATTTGTTGAAAGAGGAATAGTGTATTAGGCGAAGGTACAAAAGAAACGTGAACAAAAGGTTTTGCTTTGGCTCCCAAAAGGTAGAGATTCTAATGGTAGTGCACGCAGATGTCGCTTTTCTGGTTGTTAGTTTGTGCATAGAAAAAGTATTTTGCATCAGTCCTCTAACTTTGTCTGTAGAGGCTGCTAATCGTTTATCGTAAATTTAAACTAACTTTGTACACACTACATGGCTATAGATTGGTGCTGAATGGTGAAGGTTTAAAATTATCTATATCAGACTTCTTAGCTTTCTCTCTGTTTTCTGTTTCATACATCCAAACGAAATTCTGTTTCCTGCTGAGGATCCGAACTATCACTGGAAAACCCCACGTCGACTTGCTACGAAGGATGCAATTCGAAAACGTCTCTGGGTTAAACGATTACCCTGGACTAGAAGACCTGCTTGGAGACATATTCCATTGAGGTGGATTAGGTGAGCATTTCAAATGCTATTATTTGTTTAGTGTTAGAAAAGTAAACATTTGGAGAATTCATGTTCTGCAGGAGAAGTCATGCACGCAGAACAGAATTGCTATTAATGGTTTACTCAAAGTCTTCAGTAGTATTTACATAACAAAAAATTTATTTCTTAAATCATTTTATTACAATTATTTAGTCACTTTATGCTTCTGGAGTAACGAGAGTGACACTATATTTTTAAGGCGAATATTTTCCCCTTTAAACAGTTCTGGTAGTAAAAAATACATAGTCCAGTAAATCCAAATTGATCATTCGTAAAACTTCTTCTTTTAAAAATCGTAGTCTTAAAAGCCGTCGTACTGTTTAACTGATTCAAATGCTGTACACTGTTTTAATTGGAACTCTCTAGAAAAGCAGAACCTGCTTTGTACAATTGATGTTAAATTTGCAGATTTATGCTTTTTGAATTGTCAACTTTTGCTTCTAGTTTACCTCTCCATATTAACACAAGTGATGATATTTCAACATCCTCTCATGAATATTAGTGATTTTAGTTTGACATACATGCCCCATCGACTAGTCAAATGTAGGAACTCTCCCAAAACCTTTTAGAAAACGTAGATCCTCCTTTTTGGTTAAAATAGAACTTTAAAATTGCCGTCACTGATTTAGGAGACTCTATGCACCATTTAACGATTTCTTTACGGATGTTACATATTCATTGTTGTAGGATTTTTATCTATTAAGAGCATCATTCGAAATGCGGAATTGACATTTTACTTTTGTTACAGATGTACAAGATACCTGTGAGAAATTTGAAGTTCCCTAATTAGCTGCACTACTTGGAGGAGAAAAATCTGTTATGTCACGGACAAAAGTAAGTGTGTACATCTAAATGTTGTTTTGGATGTATAAAGTAAAGGGCTTTTGATATTTACGTAATTTGTGAGCCTCAGCTAGACCTCGAAATTCGATCGGATAGCCAAAAGCTTTAGATTTGGAGAATATTTGGGCCAAAGGAGTAGTTAGGCGCTTTGTGTAGGGGCTCCATTTTGTTAGGTCCGTAAGGTTTGTGGGGAAGTTCGATTTTCGTTACGAGAATATGTTCCCTCATAATGGTTCCCTAGAAGATACAATTCTAGCTTAAGTGGCCAGAAGAATTTATGTTCTGGGATGTCCTTGGGAATATATACCGTAATGAAGTTTGAAATTTTATGCGCGATTGGGCCGGTAGGTCTGGGAGATGTAGGCATTTGTTGAAAGAGGAATAGTGTATTAGGCGAAGGTACAAAAGAAACATGAACAAAAGGTTTTGCTTTGGCTCCCAAAAGGTAGAGATTCTAATGGTAGTGCACGCAGATGTCGCTTTTCTGGTTGTTAGTTTGTGCATAGAAAAAGTATTTTGCATCAGTCCCCTTAACTTTGTCTGTAGAGGCTGCTAATCGTTTATCGTAAATTTAAACTAACTTTGTACACACTACATGGCTATAGATTGGTGCTGAATGGTGAAGGTTTAAAATTTTCTATATCAGACTTCTTAGCTTTCTCTCTGTTTTCTGTTTCATACATCCAAACGAAATTCTGTTTCCTGCTGAGGATCCGAACTATCACTGGAAAACCCCACGTCGACTTGCTACGAAGGATGCAATTCGAAAACGTCTCTGGGTTAAACGATTACCCTGGACTAGAAGACCTGCTTGGAGACCTATTCCATTGAGGACGATTAGGTGAGCATTTCAAATGCTATTATTTGTTTAGTGTTAGAAAAGTAAACATTTGGAGAATTCATGTTCTGCAGGAGAAGTCATGCACGCAGAAAAGAATTGCTATTAATGGTTTACTCAAAGTCTTCAGTAGTATTTACATAACAAAGGATTTGTTTCTTAAATCATTTTATTACAATTATTTAGTCACTTTATGCTTCTGGAGTAACGAGAGTGACACTATATTATTAAGGCGAATATTTTCCCCTTTAAACAGTTCTGGTAGTAAAAAATACATAGTCCAGTAAATCCAAATTGATCATTCGTAAAACTTCTTCTTTTAAAAATCGTAGTCTTAAAAACCGTCGTACTGTTTAACTGATTCAAATGATGTACACTGTTTTAATTGGAACTCTCTAGAAAAGCAGAACCTGCTTTGTACAATTGATGTTAAATTTGCAGATTTATGCTTTTTGAATTGTCAACTTTTGCTTCTAGTTTACCTCTCCATATTAACACAAGTGATGATATTTCAACATCCTCTCATGAATATTAGTGATTTTAGCTTGACATACATGCCCCATCGACTAGTCAAATGTAGGAACTCTCCCAAAAACTTTTAGAAAACGTAGGTCCTCCTTTTTGGTTAAAATAGAACTTTAAAGTTGCCGTCACTGATTTAGGAGACTCTATGCACCATTTAACGATTTCTTTACGGATTTTAGATATTCATTGTTCTATTAAGAGCATCATTCGAAATGCGGAATTGACATTTTACTTTTGTTACAGATGTAGAAGATACCTGTGAGAAATGTGAAGTTCCCTAATTAGCTGCACTACTTGGAGGAGAGAAATCTGTTATGTCACGGACAAAAGTAAGTGTGTACATCTAAATGCTGTTTTGGATGTGTAAAATAAAGGGTTTTTTATATTTACGTAATTTGTGAGCCTCAGCTAGACCTCGAAAATCGATCGGATATTCAAAAGCTTTTGATGTGGAGAATAGTTGGGCCAAAGGAGTAGTTAGGCGCTTTGGGTAGGGGCTCCATTTTGTTAGGTCCGTAAGGTTTGTGGGGAAGTTCGATTTTCGTTACGAGAATATGTTCCCTCATAATGGTTCCCTAGAAGATACAATTCTAGCTTAACTGGCCAGAAGAATTTATGTTCTGGGATGTCCTTGGGAATATATACCGTAATGAACTTTGAAATTTTATGCGCGATTGGGCCGGTAGGTCTGGGAGATGTAGGCATTTGTTGAAAGAGGAATAGTGTATTAGGCGAAGGTACAAAAGAAACGTGAACAAAAGGTTTTGCTTTGGCTCCCAAAAGGTAGAGATTCTAATGGTAGTGCACGCAGATGTCGCTTTTCTGGTTGTTAGTTTGTGCATAGAAAAAGTATTTTGCATCAGTCCTCTAACTTTGTCTGTAGAGGCTGCTAATCGTTTATCGTAAATTTAAACTAACTTTGTACACACTACATGGCTATAGATTGGTGCTGAATGGTGAAGGTTTAAAATTATCTATATCAGACTTCTTAGCTTTCTCTCTGTTTTCTGTTTCATACATCCAAACGAAATTCTGTTTCCTGCTGAGGATCCGAACTATCACTGGAAAACCCCACGTCGACTTGCTACGAAGGATGCAATTCGAAAACGTCTATGGGTTAAACGATTACCCTGGACTAGAAGACCTGCTTGGAGACATATTCCATTGAGGTGGATTAGGTGAGCATTTCAAATGCTATTATTTGTTTAGTGTTAGAAAAGTAAACATTTGGAGAATTCATGTTCTGCAGGAGAAGTCATGCACGCAGAACAGAATTGCTATTAATGGTTTACTCAAAGTCTTCAGTAGTATTTACATAACAAAAAATTTATTTCTTAAATCATTTTATTACAATTATTTAGTCACTTTATGCTTCTGGAGTAACGAGAGTGACACTATATTTTTAAGGCGAATATTTTCCCCTTTAAACAGTTCTGGTAGTAAAAAATACATAGTCCAGTAAATCCAAATTGATCATTCGTAAAACTTCTTCTTTTAAAAATCGTAGTCTTAAAAGCCGTCGTACTGTTTAACTGATTCAAATGCTGTACACTGTTTTAATTGGAACTCTCTAGAAAAGCAGAACCTGCTTTGTACAATTGATGTTAAATTTGGAGATTTATGCTTTTTGAATTGTCAACTTTTGCTTCTAGTTTACCTCTCCATATTAACACAAGTGATGATATTTCAACATCCTCTCATGAATATTAGTGATTTTAGCTTGACATACATGCCCCATCGACTAGTCAAATGTAGGAACTCTCCCAAAACCTTTTAGAAAACGTAGATCCTCCTTTTTGGTTAAAATAGAACTTTAAAGTTGCCGTCACTGATTTAGGAGACTCTATGCACCATTTAACGATTTCTTTACGGATTTTAGATATTCATTGTTCTATTAAGAGCATCATTCGAAATGCGGAATTGACATTTTACTTTTGTTACAGATGTAGAAGATACCTGTGAGAAATGTGAAGTTCCCTAATTAGCTGCACTACTTGGAGGAGAGAAATCTGTTATGTCACGGACAAAAGTAAGTGTGTACATCTAAATGCTGTTTTGGATGTGTAAAATAAAGGGTTTTTTATATTTACGTAATTTGTGAGCCTCAGCTAGACCTCGAAAATCGATCGGATATTCAAAAGCTTTTGATGTGGAGAATAGTTGGGCCAAAGGAGTAGTTAGGCGCTTTGGGTAGGGGCTCCATTTTGTTAGGTCCGTAAGGTTTGTGGGGAAGTTCGATTTTCGTTACGAGAATATGTTCCCTCAAAATGGTTCCCTAGAAGATACAATTCTAGCTTAACTGGCCAGAAGAATTTATGTTCTGGGATGTCCTTGGGAATATATACCGTAATGAACTTTGAAATTTTATGCGCGATTGGGCCGGTAGGTCTGGGAGATGTAGGCATTTGTTGAAAGAGGAATAGTGTATTAGGCGAAGGTACAAAAGAAACGTGAACAAAAGGTTTTGCTTTGGCTCTCAAAATGTAGAGATTCTAATGGTAGTGCACGCAGATGTCGCTTTTCTGGTTGTTACTTTGTGCATAGAAAAAGTATTTTGCATCAGTCCTCTAACTTAGTCTGTAGAGGCTGCTAATCGTTTATCGTAAATTTAAACTAACTTTGTACACACTACATGGCTATAGATTGGTGCTGAATGGTGAAGGTTTAAAATTTTCAATATCAGACGTCTTAGCTTTCTCTCTGTTTTCTGTTTCATACATCCAAACGAAATTCTGTTTCCTGCTGCGGATCCGAGCTAACACTGTAAAACCCCACGTCGACTTTCTACGAAGGATTCAATTCGAAAACCTCTCTGGGTGAAACGATTACCCTGGACTAGAAGACGTGCTTGGAGACATATTCCATTGAGGTGGATTAGGTGAGCATTTCAAATGCTATTATTTGTTTAGTGTTAGAAAAGTAAACATTTGGAGAATTCATGTTCTGCAGGAGAAGTCATGCACGCAGAAAAGAATTGCTATTAATGGTTTACTCAAAGTCTTCAGTAGTATTTACATAACAAAGAATTTGTTTCTTAAATCATTTTATTACAATTATTTAGTCACTTTATGCTTCTGGAGTAACGAGAGTGACACTATATTTTTAAGGCGAATATTTTCCCCTTTAAACAGTTCTGGTAGTAAAAAATACATAGTCCAGTAAATCCAAATTGATCATTCGTAAAACTTCTTCTTTTAAAAATCGTAGTCTTAAAAGCCGTCGTACTGTTTAACTGATTCAAATGATGTACACTGTTTTAATTGGAACTCTCTAGAAAAGCAGAACCTGCTTTGTACAATTGATGTTAAATTTGCAGATTTATGCTTTTTGAATTGTCAACTTTTGCTTCTAGTTTACCTCTCCATATTAACACAAGTGATGATATTTCAACATCCTCTCATGAATATTAGTGATTTTAGCTTGACATACATGCCCCATCGACTAGTCAAATGTAGGAACTCTCCCAAAACCTTTTAGAAAACGTAGGTCCTCCTTTTTGGTTAAAATAGAACTTTAAAATTGCCCTCACTGATTTAGGAGACTCTATGCACCATTTAACGATTTCTTTACGGATTTTAGATATTCATTGTTGTAGGATTTTTATCTATTAAGAGCATCATTCGAAATGCGGAATTGACATTTTACTTTTGTTACAGATGTAGAAGATACCTGTGAGAAATTTGAAGTTCCCTAATTAGCTGCACTACTTGGAGGAGAGAAATCTGTTATGTCACGGACAAAAGTAAGTGTGTACATCTAAATGTTGTTTTGGATGTGTAAAGTAAAGGGCTTTTGATATTTACGTAATTTGTGAGCCTCAGCTAGACCTCGAAAATCGATCGGATAGCCAAAAGCTTTAGATGTGGAGAATAGTTGGGCCAAAGGAGTAGTTAGGCGCTTAGTGTAGGGGCTCCATTTTGTTAGGTCCGTAAGGTTTGTGGGGAAGTTCGATTTTCGTTACGAGAATATGTTCCCTCATAATGGTTCCCTAGAAGATACAATTCTAGCTTAACTGGCCAGAAGAATTTATGTTCTGGGATGTCCTTGGGAATATATACCGTAATGAACTTTGAAATTTTATGCGCGATTGGGCCGGTAGGTCTGGGAGATGTAGGCATTTGTTGAAAGAGGAATAGTGTATTAGGCGAAGGTACAAAAGAAACGTGAACAAAAGGTTTTGCTTTGGCTCCCAAAAGGTAGAGATTCTAATGGTAGTGCACGCAGATGTCGCTTTTCTGGTTGTTAGTTTGTGCATAGAAAAAGTATTTTGCATCAGTCCTCTAACTTTGTCTGTAGAGGCTGCTAATCGTTTATCGTAAATTTAAACTAACTTTGTACACACTACATGGCTATAGATTGGTGCTGAATGGTGAAGGTTTAAAATTTTCTATATCAGACTTCTTAGCTTTCTCTCTGTTTTCTGTTTCATACATCCAAACGAAATTCTGTTTCCTGCTGAGGATCCGGACTATCACTGGAAAACCCCACGTCGTTTTGCTACGAAGGATGCAATTCGAAAACGTCTCTGGGTTAAACGATTACCCTGGACTAGAAGACCTGCTTGGAGACATATTCCATTGAGGTGGATTAGGTGAGCATTTCAAATGCTATTATTTGTTTAGTGTTAGAAAAGTAAACATTTGGAGAATTCATGTTCTGCAGGAGAAGTCATGCACGCAGAACAGAATTGCTTATATGGTTTACTCAAAGTCTTCAGTAGTATTTACATAACAAAGAATTTGTTTCTTAAATCATTTTATTACAATTATTTAGTCACTTTATGATTCTGCAGTAACGAGAGTGACACTATATTATTAAGGCGAATATTTTCCCCTTTAAACAGTTCTGGTAGTAAAAAATACATAGTCCAGTAAATCCAAAGTGATCATTCGTAAAACTTCTTCTTTTAAAAATCGTAGCCTTAAAAGCCGTCGTACTGTTTAACTGATTCAAATGATGTACACTGTTTTAATTGGAACTCTCTAGAAAAGCAGAACCTGCTTTGTACAATTGATGTTAAATTTGCAGATTTATGCTTTTTGAATTGTCAACTTTTGCTTCTAGTTTACCTCTCCATATTAACACAAGTGATGATATTTCAACATCCTCTCATGAATATTAGTGATTTTAGCTTGACATACATGCCCCAACGACTAGTAAAATGTAGGAACTCTCCCAAAACCTTTTAGAAAACGTAGGTCCTCCTTTTTGTTTAAAATAGAACTTTAGAGTTGCCGTCACTGATTTAGGAGACTCTATGCACCATTTAACGATTTCTATACGGATTTTAGATATTCATTGTTCTATTAAGAGCATCATTCGAAATGCGGAATTGACATTTTACTTTTGTTACAGATGTAGAAGATACCTGTGAGAAATGTGAAGTTCCCTAATTAGCTGCACTACTTGGAGGAGAGAAATCTGTTATGTCACGGACAAAAGTAAGTGTGTACATCTAAATGTTGTTTTGGATGTGTAAAGTAAAGGGCTTTTGATATTTACGTAATTTGTGAGCCTCAGCTAGACCTCGAAAATCGATCGGATAGCCAAAAGCTTTAGATGTGGAGAATAGTTGGGCCAAAGGAGTAGTTAGGCGCTTTGGGTAGGGGCTCCATTTTGTTAGGTCCGTAAGGTTTGTGGGGAAGTTCGATTTTCGTTACGAGAATATGTTCCCTCATAATGGTTCCCTAGAAGATACAATTCTAGCTTAACTGGCCAGAAGAATTTATGTTCTGGGATGTCCTTGGGAATATATACCGTAATGAACTTTGAAATTTTATGCGCGATTGGGCCGGTAGGTCTGGGAGATGTAGGCATTTGTTGAAAGAGGAATAGTGTATTAGGCGAAGGTACAAAAGAAACGTGAACAAAAGGTTTTGCTTTGGCTCCCAAAAGGTAGAGATTGTAATGGTAGTGCACGCAGATGTCGCTTTTCTGGTTGTTAATTTGTGCATAGAAAAAGTATTTTGCATCAGTCCTCTAACTTTGTCTGTAGAGGCTGCTAATCGTTTATCGTAAATTTAAACTAACTTTGTACACACTACATGGCTATAGATTGGTGCTGAATGGTGAAGGTTTAAAATTTTCTATATCAGACTTCTTAGCTTTCTCTCTGTTTTCTGTTTCATACATCCAAACGAAATTCTGTTTCCTGCTGAGGATCCGAACTATCACTGGAAAACCCCACGTCGACTTGCTACGAAGGATGCAATTCGAAAACGTCTCTGGGTTAAACGATTACCCTGGACTAGAAGACCTGCTTGGAGACATATTCCATTGAGGTGGATTAGGTGAGCATTTCAAATGCTATTATTTGTTTAGTGTTAGAAAAGTAAACATTTGGAGAATTCATGTTCTGCAGGAGAAGTCATGCACGCAGAACAGAATTGCTATTAATGGTTTACTCAAAGTCTTCAGTAGTATTTACATAACAAAGAATTTGTTTCTTAAATCATTTTATTACAATTATTTAGTCACTTTATGCTTCTGGAGTAACGAGAGTGACACTATATTTTTAAGGCGAATATTTTCCCCTTTAAACAGTTCTGGTAGTAAAAAATACATAGTCCAGTAAATCCAAATTGATCATTCGTAAAACTTCTTCTTTTAAAAATCGTAGTCTTAAAAGCCGTCGTACTGTTTAACTGATTCAAATGATGTACACTGTTTTAATTGGAACTCTCTAGAATAGCAGAACCTGCTTTGTACAATTGATGTTAAATTTGCAGATTTATGCTTTTTGAATTGTCAACTTTTGCTTCTAGTTTACCTCTCCATATTAACACAAGTGATGATATTTCAACATCCTCTCATGAATATTAGTGATTTTAGCTTGACATACATGCCCCATCGACTAGTCAAATGTAGGAACTCTCCCAAAACCTTTTAGAAAACGTAGGTCCTCCTTTTTGGTTAAAATAGAACTTTAAAATTGCCCTCACTGATTTAGGAGACTCTATGCACCATTTAACGATTTCTTTACGGATTTTAGATATTCATTGTTGTAGGATTTTTATCTATTAAGAGCATCATTCGAAATGCGGAATTGACATTTTACTTTTGTTCCAGATGTAGAAGATACCTGTGAGAAATGTGAAGTTCCCTAATTAGCTGCACTACTTGGAGGAGAGAAATCTGTTATGTCACGGACAAAAGTAAGTGTGTACATCTAAATGTTGTTTTGGATGTGTAAAGTAAAGGGCTTTTGATATTTACGTAATTTGTGAGCCTCAGCTAGACCTCGAAAATCGATCGGATAGCCAAAAGCTTTAGATGTGGAGAATAGTTGGGCCAAAGGAGTAGTTAGGCGCTTTGGGTAGGGGCTCCATTTTGTTAGGTCCGTAAGGTTTGTTGGGAAGTTTTCGTTACGAGAATATGTTCCCTCAAAATGGTTCCCTAGAAGATACAATTCTAGCTTAACTGGCCAGAAGAATTTATGTTCTGGGATGTCCTTGGGAATATATACCCTAATGAACTTTGAAATTTTATGCGCGATTGGGCCGGTAGGTCTGGGAGATGTAGGCATTTGTTGAAAGAGGAATAGTGTATTAGGCGAAGGTACAAAAGAAACGTGAACAAAAGGTTTTGCTTTGGCTCTCAAAATGTAGAGATTCTAATGGTAGTGCACGCAGATGTCGCTTTTCTGGTTGTTAGTTTGTGCATAGAAAAAGTATTTTGCATCAGTCCTCTAACTTTGTCTGTAGAGGCTGCTAATCGTTTATCGTAAATTTAAACTAACTTTGTACACACTACATGGCTATAGATTGGTGCTGAATGGTGAAGGTTTAAAATTTTCAATTTCAGACGTCTTAGCTTTCTCTCTGTTTTCTGTTTCATACATCCAAACGAAATTCTGTTTCCTGCTGCGGATTCGAGCTAACACTGTAAAACCCCACGTCGACTAGCTACGAAGGATTCAATTCGAAAACGTCTCTGGGTTAAACGATTACCCTGGACTAGAAGACCTGCTTGGAGACATATTCCATTGAGGTGGATTAGGTGAGCATTTCAAATGCTATTATTTGTTTAGTGTTAGAAAAGTAAACATTTGGAGAATTCATGTTCTGCAGGAGAAGTCATGCACGCAGAACAGAATTGCTATTAATGGTTTACTCAAAGTCTTCAATAGTATTTACATAACAAAGAATTTGTTTCTTAAATCATTTTATTACAATTATTTAGTCACTTTATGCTTCTGGAGTAACGAGAGTGACACTATATTTTTAAGGCGAATATTTTCCCCTTTAAACAGTTCTGGTAGTAAAAAATACATAGTCCAGTAAATCCAAATTGATCATTCGTAAAACTTCTTCTTTTAAAAATCGTAGTCTTAAAAGCCGTCGTACTGTTTAACTGATTCAAATGATGTACACTGTTTTAATTGGAACTCTCTAGAATAGCAGAACCTGCTTTGTACAATTGATGTTAAATTTGCAGATTTATGCTTTTTGAATTGTCAACTTTTGCTTCTAGTTTACCTCTCCATATTAACACAAGTGATGATATTTCAACATCCTCTCATGAATATTAGTGATTTTAGCTTGACATACATGCCCCATCGACTAGTCAAATGTAGGAACTCTCCCAAAACCTTTTAGAAAACGTAGGTCCTCCTTTTTGGTTAAAACAGAACTTTAAAATTGCCCTCACTGATTTAGGAGACTCTATGCACCATTTAACGATTTCTTTACGGATTTTAGATATTCATTGTTGTAGGATTTTTATCTATTAAGAGCATCATTCGAAATGCGGAATTGACATTTTACTTTTGTTCCAGATGTAGAAGATACCTGTGAGAAATGTGAAGTTCCCTAATTAGCTGCACTACTTGGAGGAGAGAAATCTGTTATGTCACGGACAAAAGTAAGTGTGTACATCTAAATGTTGTTTTGGATGTGTAAAGTAAAGGGCTTTTGATATTTACGTAATTTGTGAGCCTCAGCTAGACCTCGAAAATCGATCGGATAGCCAAAAGCTTTAGATGTGGAGAATAGTTGGGCCAAAGGAGTAGTTAGGCGCTTTGGGTAGGGGCTCCATTTTGTTAGGTCCGTAAGGTTTGTGGGGAAGTTCGATTTTCGTTACGAGAATATGTTCCCTCATAATGGTTCCCTAGAAGATACAATTCTAGCTTAACTGGCCAGAAGAATTTATGTTCTGGGATGTCCTTGGGAATATATACCGTAATGAACTTTGAAATTTTATGCGCGATTGGGCCGGTAGGTCTGGGAGATGTAGGCATTTGTTGAAAGAGGAATAGTGTATTAGGCGAAGGTACAAAAGAAACGTGAACAAAAGGTTTTGCTTTGGCTCCCAAAAGGTAGAGATTCTAATGGTAGTGCACGCAGATGTCGCTTTTCTGGTTGTTAGTTTGTGCATACAAAAAGTATTTTGCATCAGTCCTCTAACTTTGTCTGTAGAGGCTGCTAATCGTTTATCGTAAATTTAAACTAACTTTGTACACACTACATGGCTATAGATTGGTGCTGAATGGTGAAGGTTTAAAATTTTCTATATCAGACTTCTTAGCTTTCTCTCTGTTTTCTGTTTCATACATCCAAACGAAATTCTGTTTCCTGCTGAGGATCCGAACTATCACTGGAAAACCCCACGTCGACTTGCTACGAAGGATGCAATTCGAAAACGTCTCTGGGTTAAACGATTACCCTGGACTAGAAGACCTGCTTGGAGACATATTCCATTGAGGTGGATTAGGTGAGCATTTCAAATGCTATTATTTGTTTAGTGTTAGAAAAGTAAACATTTGTAGAATTCATGTTCTGCAGGAGAAGTCATGCACGCAGAACAGAATTGCTATTAATGGTTTACTCAAAGTCTTCAGTAGTATTTACATAACAAAGAATTTGTTTCTTAAATCATTTTATTACAATTATTTAGTCACTTTATGCTTCTGGAGTAACGAGAGTGACACTATATTTTTAAGGCGAATATTTTCCCCTTTAAACAGTTCTGGTAGTAAAAAATACATAGTCCAGTAAATCCAAATTGATCATTCGCAAAACTTCTTCTTTTAAAAATCGTGGTCTTAAAAGCCGTCGTACTGTTTAACTGATTCAAATGATGTACACTGTTTTAATTGGAACTCTCTAGAATAGCAGAACCTGCTTTGTACAATTGATGTTAAATTTGCAGATTTATGCTTTTTGAATTGTCAACTTTTGCTTCTAGTTTACCTCTCCATATTAACACAAGTGATGATATTTCAACATCCTCTCATGAATATTAGTGATTTTAGCTTGACATACATGCCCCATCGACTAGTCAAATGTAGGAACTCTCCCAAAACCTTTTAGAAAACGTAGGTCCTCCTTTTTGGTTAAAACAGAACTTTAAAATTGCCCTCACTGATTTAGGAGACTCTATGCACCATTTAACGATTTCTTTACGGATTTTAGATATTCATTGTTGTAGGATTTTTATCTATTAAGAGCATCATTCGAAATGCGGAATTGACATTTTACTTTTGTTCCAGATGTAGAAGATACCTGTGAGAAATGTGAAGTTCCCTAATTAGCTGCACTACTTGGAGGAGAGAAATCTGTTATGTCACGGACAAAAGTAAGTGTGTACATCTAAATGTTGTTTTGGATGTGTAAAGTAAAGGGCTTTTGATATTTACGTAATTTGTGAGCCTCAGCTAGACCTCGAAAATCGATCGGATAGCCAAAAGCTTTAGATGTGGAGAATAGTTGGGCCAAAGGAGTAGTTAGGCGCTTTGGGTAGGGGCTCCATTTTGTTAGGTCCGTAAGGTTTGTGGGGAAGTTCGATTTTCGTTACGAGAATATGTTCCCTCATAATGGTTCCCTAGAAGATACAATTCTAGCTTAACTGGCCAGAAGAATTTATGTTCTGGGATGTCCTTGGGAATATATACCGTAATGAACTTTGAAATTTTATGCGCGATTGGGCCGGTAGGTCTGGGAGATGTAGGCATTTGTTGAAAGAGGAATAGTGTATTAGGCGAAGGTACAAAAGAAACGTGAACAAAAGGTTTTGCTTTGGCTCCCAAAAGGTAGAGATTCTAATGGTAGTGCACGCAGATGTCGCTTTTCTGGTTGTTAGTTTGTGCATACAAAAAGTATTTTGCATCAGTCCTCTAACTTTGTCTGTAGAGGCTGCTAATCGTTTATCGTAAATTTAAACTAACTTTGTACACACTACATGGCTATAGATTGGTGCTGAATGGTGAAGGTTTAAAATTTTCTATATCAGACTTCTTAGCTTTCTCTCTGTTTTCTGTTTCATACATCCAAACGAAATTCTGTTTCCTGCTGAGGATCCGAACTATCACTGGAAAACCCCACGTCGACTTGCTACGAAGGATGCAATTCGAAAACGTCTCTGGGTTAAACGATTACCCTGGACTAGAAGACCTGCTTGGAGACATATTCCATTGAGGTGGATTAGGTGAGCATTTCAAATGCTATTATTTGTTTAGTGTTAGAAAAGTAAACATTTGTAGAATTCATGTTCTGCAGGAGAAGTCATGCACGCAGAACAGAATTGCTATTAATGGTTTACTCAAAGTCTTCAGTAGTATTTACATAACAAAGAATTTGTTTCTTAAATCATTTTATTACAATTATTTAGTCACTTTATGCTTCTGGAGTAACGAGAGTGACACTATATTTTTAAGGCGAATATTTTCCCCTTTAAACAGTTCTGGTAGTAAAAAATACATAGTCCAGTAAATCCAAATTGATCATTCGCAAAACTTCTTCTTTTAAAAATCGTGGTCTTAAAAGCCGTCGTACTGTTTAACTGATTCAAATGATGTACACTGTTTTAATTGGAACTCTGAAGAAAAGCAGAACCTGCTTTGTACAATTGATGTTAAATTTGCAGATTTATGCTTTTTGAATTGTCAACTTTTGCTTCTAGTTTAACTCTCCATATTAACACAAGTGATGATATTTCAACATCCTCTAATGAATATTAGCGATTTTAGCTTGACATACATGCCCCATCGACTAGTCAAATGTAGGAACTCTCCCAAAACCTTTTAGAAAACGTAGGTCCTCCTTTTTGGTTAAAATAGAACTTTAAAATTGCCGTCACTGATTTAGGAGACTCTATGCACCATTTAACGATTTCTTTACGGATGTTACATATTCATTGTTGTAGGATTTTTATCTATTAAGAGCATCATTCGAAATGCGGAATTGACATTTTACTTTTGTTACAGATGTACAAGATACCTGTGAGAAATTTGAAGTTCCCTAATTAGCTGCACTACTTGGAGGAGAAAAATCTGTTATGTCACGGACAAAAGTAAGTGTGTACATCTAAATGTTGTTTTGGATGTATAAAGTAAAGGGCTTTTGATATTTACGTAATTTGTGAGCCTCAGCTAGACCTCGAAATTCGATCGGATAGCCAAAAGCTTTAGATTTGGAGAATATTTGGGCCAAAGGAGTAGTTAGGCGCTTTGTGTAGGGGCTCCATTTTGTTAGGTCCGTAAGGTTTGTGGGGAAGTTCGATTTTCGTTACGAGAATATGTTCCCTCATAATGGTTCCCTAGAAGATACAATTCTAGCTTAAGTGGCCAGAAGAATTTATGTTCTGGGATGTCCTTGGGAATATATACCGTAATGAAGTTTGAAATTTTATGCGCGATTGGGCCGGTAGGTCTGGGAGATGTAGGCATTTGTTGAAAGAGGAATAGTGTATTAGGCGAAGGTACAAAAGAAACATGAACAAAAGGTTTTGCTTTGGCTCCCAAAAGGTAGAGATTCTAATGGTAGTGCACGCAGATGTCGCTTTTCTGGTTGTTAGTTTGTGCATAGAAAAAGTATTTTGCATCAGTCCCCTTAACTTTGTCTGTAGAGGCTGCTAATCGTTTATCGTAAATTTAAACTAACTTTGTACACACTACATGGCTATAGATTGGTGCTGAATGGTGAAGGTTTAAAATTTTCTATATCAGACTTCTTAGCTTTCTCTCTGTTTTCTGTTTCATACATCCAAACGAAATTCTGTTTCCTGCTGAGGATCCGAACTATCACTGGAAAACCCCACGTCGACTTGCTACGAAGGATGCAATTCGAAAACGTCTCTGGGTTAAACGATTACCCTGGACTAGAAGACCTGCTTGGAGACCTATTCCATTGAGGACGATTAGGTGAGCATTTCAAATGCTATTATTTGTTTAGTGTTAGAAAAGTAAACATTTGGAGAATTCATGTTCTGCAGGAGAAGTCATGCACGCAGAAAAGAATTGCTATTAATGGTTTACTCAAAGTCTTCAGTAGTATTTACATAACAAAGGATTTGTTTCTTAAATCATTTTATTACAATTATTTAGTCACTTTATGCTTCTGGAGTAACGAGAGTGACACTATATTATTAAGGCGAATATTTTCCCCTTTAAACAGTTCTGGTAGTAAAAAATACATAGTCCAGTAAATCCAAATTGATCATTCGTAAAACTTCTTCTTTTAAAAATCGTAGTCTTAAAAACCGTCGTACTGTTTAACTGATTCAAATGATGTACACTGTTTTAATTGGAACTCTCTAGAAAAGCAGAACCTGCTTTGTACAATTGATGTTAAATTTGCAGATTTATGCTTTTTGAATTGTCAACTTTTGCTTCTAGTTTACCTCTCCATATTAACACAAGTGATGATATTTCAACATCCTCTCATGAATATTAGTGATTTTAGCTTGACATACATGCCCCATCGACTAGTCAAATGTAGGAACTCTCCCAAAAACTTTTAGAAAACGTAGGTCCTCCTTTTTGGTTAAAATAGAACTTTAAAGTTGCCGTCACTGATTTAGGAGACTCTATGCACCATTTAACGATTTCTTTACGGATTTTAGATATTCATTGTTCTATTAAGAGCATCATTCGAAATGCGGAATTGACATTTTACTTTTGTTACAGATGTAGAAGATACCTGTGAGAAATGTGAAGTTCCCTAATTAGCTGCACTACTTGGAGGAGAGAAATCTGTTATGTCACGGACAAAAGTAAGTGTGTACATCTAAATGTTGTTTTGGATGTGTAAAGTAAAGGGCTTTTGATATTTACGTAATTTGTGAGCCTCAGCTAGACCTCGAAAATCGATCGGATAGCCAAAAGCTTTAGATGTGGAGAATAGTTGGGCCAAAGGAGTAGTTAGGCGCTTTGGGTAGGGGCTCCATTTTGTTAGGTCCGTAAGGTTTGTGGGGAAGTTCGATTTTCGTTACGAGAATATGTTCCCTCATAATGGTTCCCTAGAAGATACAATTCTAGCTTAACTGGCCAGAAGAATTTATGTTCTGGGATGTCCTTGGGAATATATACCGTAATGAACTTTGAAATTTTATGCGCGATTGGGCCGGTAGGTCTGGGAGATGTAGGCATTTGTTGAAAGAGGAATAGTGTATTAGGCGAAGGTACAAAAGAAACGTGAACAAAAGGTTTTGCTTTGGCTCCCAAAAGGTAGAGATTCTAATGGTAGTGCACGCAGATGTCGCTTTTCTGGTTGTTAGTTTGTGCATAGAAAAAGTATTTTGCATCAGTCCTCTAACTTTGTCTGTAGAGGCTGCTAATCGTTTATCGTAAATTTAAACTAACTTTGTACACACTACATGGCTATAGATTGGTGCTGAATGGTGAAGGTTTAAAATTTTCTATATCAGACTTCTTAGCTTTCTCTCTGTTTTCTGTTTCATACATCCAAACGAAATTCTGTTTCCTGCTGAGGATCCGAACTATCACTGGAAAACCCCACGTCGACTTGCTACGAAGGATGCAATTCGAAAACGTCTCTGGGTTAAACGATTACCCTGGACTAGAAGACCTGCTTGGAGACATATTCCATTGAGGTGGATTAGGTGAGCATTTCAAATGCTATTATTTGTTTAGTGTTAGAAAAGTAAACATTTGGAGAATTCATGTTCTGCAGGAGAAGTCATGCACGCAGAACAGAATTGATATTAATGGTTTACTCAAAGTCTTCAGTAGTATTTACATAACAAAGAATTTGTTTCTTAAATCATTTTATTACAATTATTTAGTCACTTTATGCTTCTGGAGTAACGAGAGTGACACTATATTTTTAAGGCGAATATTTTCCCCTTTAAACAGTTCTGGTAGTAAAAAATACATAGTCCAGTAAATCCAAATTGATCATTCGCAAAACTTCTTCTTTTAAAAATCGTGGTCTTAAAAGCCGTCGTACTGTTTAACTGATTCAAATGATGTACACTGTTTTAATTGGAACTCTCTAGAAAAGCAGAACCTGCTTTGTACAATTGATGTTAAATTTGCAGATTTATGCTTTTTGAATTGTCAACTTTTGCTTCTAGTTTACCTCTCCATATTAACACAAGTGATGATATTTCAACATCCTCTCATGAATATTAGTGATTTTAGCTTGACATACATGCCCCATCGACTAGTCAAATGTAGGAACTCTCCCAAAACCTTTTAGAAAACGTAGATCCTCCTTTTTGGTTAAAATAGAACTTTAAAGTTGCCGTCACTGATTTAGGAGACTCTATGCACCATTTAACGATTTCTTTACGGATTTTAGATATTCATTGTTCTAGGATTTTTGTGTATTAAGAGCATCATTCGAAATGCGGAATTGACATTTTACTTTTGTTCCAGATGTAGAAGATACCTGTGAGAAATGTGAAGTTCCCTAATTAGCTGCACTACTTGGAGGAGAGAAATCTGTTATGTCACGGACAAAAGTAAGTGTGTACATCTAAATGTTGTTTTGGATGTGTAAAGTAAAGGGCTTTTGATATTTACGTAATTTGTGAGCCTCAGCTAGACCTCGAAAATCGATCGGATAGCCAAAAGCTTTAGATGTGGAGAATAGTTGGGCCAAAGGAGTAGTTAGGCGCTTTGGGTAGGGGCTCCATTTTGTTAGGTCCGTAAGGTTTGTGGGGAAGTTCGATTTTCGTTACGAGAATATGTTCCCTCATAATGGTTCCCTAGAAGATACAATTCTAGCTTAACTGGCCAGAAGAATTTATGTTCTGGGATGTCCTTGGGAATATATACCGTAATGAACTTTGAAATTTTATGCGCGATTGGGCCGGTAGGTCTGGGAGATGTAGGCATTTGTTGAAAGAGGAATAGTGTATTAGGCGAAGGTACAAAAGAAACGTGAACAAAAGGTTTTGCTTTGGCTCCCAAAAGGTAGAGATTGTAATGGTAGTGCACGCAGATGTCGCTTTTCTGGTTGTTAATTTGTGCATAGAAAAAGTATTTTGCATCAGTCCTCTAACTTTGTCTGTAGAGGCTGCTAATCGTTTATCGTAAATTTAAACTAACTTTGTACACACTACATGGCTATAGATTGGTGCTGAATGGTGAAGGTTTAAAATTTTCTATATCAGACTTCTTAGCTTTCTCTCTGTTTTCTGTTTCATACATCCAAACGAAATTCTGTTTCCTGCTGAGGATCCGAACTATCACTGGAAAACCCCACGTCGACTTGCTACGAAGGATGCAATTCGAAAACGTCTCTGGGTTAAACGATTACCCTGGACTAGAAGACCTGCTTGGAGACATATTCCATTGAGGTGGATTAGGTGAGCATTTCAAATGCTATTATTTGTTTAGTGTTAGAAAAGTAAACATTTGGAGAATTCATGTTCTGCAGGAGAAGTCATGCACGCAGAACAGAATTGCTATTATGGTTTACTCAAAGTCTTCAGTAGTATTTACATAACAAAGAATTTGTTTCTTAAATCATTTTATTACAATTATTTAGTCACTTTATGCTTCTGGAGTAACGAGAGTGACACTATATTTTTAAGGCGAATATTTTCCCCTTTAAACAGTTCTGGTAGTAAAAAATACATAGTCCAGTAAATCCAAATTGATCATTCGTAAAACTTCTTCTTTTAAAAATCGTAGTCTTAAAAGCCGTCGTACTGTTTAACTGATTCAAATGATGTACACTGTTTTAATTGGAACTCTCTAGAATAGCAGAACCTGCTTTGTACAATTGATGTTAAATTTGCAGATTTATGCTTTTTGAATTGTCAACTTTTGCTTCTAGTTTACCTCTCCATATTAACACAAGTGATGATATTTCAACATCCTCTCATGAATATTAGTGATTTTAGCTTGACATACATGCCCCATCGACTAGTCAAATGTAGGAACTCTCCCAAAACCTTTTAGAAAACGTAGGTCCTCCTTTTTGGTTAAAATAGAACTTTAAAATTGCCCTCACTGATTTAGGAGACTCTATGCACCATTTAACGATTTCTTTACGGATTTTAGATATTCATTGTTGTAGGATTTTTATCTATTAAGAGCATCATTCGAAATGCGGAATTGACATTTTACTTTTGTTCCAGATGTAGAAGATACCTGTGAGAAATGTGAAGTTCCCTAATTAGCTGCACTACTTGGAGGAGAGAAATCTGTTATGTCACGGACAAAAGTAAGTGTGTACATCTAAATGTTGTTTTGGATGTGTAAAGTAAAGGGCTTTTGATATTTACGTAATTTGTGAGCCTCAGCTAGACCTCGAAAATCGATCGGATAGCCAAAAGCTTTAGATGTGGAGAATAGTTGGGCCAAAGGAGTAGTTAGGCGCTTTGGGTAGGGGCTCCATTTTGTTAGGTCCGTAAGGTTTGTTGGGAAGTTTTCGTTACGAGAATATGTTCCCTCAAAATGGTTCCCTAGAAGATACAATTCTAGCTTAACTGGCCAGAAGAATTTATGTTCTGGGATGTCCTTGGGAATATATACCCTAATGAACTTTGAAATTTTATGCGCGATTGGGCCGGTAGGTCTGGGAGATGTAGGCATTTGTTGAAAGAGGAATAGTGTATTAGGCGAAGGTACAAAAGAAACGTGAACAAAAGGTTTTGCTTTGGCTCTCAAAATGTAGAGATTCTAATGGTAGTGCACGCAGATGTCGCTTTTCTGGTTGTTAGTTTGTGCATAGAAAAAGTATTTTGCATCAGTCCTCTAACTTTGTCTGTAGAGGCTGCTAATCGTTTATCGTAAATTTAAACTAACTTTGTACACACTACATGGCTATAGATTGGTGCTGAATGGTGAAGGTTTAAAATTTTCAATTTCAGACGTCTTAGCTTTCTCTCTGTTTTCTGTTTCATACATCCAAACGAAATTCTGTTTCCTGCTGCGGATTCGAGCTAACACTGTAAAACCCCACGTCGACTAGCTACGAAGGATTCAATTCGAAAACGTCTCTGGGTTAAACGATTACCCTGGACTAGAAGACCTGCTTGGAGACATATTCCATTGAGGTGGATTAGGTGAGCATTTCAAATGCTATTATTTGTTTAGTGTTAGAAAAGTAAACATTTGGAGAATTCATGTTCTGCAGGAGAAGTCATGCACGCAGAACAGAATTGCTATTAATGGTTTACTCAAAGTCTTCAATAGTATTTACATAACAAAGAATTTGTTTCTTAAATCATTTTATTACAATTATTTAGTCACTTTATGCTTCTGGAGTAACGAGAGTGACACTATATTTTTAAGGCGAATATTTTCCCCTTTAAACAGTTCTGGTAGTAAAAAATACATAGTCCAGTAAATCCAAATTGATCATTCGTAAAACTTCTTCTTTTAAAAATCGTAGTCTTAAAAGCCGTCGTACTGTTTAACTGATTCAAATGATGTACACTGTTTTAATTGGAACTCTCTAGAATAGCAGAACCTGCTTTGTACAATTGATGTTAAATTTTCAGATTTATGCTTTTTGAATTGTCAACTTTTGCTTCTAGTTTACCTCTCCATATTAACACAAGTGATGATATTTCAACATCCTCTCATGAATATTAGTGATTTTAGCTTGACATACATGCCCCATCGACTAGTCAAATGTAGGAACTCTCCCAAAACCTTTTAGAAAACGTAGGTCCTCCTTTTTGGTTAAAACAGAACTTTAAAATTGCCCTCACTGATTTAGGAGACTCTATGCACCATTTAACGATTTCTTTACGGATTTTAGATATTCATTGTTGTAGGATTTTTATCTATTAAGAGCATCATTCGAAATGCGGAATTGACATTTTACTTTTGTTCCAGATGTAGAAGATACCTGTGAGAAATGTGAAGTTCCCTAATTAGCTGCACTACTTGGAGGAGAGAAATCTGTTATGTCACGGACAAAAGTAAGTGTGTACATCTAAATGTTGTTTTGGATGTGTAAAGTAAAGGGCTTTTGATATTTACGTAATTTGTGAGCCTCAGCTAGACCTCGAAAATCGATCGGATAGCCAAAAGCTTTAGATGTGGAGAATAGTTGGGCCAAAGGAGTAGTTAGGCGCTTTGGGTAGGGGCTCCATTTTGTTAGGTCCGTAAGGTTTGTGGGGAAGTTCGATTTTCGTTACGAGAATATGTTCCCTCATAATGGTTCCCTAGAAGATACAATTCTAGCTTAACTGGCCAGAAGAATTTATGTTCTGGGATGTCCTTGGGAATATATACCGTAATGAACTTTGAAATTTTATGCGCGATTGGGCCGGTAGGTCTGGGAGATGTAGGCATTTGTTGAAAGAGGAATAGTGTATTAGGCGAAGGTACAAAAGAAACGTGAACAAAAGGTTTTGCTTTGGCTCCCAAAAGGTAGAGATTCTAATGGTAGTGCACGCAGATGTCGCTTTTCTGGTTGTTAGTTTGTGCATACAAAAAGTATTTTGCATCAGTCCTCTAACTTTGTCTGTAGAGGCTGCTAATCGTTTATCGTAAATTTAAACTAACTTTGTACACACTACATGGCTATAGATTGGTGCTGAATGGTGAAGGTTTAAAATTTTCTATATCAGACTTCTTAGCTTTCTCTCTGTTTTCTGTTTCATACATCCAAACGAAATTCTGTTTCCTGCTGAGGATCCGAACTATCACTGGAAAACCCCACGTCGACTTGCTACGAAGGATGCAATTCGAAAACGTCTCTGGGTTAAACGATTACCCTGGACTAGAAGACCTGCTTGGAGACATATTCCATTGAGGTGGATTAGGTGAGCATTTCAAATGCTATTATTTGTTTAGTGTTAGAAAAGTAAACATTTGTAGAATTCATGTTCTGCAGGAGAAGTCATGCACGCAGAACAGAATTGCTATTAATGGTTTACTCAAAGTCTTCAGTAGTATTTACATAACAAAGAATTTGTTTCTTAAATCATTTTATTACAATTATTTAGTCACTTTATGCTTCTGGAGTAACGAGAGTGACACTATATTTTTAAGGCGAATATTTTCCCCTTTAAACAGTTCTGGTAGTAAAAAATACATAGTCCAGTAAATCCAAATTGATCATTCGCAAAACTTCTTCTTTTAAAAATCGTGGTCTTAAAAGCCGTCGTACTGTTTAACTGATTCAAATGATGTACACTGTTTTAATTGGAACTCTCTAGAATAGCAGAACCTGCTTTGTACAATTGATGTTAAATTTGCAGATTTATGCTTTTTGAATTGTCAACTTTTGCTTCTAGTTTACCTCTCCATATTAACACAAGTGATGATATTTCAACATCCTCTCATGAATATTAGTGATTTTAGCTTGACATACATGCCCCATCGACTAGTCAAATGTAGGAACTCTCCCAAAACCTTTTAGAAAACGTAGGTCCTCCTTTTTGGTTAAAACAGAACTTTAAAATTGCCCTCACTGATTTAGGAGACTCTATGCACCATTTAACGATTTCTTTACGGATTTTAGATATTCATTGTTGTAGGATTTTTATCTATTAAGAGCATCATTCGAAATGCGGAATTGACATTTTACTTTTGTTCCAGATGTAGAAGATACCTGTGAGAAATGTGAAGTTCCCTAATTAGCTGCACTACTTGGAGGAGAGAAATCTGTTATGTCACGGACAAAAGTAAGTGTGTACATCTAAATGTTGTTTTGGATGTGTAAAGTAAAGGGCTTTTGATATTTACGTAATTTGTGAGCCTCAGCTAGACCTCGAAAATCGATCGGATAGCCAAAAGCTTTAGATGTGGAGAATAGTTGGGCCAAAGGAGTAGTTAGGCGCTTTGGGTAGGGGCTCCATTTTGTTAGGTCCGTAAGGTTTGTGGGGAAGTTCGATTTTCGTTACGAGAATATGTTCCCTCATAATGGTTCCCTAGAAGATACAATTCTAGCTTAACTGGCCAGAAGAATTTATGTTCTGGGATGTCCTTGGGAATATATACCGTAATGAACTTTGAAATTTTATGCGCGATTGGGCCGGTAGGTCTGGGAGATGTAGGCATTTGTTGAAAGAGGAATAGTGTATTAGGCGAAGGTACAAAAGAAACGTGAACAAAAGGTTTTGCTTTGGCTCCCAAAAGGTAGAGATTCTAATGGTAGTGCACGCAGATGTCGCTTTTCTGGTTGTTAGTTTGTGCATACAAAAAGTATTTTGCATCAGTCCTCTAACTTTGTCTGTAGAGGCTGCTAATCGTTTATCGTAAATTTAAACTAACTTTGTACACACTACATGGCTATAGATTGGTGCTGAATGGTGAAGGTTTAAAATTTTCTATATCAGACTTCTTAGCTTTCTCTCTGTTTTCTGTTTCATACATCCAAACGAAATTCTGTTTCCTGCTGAGGATCCGAACTATCACTGGAAAACCCCACGTCGACTTGCTACGAAGGATGCAATTCGAAAACGTCTCTGGGTTAAACGATTACCCTGGACTAGAAGACCTGCTTGGAGACATATTCCATTGAGGTGGATTAGGTGAGCATTTCAAATGCTATTATTTGTTTAGTGTTAGAAAAGTAAACATTTGTAGAATTCATGTTCTGCAGGAGAAGTCATGCACGCAGAACAGAATTGCTATTAATGGTTTACTCAAAGTCTTCAGTAGTATTTACATAACAAAGAATTTGTTTCTTAAATCATTTTATTACAATTATTTAGTCACTTTATGCTTCTGGAGTAACGAGAGTGACACTATATTTTTAAGGCGAATATTTTCCCCTTTAAACAGTTCTGGTAGTAAAAAATACATAGTCCAGTAAATCCAAATTGATCATTCGCAAAACTTCTTCTTTTAAAAATCGTGGTCTTAAAAGCCGTCGTACTGTTTAACTGATTCAAATGATGTACACTGTTTTAATTGGAACTCTGAAGAAAAGCAGAACCTGCTTTGTACAATTGATGTTAAATTTGCAGATTTATGCTTTTTGAATTGTCAACTTTTGCTTCTAGTTTAACTCTCCATATTAACACAAGTGATGATATTTCAACATCCTCTAATGAATATTAGCGATTTTAGCTTGACATACATGCCCCATCGACTAGTCAAATGTAGGAACTCTCCCAAAACCTTTTAGAAAACGTAGGTCCTCCTTTTTGGTTAAAATAGAACTTTAAAATTGCCGTCACTGATTTAGGAGACTCTATGCACCATTTAACGATTTCTTTACGGATGTTACATATTCATTGTTGTAGGATTTTTATCTATTAAGAGCATCATTCGAAATGCGGAATTGACATTTTACTTTTGTTACAGATGTACAAGATACCTGTGAGAAATTTGAAGTTCCCTAATTAGCTGCACTACTTGGAGGAGAAAAATCTGTTATGTCACGGACAAAAGTAAGTGTGTACATCTAAATGTTGTTTTGGATGTATAAAGTAAAGGGCTTTTGATATTTACGTAATTTGTGAGCCTCAGCTAGACCTCGAAATTCGATCGGATAGCCAAAAGCTTTAGATTTGGAGAATATTTGGGCCAAAGGAGTAGTTAGGCGCTTTGTGTAGGGGCTCCATTTTGTTAGGTCCGTAAGGTTTGTGGGGAAGTTCGATTTTCGTTACGAGAATATGTTCCCTCATAATGGTTCCCTAGAAGATACAATTCTAGCTTAAGTGGCCAGAAGAATTTATGTTCTGGGATGTCCTTGGGAATATATACCGTAATGAAGTTTGAAATTTTATGCGCGATTGGGCCGGTAGGTCTGGGAGATGTAGGCATTTGTTGAAAGAGGAATAGTGTATTAGGCGAAGGTACAAAAGAAACATGAACAAAAGGTTTTGCTTTGGCTCCCAAAAGGTAGAGATTCTAATGGTAGTGCACGCAGATGTCGCTTTTCTGGTTGTTAGTTTGTGCATAGAAAAAGTATTTTGCATCAGTCCCCTTAACTTTGTCTGTAGAGGCTGCTAATCGTTTATCGTAAATTTAAACTAACTTTGTACACACTACATGGCTATAGATTGGTGCTGAATGGTGAAGGTTTAAAATTTTCTATATCAGACTTCTTAGCTTTCTCTCTGTTTTCTGTTTCATACATCCAAACGAAATTCTGTTTCCTGCTGAGGATCCGAACTATCACTGGAAAACCCCACGTCGACTTGCTACGAAGGATGCAATTCGAAAACGTCTCTGGGTTAAACGATTACCCTGGACTAGAAGACCTGCTTGGAGACCTATTCCATTGAGGACGATTAGGTGAGCATTTCAAATGCTATTATTTGTTTAGTGTTAGAAAAGTAAACATTTGGAGAATTCATGTTCTGCAGGAGAAGTCATGCACGCAGAAAAGAATTGCTATTAATGGTTTACTCAAAGTCTTCAGTAGTATTTACATAACAAAGGATTTGTTTCTTAAATCATTTTATTACAATTATTTAGTCACTTTATGCTTCTGGAGTAACGAGAGTGACACTATATTATTAAGGCGAATATTTTCCCCTTTAAACAGTTCTGGTAGTAAAAAATACATAGTCCAGTAAATCCAAATTGATCATTCGTAAAACTTCTTCTTTTAAAAATCGTAGTCTTAAAAACCGTCGTACTGTTTAACTGATTCAAATGATGTACACTGTTTTAATTGGAACTCTCTAGAAAAGCAGAACCTGCTTTGTACAATTGATGTTAAATTTGCAGATTTATGCTTTTTGAATTGTCAACTTTTGCTTCTAGTTTACCTCTCCATATTAACACAAGTGATGATATTTCAACATCCTCTCATGAATATTAGTGATTTTAGCTTGACATACATGCCCCATCGACTAGTCAAATGTAGGAACTCTCCCAAAAACTTTTAGAAAACGTAGGTCCTCCTTTTTGGTTAAAATAGAACTTTAAAGTTGCCGTCACTGATTTAGGAGACTCTATGCACCATTTAACGATTTCTTTACGGATTTTAGATATTCATTGTTCTATTAAGAGCATCATTCGAAATGCGGAATTGACATTTTACTTTTGTTACAGATGTAGAAGATACCTGTGAGAAATGTGAAGTTCCCTAATTAGCTGCACTACTTGGAGGAGAGAAATCTGTTATGTCACGGACAAAAGTAAGTGTGTACATCTAAATGTTGTTTTGGATGTGTAAAGTAAAGGGCTTTTGATATTTACGTAATTTGTGAGCCTCAGCTAGACCTCGAAAATCGATCGGATAGCCAAAAGCTTTAGATGTGGAGAATAGTTGGGCCAAAGGAGTAGTTAGGCGCTTTGGGTAGGGGCTCCATTTTGTTAGGTCCGTAAGGTTTGTGGGGAAGTTCGATTTTCGTTACGAGAATATGTTCCCTCATAATGGTTCCCTAGAAGATACAATTCTAGCTTAACTGGCCAGAAGAATTTATGTTCTGGGATGTCCTTGGGAATATATACCGTAATGAACTTTGAAATTTTATGCGCGATTGGGCCGGTAGGTCTGGGAGATGTAGGCATTTGTTGAAAGAGGAATAGTGTATTAGGCGAAGGTACAAAAGAAACGTGAACAAAAGGTTTTGCTTTGGCTCCCAAAAGGTAGAGATTCTAATGGTAGTGCACGCAGATGTCGCTTTTCTGGTTGTTAGTTTGTGCATAGAAAAAGTATTTTGCATCAGTCCTCTAACTTTGTCTGTAGAGGCTGCTAATCGTTTATCGTAAATTTAAACTAACTTTGTACACACTACATGGCTATAGATTGGTGCTGAATGGTGAAGGTTTAAAATTTTCTATATCAGACTTCTTAGCTTTCTCTCTGTTTTCTGTTTCATACATCCAAACGAAATTCTGTTTCCTGCTGAGGATCCGAACTATCACTGGAAAACCCCACGTCGACTTGCTACGAAGGATGCAATTCGAAAACGTCTCTGGGTTAAACGATTACCCTGGACTAGAAGACCTGCTTGGAGACATATTCCATTGAGGTGGATTAGGTGAGCATTTCAAATGCTATTATTTGTTTAGTGTTAGAAAAGTAAACATTTGGAGAATTCATGTTCTGCAGGAGAAGTCATGCACGCAGAACAGAATTGATATTAATGGTTTACTCAAAGTCTTCAGTAGTATTTACATAACAAAGAATTTGTTTCTTAAATCATTTTATTACAATTATTTAGTCACTTTATGCTTCTGGAGTAACGAGAGTGACACTATATTTTTAAGGCGAATATTTTCCCCTTTAAACAGTTCTGGTAGTAAAAAATACATAGTCCAGTAAATCCAAATTGATCATTCGCAAAACTTCTTCTTTTAAAAATCGTGGTCTTAAAAGCCGTCGTACTGTTTAACTGATTCAAATGATGTACACTGTTTTAATTGGAACTCTCTAGAAAAGCAGAACCTGCTTTGTACAATTGATGTTAAATTTGCAGATTTATGCTTTTTGAATTGTCAACTTTTGCTTCTAGTTTACCTCTCCATATTAACACAAGTGATGATATTTCAACATCCTCTCATGAATATTAGTGATTTTAGCTTGACATACATGCCCCATCGACTAGTCAAATGTAGGAACTCTCCCAAAACCTTTTAGAAAACGTAGATCCTCCTTTTTGGTTAAAATAGAACTTTAAAGTTGCCGTCACTGATTTAGGAGACTCTATGCACCATTTAACGATTTCTTTACGGATTTTAGATATTCATTGTTCTAGGATTTTTGTGTATTAAGAGCATCATTCGAAATGCGGAATTGACATTTTACTTTTGTTCCAGATGTAGAAGATACCTGTGAGAAATGTGAAGTTCCCTAATTAGCTGCACTACTTGGAGGAGAGAAATCTGTTATGTCACGGACAAAAGTAAGTGTGTACATCTAAATGTTGTTTTGGATGTGTAAAGTAAAGGGCTTTTGATATTTACGTAATTTGTGAGCCTCAGCTAGACCTCGAAAATCGATCGGATAGCCAAAAGCTTTAGATGTGGAGAATAGTTGGGCCAAAGGAGTAGTTAGGCGCTTTGGGTAGGGGCTCCATTTTGTTAGGTCCGTAAGGTTTGTGGGGAAGTTCGATTTTCGTTACGAGAATATGTTCCCTCATAATGGTTCCCTAGAAGATACAATTCTAGCTTAACTGGCCAGAAGAATTTATGTTCTGGGATGTCCTTGGGAATATATACCGTAATGAACTTTGAAATTTTATGCGCGATTGGGCCGGTAGGTCTGGGAGATGTAGGCATTTGTTGAAAGAGGAATAGTGTATTAGGCGAAGGTACAAAAGAAACGTGAACAAAAGGTTTTGCTTTGGCTCCCAAAAGGTAGAGATTCTAATGGTAGTGCACGCAGATGTCGCTTTTCTGGTTGTTAGTTTGTGCATAGAAAAAGTATTTTGCATCAGTCCTCTAACTTTGTCTGTAGAGGCTGCTAATCGTTTATCGTAAATTTAAACTAACTTTGTACACACTACATGGCTATAGATTGGTGCTGAATGGTGAAGGTTTAAAATTTTCTATATCAGACTTCTTAGCTTTCTCTCTGTTTTCTGTTTCATACATCCAAACGAAATTCTGTTTCCTGCTGAGGATCCGAACTATCACTGGAAAACCCCACGTCGACTTGCTACGAAGGATGCAATTCGAAAACGTCTCTGGGTTAAACGATTACCCTGGACTAGAAGACCTGCTTGGAGACATATTCCATTGAGGTGGATTAGGTGAGCATTTCAAATGCTATTATTTGTTTAGTGTTAGAAAAGTAAACATTTGGAGAATTCATGTTCTGCAGGAGAAGTCATGCACGCAGAACAGAATTGATATTAATGGTTTACTCAAAGTCTTCAGTAGTATTTACATAACAAAGAATTTGTTTCTTAAATCATTTTATTACAATTATTTAGTCACTTTATGCTTCTGGAGTAACGAGAGTGACACTATATTTTTAAGGCGAATATTTTCCCCTTTAAACAGTTCTGGTAGTAAAAAATACATAGTCCAGTAAATCCAAATTGATCATTCGCAAAACTTCTTCTTTTAAAAATCGTAGTCTTAAAAGCCGTCGTACTGTTTAACTGATTCAAATGATGTACACTGTTTTAATTGGAACTCTCTAGAAAAGCAGAACCTGCTTTGTACAATTGATGTTAAATTTGCAGATTTATGCTTTTTGAATTGTCAACTTTTGCTTCTAGTTTACCTCTCCATATTAACACAAGTGATGATATTTCAACATCCTCTCATGAATATTAGTGATTTTAGCTTGACATACATGCCCCATCGACTAGTCAAATGTAGGAACTCTCCCAAAACCTTTTAGAAAACGTAGATCCTCCTTTTTGGTTAAAATAGAACTTTAAAGTTGCCGTCACTGATTTAGGAGACTCTATGCACCATTTAACGATTTCTTTACGGATTTTAGATATTCATTGTTCTAGGATTTTTGTGTATTAAGAGCATCATTCGAAATGCGGAATTGACATTTTACTTTTGTTCCAGATGTAGAAGATACCTGTGAGAAATGTGAAGTTCCCTAATTAGCTGCACTACTTGGAGGAGAGAAATCTGTTATGTCACGGACAAAAGTAAGTGTGTACATCTAAATGTTGTTTTGGATGTGTAAAGTAAAGGGCTTTTGATATTTACGTAATTTGTGAGCCTCAGCTAGACCTCGAAAATCGATCGGATAGCCAAAAGCTTTAGATGTGGAGAATAGTTGGGCCAAAGGAGTAGTTAGGCGCTTTGGGTAGGGGCTCCATTTTGTTAGGTCCGTAAGGTTTGTGGGGAAGTTCGATTTTCGTTACGAGAATATGTTCCCTCATAATGGTTCCCTAGAAGATACAATTCTAGCTTAACTGGCCAGAAGAATTTATGTTCTGGGATGTCCTTGGAAATATATACCGTAATGAACTTTGAAATTTTATGCGCGATTGGGCCGGTAGGTCTGGGAGATGTAGGCATTTGTTGAAAGAGGAATAGTGTATTAGGCGAAGGTACAAAAGAAACGTGAACAAAAGGTTTTGCTTTGGCTCCCAAAAGGTAGAGATTCTAATGGTAGTGCACGCAGATGTCGCTTTTCTGGTTGTTAGTTTGTGCATAGAAAAAGTATTTTGCATCAGTCCTCTAACTTTGTCTGTAGAGGCTGCTAATCGTTTATCGTAAATTTAAACTAACTTTGTACACACTACATGGCTATAGATTGGTGCTGAATGGTGAAGGTTTAAAATTTTCTATATCAGACTTCTTAGCTTTCTCTCTGTTTTCTGTTTCATACATCCAAACGAAATTCTGTTTCCTGCTGAGGATCCGAACTATCACTGGAAAACCCCACGTCGACTTGCTACGAAGGATGCAATTCGAAAACGTCTCTGGGTTAAACGATTACCCTGGACTAGAAGACCTGCTTGGAGACATATTCCATTGAGGTGGATTAGGTGAGCATTTCAAATGCTATTATTTGTTTAGTGTTAGAAAAGTAAACATTTGGAGAATTCATGTTCTGCAGGAGAAGTCATGCACGCAGAACAGAATTGCTATTAATGGTTTACTCAAAGTCTTCAGTAGTATTTACATAACAAAGAATTTGTTTCTTAAATCATTTTATTACAATTATTTAGTCACTTTATGCTTCTGGAGTAACGAGAGTGACACTATATTTTTAAGGCGAATATTTTCCCCTTTAAACAGTTCTGGTAGTAAAAAATACATAGTCCAGTAAATCCAAATTGATCATTCGCAAAACTTCTTCTTTTAAAAATCGTAGTCTTAAAAGCCGTCGTACTGTTTAACTGATTCAAATGATGTACACTGTTTTAATTGGAACTCTCTAGAAAAGCAGAACCTGCTTTGTACAATTGATGTTAAATTTGCAGATTTATGCTTTTTGAATTGTCAACTTTTGCTTCTAGTTTACCTCTCCATATTAACACAAGTGATGATATTTCAACATCCTCTCATGAATATTAGTGATTTTAGCTTGACATACATGCCCCATCGACTAGTCAAATGTAGGAACTCTCCCAAAACCTTTTAGAAAACGTAGATCCTCCTTTTTGGTTAAAATAGAACTTTAAAGTTGCCGTCACTGATTTAGGAGACTCTATGCACCATTTAACGATTTCTTTACGGATTTTAGATATACATTGTTCTAGGATTTTTGTGTATTAAGAGCATCATTCGAAATGCGGAATTGACATTTTACTTTTGTTCCAGATGTAGAAGATACCTGTGAGAAATGTGAAGTTCCCTAATTAGCTGCACTACTTGGAGGAGAGAAATCTGTTATGTCACGGACAAAAGTAAGTGTGTACATCTAAATGTTGTTTTGGATGTGTAAAGTAAAGGGCTTTTGATATTTACGTAATTTGTGAGCCTCAGCTAGACCTCGAAAATCGATCGGATAGCCAAAAGCTTTAGATGTGGAGAATAGTTGGGCCAAAGGAGTAGTTAGGCGCTTTGGGTAGGGGCTCCATTTTGTTAGGTCCGTAAGGTTTGTGGGGAAGTTCGATTTTCGTTACGAGAATATGTTCCCTCATAATGGTTCCCTAGAAGATACAATTCTAGCTTAACTGGCCAGAAGAATTTATGTTCTGGGATGTCCTTGGGAATATATACCGTAATGAACTTTGAAATTTTATGCGCGATTGGGCCGGTAGGTCTGGGAGATGTAGGCATTTGTTGAAAGAGGAATAGTGTATTAGGCGAAGGTACAAAAGAAACGTGAACAAAAGGTTTTGCTTTGGCTCCCAAAAGGTAGAGATTCTAATGGTAGTGCACGCAGATGTCGCTTTTCTGGTTGTTAGTTTGTGCATAGAAAAAGTATTTTGCATCAGTCCTCTAACTTTGTCTGTAGAGGCTGCTAATCGTTTATCGTAAATTTAAACTAACTTTGTACACACTACATGGCTATAGATTGGTGCTGAATGGTGAAGGTTTAAAATTTTCTATATCAGACTTCTTAGCTTTCTCTCTGTTTTCTGTTTCATACATCCAAACGAAATTCTGTTTCCTGCTGAGGATCCGAACTATCACTGGAAAACCCCACGTCGACTTGCTACGAAGGATGCAATTCGAAAACGTCTCTGGGTTAAACGATTACCCTGGACTAGAAGACCTGCTTGGAGACATATTCCATTGAGGTGGATTAGGTGAGCATTTCAAATGCTATTATTTGTTTAGTGTTAGAAAAGTAAACATTTGGAGAATTCATGTTCTGCAGGAGAAGTCATGCACGCAGAACAGAATTGCTATTAATGGTTTACTCAAAGTCTTCAGTAGTATTTACATAACAAAGAATTTGTTACTTAAATCATTTTATTACAATTATTTAGTCACTTTATGCTTCTGGAGTAACGAGAGTGACACTATATTTTTAAGGCGAATATTTTCCCCTTTAAACAGTTCTGGTAGTAAAAAATACATAGTCCAGTAAATCCAAATTGATCATTCGTAAAACTTCTTCTTTTAAAAATCGTAGTCTTAAAAGCCGTCGTACTGTTTAACTGATTCAAATGATGTACACTGTTTTAATTGGAACTCTCTAGAAAAGCAGAACCTGCTTTGTACAATTGATGTTAAATTTGCAGATTTATGCTTTTTGAATTGTCAACTTTTGCTTCTAGTTTACCTCTCCATATTAACACAAGTGATGATATTTCAACATCCTCTCATGAATATTAGTGATTTTAGCTTGACATACATGCCCCATCGACTAGTCAAATGTAGGAACTCTCCCAAAACCTTTTAGAAAACGTAGATCCTCCTTTTTGGTTAAAATAGAACTTTAAAGTTGCCGTCACTGATTTAGGAGACTCTATGCACCATTTAACGATTTCTTTACGGATTTTAGATATTCATTGTTCTAGGATTTTTGTGTATTAAGAGCATCATTCGAAATGCGGTATTGACATTTTACTTTTGTTCCAGATGTAGAAGATACCTGTGAGAAATGTGAAGTTCCCTAATTAGCTGCACTACTTGGAGGAGAGAAATCTGTTATGTCACGGACAAAAGTAAGTGTGTACATCTAAATGTTGTTTTGGATGTGTAAAGTAAAGGGCTTTTGATATTTACGTAATTTGTGAGCCTCAGCTAGACCTCGAAAATCGATCGGATAGCCAAAAGCTTTTGATGTGGAGAATAGTTGGGCCAAAGGAGTAGTTAGGCGCTTTGGTTAGGGGCTCCATTTTGTTAGGTCCGTAAGGTTTGTGGGGAAGTTCGATTTTCGTTACGAGAATATGTTCCCTCAAAATGGTTCCCTAGAAGATACAATTCTAGCTTAACTGGCCAGAAGAATTTATGTTCTGGGATGTCCTTGGGAATATATACCGTAATGAACTTTGAAATTTTATGCGAGATTGGGCCGGTAGGTCTGGGAGATGTAGGCATTTGTTGAAAGAGGAATAGTGTATTAGGCGAAGGTACAAAAGAAACGTGAACAAAAGGTTTTGCTTTGGCTCTCAAAATGTAGAGATTCTAATGGTAGTGCACGCAGATGTCGCTTTTCTGGTTGTTAGTTTGTGCATAGAAAAAGTATTTTGCATCAGTCCTCTAACTTTGTCTGTAGAGGCTGCTAATCGTTTATCGTAAATTTAAACTAACTTTGTACACACTACATGGCTATAGATTAGTGCTGAATGGTGAAGGTTTAAAATTTTCAATATCAGACGTCTTAGCTTTCTCTCTGTTTTCTGTTTCATACATCCAAACGAAATTCTGTTTCCTGCTGCGGATCCGAGCTAACACTGTAAAACCCCACGTCGACTAGCTACGAAGGATTCAATTCGAAAACCTCTCTGGGTGAAACGATTACCCTGGACTAGAAGACGTGCTTGGAGACATATTCCATTGAGGTGGATTAGGTGAGCATTTCAAATGCTATTATTTGTTTAGTGTTAGAAAAGTAAACATTTGGAGAATTCATGTTCTGCAGGAGAAGTCATGCACGCAGAAAAGAATTGCTATTAATGGTTTACTCAAAGTCTTCAGTAGTATTTACATAACAAAGAATTTGTTTCTTAAATCATTTTAATACAATTATTTAGTCACTTTATGCTTCTGGAGTAACGAGAGTGACACTATATTATTAAGGCGAATATTTTCCCCTTTAAACAGTTCTGGTAGTAAAAAATACATAGTCAAGTAAATCCAAATTGATCATTCGTAAAACTTCTTCTTTTAAAAATCGTAGTCTTAAAAACCGTCGTACTGTTTAACTGATTCAAATGATGTACACTGTTTTAATTGGAACTCTCAAGAAAAGCAGAACCTGCTTTGTACAATTGATGTTAAATTTGCAGATTTATGCTTTTTGAATTGTCAACTTTTGCTTCTAGTTTAACTCTCCATATTAACACAAGTGATGATATTTCAACATCCTCTCATGAATATTAGCGATTTTAGCTTGACATACATGCCCCATCGACTAGTCAAATGTAGGAACTCTCCCAAAACCTTTTAGAAAACGTAGGTCCTCCTTTTTGGTTAAAATAGAACTTTAAAATTGCCGTCACTGATTTAGGAGACTCTATGCACCATTTAACGATTTCTTTACGGATGTTACATATTCATTGTTGTAGGATTTTTATCTATTAAGAGCATCATTCGAAATGCGGAATTGACATTTTACTTTTGTTACAGATGTACAAGATACCTGTGAGAAATTTGAAGTTCCCTAATTAGCTGCACTACTTGGAGGAGAAAAATCTGTTATGTCACGGACAAAAGTAAGTGTGTACATCTAAATGTTGTTTTGGATGTATAAAGTAAAGGGCTTTTGATATTTACGTAATTTGTGAGCCTCAGCTAGACCTCGAAATTCGATCGGATAGCCAAAAGCTTTAGATTTGGAGAATATTTGGGCCAAAGGAGTAGTTAGGCGCTTTGTGTAGGGGCTCCATTTTGTTAGGTCCGTAAGGTTTGTGGGGAAGTTCGATTTTCGTTACGAGAATATGTTCCCTCATAATGGTTCCCTAGAAGATACAATTCTAGCTTAACTGGCCAGAAGAATTTATGTTCTGGGATGTCCTTGGGAATATATACCGTAATGAACTTTGAAATTTTTTGCGCGATTGGGCCGGTAGGTCTGGGAGATGTAGGCATTTTTTGAAAGAGGAATAGTGTATTAGGCGAAGGTACAAAAGAAACGTGAGGTCAAAATGTAGAGATTCTAATGATATAAATGGTAATATAGTATCACTGGACCAAATGAAAGACAATTCTTTAGTTGTTATAGATTATTGGATTTTAGAAAACCAAGATATAGTAAGAGAAATGTATTTTAGGGGTAGACCTAAAAGAATTAGTGTATTTTGCTTAGTTCAAACTTTTACTAAAATTCCAAAACTAATACGGGATAGTTCAAATTTATGATCTTTTTAGATAAGCACACAAATCTTAAATATGCTTACGATGAGTTTGTTGGAGCGGATATGAATTGTGATACATTTAAAGAAGTGTAATATGTGCTGGAAAAATAACTTTGGGTTTTCTTGTCATGTCAATAGTAATAAACCCAATGATGGGAAGTAGACAAAATTAGAAATTTTAGAAATTTAACGTAAACATAACTTAAAAATTTACGTAAAATGAAACGTAAAAACATGAGTTGCATATTTTTGCGTTATAAATGAATAAATTGCCAAAACATGCTGAAGAACGTCTAAAATTAAGATGGCAATTAATAGAATAATTTAAAGAATGGAAGAGGCAACCTAGAATGCTATATGTATTAAGTAAACAAAAAAGAGCAACCTATTATAGATGCAATTGCAGAAAATAAGAATGAATTACACACGTTAGTTGAACAAAAAACATTATTGAGTTAGTTCCACTTGATAAGAATCCTGGGTTACAAGGTCTTGATGACAATGAAGTTTTTATACCACAACCACAAGTTATTACAGACTATGGTACTATTAATATAGGAACAAAATTAGGAAGACACCGGAACTTTAACTTTGTTCCATCAGCTCCAATTTCTATACATTGGAAACTCGGAAGTAATTCCTAATGGATATATTATTATTATGGAAGGAATGACATATAATGGAACTGATGGTTTGCTCACTAAAGAAAATAATTCCAAAGGGTATAGTTAAACTTGAAGATTTATTCACCTATGAAGAAATACTTATAAACTCTAAGGCAGTTTACAAAATAATGACTCAAAAACAGGAAGACCAACATCTAGTCCAAGTGAAAAGTATAAAACATATATTCAACCAATGTGGGACAAATTAACTGGAAGACTTGGATCTAGATCTGATTCTTATCTTCCTTCCCTTAGAGTTTGTAAAGGGGTTAAAGAAACGTACACAGGTAAACAGAAAGAATATGTAATATTGGATAATATTGGCCAACTTTTAAAAAGAATTGGTGTTCTTGATGGTGCATGGAAAGCAGGTAATCATAGTCCCAAAATTAAGAATGAATAACAAGTATTTATGATGTGTATTTTAAACAGCTTAATACGATGGATACGAATATGGAAAATAATCCAAATGCTGCATATATACTAGTCTTTAATTAAATGTACAACAAAAAGCATTTTGTGGTAAATATGGTTTAGGCAATTTTAATAAAAGTTTGAATTCAGGAATAATGCCAGAAATGCATATGTATAGCTTCAAAAGAAGAAAAAGTATCACTGTGGACCATTTACTGAACTAGACGAACGATTAGCAAGAGGTGATGAACTTATCAACTAGGTGGACTTTGCATGTTTAGGATCTGTATAGGCTATGTCGTGATTTAAGATTTAGAATCAAGACATTTAACAGATAAAGAATTACAATTAACAGCCAAAGAAATTCAAAGCGATCCTAATACACCATTGGGTGATACATTTGATGCTGTTTTAATTAGTTGGAATCTGGAAAAAACCGTAAATTAGGTTTTGGAATTATTGAACGAAAAATGCGAATACCTCTTTGTCTATAAAAATCACATTTTTATATAATGTTATATCATCATTACTTATTGTAGAGAAATTTATTAGAAGTTTAAAAAAAGGCAGAGAGATTCACTATGGTGGATCATATTTCTTCAAATATTTACAATTTTGGGGGCAATTCTTAAAATAAGAACTCATAGAAGGTAAAAAAACCTACACCTTTTTTTCGGGTGTAAAAATCCTTAGCATGGCTTCCTTCGGAAGGGTAGTAAAGCCGTTGGTCCCGTGTCGTAGATTTACGGCACGTAAAAGAACCTCAAGCCTGTTAGAGGGGCCTCTGAGCAAAATTAAGCGGTATTTCACGCCCAATTTAGAATGGGACGCTGAGAACCACAGTAGTTAAAGAGCGTCCATAAATAACACACCATTTTATTTTATGAAAGCAGTTAATACGTTTAAAGAAGCAAAAATTGGAGATTCAATTGAAATATAATATGGAGGTTTTGTATTTACAATACCTGTGCTTCTTGGAATGTTATTGGAAAGAAGATGAAAGTTCTTATATTTTCAATTCTTTTGGTACTGGATTACCGATGTCTTTGATTAAATATTTAAAGGGAAATAGAATGGATTTCCTAAAATTTATTAGAGCAGACACTGTGCAACAAACGTCACAAGTAATTTGTGGTCATCTATGTATTACAGTACTTAAATTATTTTCGGATGGATATTCTTTTCGGTTATTCAAAGTATATTAAAATCATACCCCAACTTATGGAAACGTTCTTTTAAATCTACACAAATGAGAATTAATATTAGTGAAATACATCCATTACGAATAATATTGATCTTGATATAGATATTATTAAAAGTGGTTTACTTGCAGAGCTTCGAAATGAAAACATCAAAATAGCAGAAGATAAAGTTAAAGCTGTTATTCTGGGTATACTTATCAAAAAATAAATAAATAAATAAAAAATAAAAAATAAAAAAAACAAAAACTGAAAATATTATAATGAATAAGTTATTACAAAATTAAAGCAATAGATAGTACTTTAGAAGCTGCCTCAAAGAAAAGTGTGGAAGGAATGTTAAATTTTAAAATGGATGCAGAAAAGATTAAATATTTGCAGGATAAATTTGTAGAAATGAAAGCAAAAATATATAGCGTAGAAACCAACACAAAAGAATAATTATTTAAAGAATTACGAGAATTAGAAAACAAGACAAAACAGGAGGTAGTAAACCAAATAGACGCTAAAACAAAAAAAAATACTCATGATGAACTGACTAAAAGATTAAAAGATATGTTCCACATTACAAGAAATTACATCTCATTTAAAAATTAAGGATGGTGTGGATAAATACGATGCTGCAACCAAAGGTCAACTGGATAAAGCAATTCAAGAAATTAAGTCTTCCTCTAGAACAACAAGAACTCCTAATAATGAAGAAGATTACGATTTTGGAAGAAAGCAACTTATGAATATTTATTCACGTATTGAAGAATTTGATGCTGTGAACCTTAATTATCTACAATACAACATAATAAACGTCATTACTTTGAGTGGTATTAAAAAAGGTAAATATTTTCATGCCGTTAACTTCTACCCCTTCTAAAACAATTTTTAAATATTTTTATTGAATCAAACTTGGACGATAAATTAGTTATAAAAAATCGAAACAACAATGTAATAACATTAGATTGGGATACATTAAATGGGGATAATACATTACATAAAGTTGAAATGGTGATCATATGCATTTCTCACATATTGAAACAGAAAGCTTTAACGGTTATGTGCCTTCATGTTAGTTAATTCGACAATAACTTTAACTTGTCTTATAAATGGTTTGGAAAACTATCGTTACCACATGCTTCTATGGAACATATGAACCACTAAGAATAATTATCAAAAGTGTACGTAACCTAATCTCTGTTCTTACGTTTCCTTCTTAACTTTTTAAGGAATTATATCTCTTACAAATCACTAAAACATGTTGTATAAAGCGTAAAACCAAAACTAATAAGATAAATTCTGTTAATAAGACATCAAATGGAAAACCATATATATATTATCCAAATGTGCTATGTGGATCTAGGAAGTGTAGGTTTAAAAAACGTAATTGGACAAGGTGTTAAACATGAATCAGTGGTGGTTCACCATCCAACAGTAAAATCCGAAAGAGATCAATTAGATGCTTTAGTAGAAATGGATACTGGTAATCTTAAAGATATTATAAATTTATATCCCTTATTAATTTTAAAAACAACTATAATAGATATATTTTCTAAGCAAAGTTGGACTGGTGCATTAAAAAACAAAACTGGTAAATATGTTACAAATGCTTTTAAAGATATTTTTAAGAAGTGGACGTATTCCTAGAAATATGCAAACCGATAAAGGCAAAGAATTTTACAATAAAGAACTCAAAGAGTTAATGATGGAACATATCAATCACTATTCAACATATACAAATATCAATGCCTCTGTTGTTCAACGTTTTAGTAGAACATTAGAAGGAAAAATGTGGAAACAGTTCTCTATTCAAGGGAATTATAAATGGATTGATATATTACAAAAATTAGTTAATAGCTATAATAATGTGTATCATCATACCATTAAAATGAAGCCTATTGAAGTTAACTTAAAAAATCAAGAAATTATCCATTATGATGTATATCATCCAAATATAACTGAGTATAAGAAACTAAAATACAAAGTTGGTGGTTATAGAGCTACAGAAATATTTACAGTTAAGGTATTTAAAGGTAGCCCAACATAGACTCTTAAAGATTCTAAAGGCAAGCAAATCAAGCAAATTTTAGGCATATTCTCTGAACAAGAAATGCATAAAACCAAATACTCATATATATATTTTGGTTCTTCTATATATATATATATATAGTTAAAAATTATATGTACAAAAGGAGATGAAGCATAATTTAAATGGTTAGGATTTAATAGTTGATATAATAGTTGGATTAACAAAAACTATGTTGTTTAAAATATTTCCTTAATAAATGGATAAGTGTTATGAAAATCTTCCATTTTTAAATGCTTATTATAACTTATATTAAATAAATGAAACGGCAAGCGCTACAGTGATTGATTATATTAGAAGAAATAAAACCATTGAAGAGGGATACTTTATCTGATTATAATCTAAAGTTATCAGAAGAATTTATAAGGGAGTTCCAGGATAAAGTTAATTGGAGATCAATTTCAGACCATGAAACATTATCAGAAGATTTTATTAGGGAGTTTCAAGATGAAGTGGACTGGTATGAGATTTCGTGGTATCAAAACTTATCCGAGAATGATATTCGAGAGTTTCAGGATAAAGTTGACTGGAGTAGAATACCTAAGTATCAAAATATGACGCTTTTATTCGTGAATTCCAAGAAAAAATAGATTGGGAAAATATCTCCGAACGTCGAGAATTATCGGAGGGTTTTATTAGTGTGTTTGAGCATACACTTAACTGGTATGACATTTCAAGATACCAAAACTTATCCGAGGAGTTTATCCAAGAGTTGCAAGATAAAGTATACTGGACTAATATCTTAGAAAATGATAAAATGTAGAAAAAAATTAATTTAAAGTTTCAAAAGAATAGGAAGTTTAAACCTAAGTAAATGGATAATATTTTTATAGCAATATTATATATGATGAGATTTATAAAAATGTATATTTTGAAGATCTTCATAACTGATATTTAACAAATGAAACGTTTATACAGTTGATAACATTAGAAGAAAAAGCCCATTTAACTGGAAATGTGTATCAAAGAATGTAAAGTTATCAGTGAATTTTATACGTGAATTCCAAGATAAAGTGGACTGGGTAAATATGTCTAAATATCAAATATTATCAGAAGATTTTACTCCAGAATTCAAAGATAAAGTATTTTGATAGTATTTCTAGGTTTCAAACAATATCAGAAGATTTTATTCAAAAATTTTAAGATAAAAGTGTATTGGGATAATATAATATCTAAAAAGAAATATCAAAAGACTTTCTTCGAGAGTTTAAAGATAAAATAGATCCAATGTTTTGGTTTAAATTAACATAAAATAAACATATTTTATAAAAGAAGTAATGACATTATAGTAGACCAAAGTTAATTAGTTTAACATACTGTAACTACAAGATATATTTTTTATTCCATATTAAAGTTTTACATTAAGAAAAAGTGTTTGGTAATATATGGAAGTACAGAAAGATATTTCTAGAAAGTGTTCTACTGTAAAAGTGTTAAAGCTATTAGTTTGTTAAAAATAAGAAAATGAAATATGGTCATGGATATGTCATTCCTGTCAAAAATTAGTTAATATAAAAAATCTTGAAAAAGTATATTGAGAACCATGTAATAGATATATTACTAAAATGCATTTCGAAATGTAAATGTCATGTTATTTATGGACGCTCTTTAACTGCTGTGGTTCTCGGCGTCCCATTCTAAATTGGGCGTGAAGGGCCGCTTAATTTTGCTAAGAGGTCTATCAGGCTTGAGGTTCTTTTACGTGCCGTGAATCTACGACACGTCCCGTTGGTCCCCAACGGCTTTACTTCCCTTCCGAAGGAAGCCATGCTAAGGATTTTTACACCCATAGAAATCCATCGTCCTCCGCCGGGTTTGAACCCGCGACTTTGGGTATATAAAGTTAGCATGTTAACAACTACACCACTGAGGGTGACATGCATTTCGAAAATCACAATAGCACAGACACATGAATTATTAGTAAATAATAATTATATACAATTTAATACAACTGAAGTTAGTTTTTTATTGCCAAATTTGTGTCGTAATAAATGAGCACGAGAAATCCAACACAATTCAATAATGTTGGTAAAAATTACACGATGAATGTTGCGGACTTGGATAATATGAAAATAACCAATTTAAAAACTATTACCAAGCAACATAACATTAAAGGATACAGTAAATATAGAACAACTGGGGCACTAAGGGATTTTATCAAGTATGTTATATCTACAGCAATTTTCAGCACGTAATCTAGAATTTGCAAAGCCGGTTGATATATACTATTAAAGGTAGAGCTAATTTAATAAGGTTTGCTAAAGAAAATGGTGTCACTGAATATAGTAAATAAAGTGACCTTCAGTTCTATATAAGAACCAAATTAGAAAAATCTGATGTGTTCCATTCACATGACTTTCTCTATATCTCTGTAAATTATTATTGTTAATAAGCTTATCTTTTATTTATTTCATGCTAATCGAGAAAAAATAGCATAAATAGTTTTATTTCTTGCTTTATTGTAAGTAGAAGCGAAATAAGAGAGTACCACAGGTTAAAGCGAAAGCAAAAAACTGGTTGCTATGTGACTGATGTTCCTTTGTTTGTATGGACAGGAGTTGACAAATTCCTGTATGAGAAAAGTATGTTTTTCAAAGCTGAAACCAAGAAAAAGGAATATCTCAAAAACGATCAACTCCACGAAAAAAATGTACATAACATAAATTGTGTGTTTTAACATGCTCTACATTTTTTGTGGGTTAAGTTTTTGTCCATCTCTTACGGTTTAGTAGTTATGAAAAATTCATCCATAATAAAGTATTCTTCAGAGGCTATTCCCAGAAAATTCAAGATATACATTTTATTTGTCGGGTGAATATCTTTTAATATACGAAATTTTAATGAAAATCATAAGAGCCATTTTTGAGAAAATCAAAATGTTCGAAAAAAGTTTCATGTAAAGGGTAGTTGGGGGTGGGGGGATTTTTCTCAAAATCTTCGTGTCGCATCCCTGGAAGATACTAAACTTAAATACCAAGTTTGGTATTTTACCGACTTTTCGTTTTTGAGTTATCGTGTTCACAGACACACAGACCTTTTGCTGAAAATACTGTTTTTGGATACAGGGGACCCTAAAACATATATTTCCGGTGAAATCTCGGTATCGAATTTTTTGGTGGAGTGCAATACATTCTCTATAGGCACTATGTACATAGTGCCTATAGAGAAAGTAAAAATTACCATTTACAGATTTAAATTCAAACGATGTTTTTGAACGAACACAACATTTTAATATGCCTTTTAGTAAAGTGCAAAATAGCGATGATGGTTTTTAAGCCATCGAACCACCTTTACCAATACTTACGTTTTAGTAAAATTGAAAGTAACGATGAGATATTTACTGAAAGCCCTCGGAATGAAGTTGACCATGATAATATATTTCATGTTTCACGTCCAATAGAACAAGTAGCTATAGTCTGTGTCAAGTTAGTTCAGTCCTGATGTCAACAAGGCGCAGCTGGCTCAACTCGCCGCGTGTTAACGGTACATGTGCGCACATAAGTTTTGCAACACTAGCGATATATATCAGCAACACTTTGGAGAGTACTTTGAGAAATGTGGCAATTCTGTGTCAGAATGTACTGCATGCAAAATTGTATTTAGAGTCGATGGTTCATTTCTGAAAAAACAATCATAAACTTTACCGCGAATAGCACTTTTCGCAAAATCATCGTTTCTCCGAACGTTTTTTATATTTACGCGATTTTCCCGGTGTTCTTAGGCTTCCGGATGCTTGCTGTTCCATTCTAACACTATGCACACTAAATGCAGAAACGCCAAGGAGATCACCCATTTCTTTTTCGATATTCATGGCCGATTCGGCGTTTCTTTCTTTAAGCACCGCGAAACAATGTGCGACCATTGGCCTCTCGACATTTTTTAAAGGCTTGCCTCGGTTGTATTTGATTACGGCTAATCATCCATGATCAAAAGCTTACTGCTTTTAAACTGCATATAGCAAGTCCCCTGGGCTTGTGAGGCATGCGAGATGTACAGGAAATACAGTCTTAAATAACACATTATCAGAGGCGACCTGCACTATAAACAATAACAGCTTAATCAGCATTCAACAGGAGAATTACCGGTTGTTTAAGAGAGCTGTCTGGCACAGGCTTGTAACTTATCGTGTATATAATACCAATGTTCTTTAGTAATTTAAGTTGGCTGCATTTTATTTAACAGTAATAAGTTAATAAAGTCAATATATAATTTCGCCGGTCTTCTGTCTCATCTATGTTTTTTATAGAATGTGTACGTTCTGTTGTAAATATTCCTTTCAGAATTCACGAACCCAGAGCCATCTGCTTGGTATGTGTCGGATATGGATAAAATGTCGGACTATTACCTTTTATAAGAATCGAAGCATTGCATACTTTTCTCTCCGAAACTAACTCGCACAGAGCAGTGATCTGAAAACTATTACAGTACTGTACTTTTAGGAGGCTGTTACAATATGCATCCGCGTAAAAGTTAACACCCATTCCCTGAACCAATGAACAGCCTAACGCTCTTTTGCTTCAGTATCTCTCTCTCTCTCTCTCTCTCTCTCTCTCTCTCTCTCTCTCTCTCTCTCTCTCTCTCTCTCTCATGTGTTGACATCAACACTGAACTAACTTGAGACAGATAATACAAATACGCATTTTAACAGTAATATTCATATTAATGATATATTTAATATAAATCCCGCGGATGATTATTATGTAACAAAAGATAATTTTGTAGCTATAGAAGAAAGTGTTAGACAAGGAAATGCTGAAAGTCTTAGCACTTTTACGGATGTTCGTTATAAAGCAGAATTTATAAGTAACGAAAGTAATATAGATTTCTTTGCGTTTCATATCATTAATCAAATAATTGTAAAAAGAAAAGCAGCTGTCGAATTTAGAGAAGGTAGTGATAGAATTAACGTTGTTCTTAACAGTCTGAAAAGTTATGGTAGGTATTTCTTAACAGATTTTCGTTTAACAATCATGGTGAGATAATAAACCAATTTAACCAATTAATGGAACAATAGGTAGAAATTTCTCTGGGAGATACTATATTCTATATTGAAATAGTTAAAATGCCAAGTGGAGGAAAACTTGCAAAAATAACAAAACCTTGCTGAAGATATTAGAACAAAAAGTATTTTACAAATAAAAAATCCAGATGATGAATTACGTGGTACACGTGCTATAATTGCAGCATTAACCTATAAAACAAACATTATACTTAATACAGAACTAAATAAAAACGATATACTAAATATTAGATGGTCGAAATGCACAAAAAGAATTAGCAATAGAACTATGTAATAAAATTATACATGATCCTGGTGAACCCTTTGATCTTGCATCATTTAGAAAAGTTGAACAATATTTTAAAAACATAAGCACAAAAATCGTATGTGCTGAAAACTTTAATAAGATTAAATACAAAGGAATAGGAAAATCTCAAGTATTGTGAAGATTGTAACAGATATTGCTTCAACGAAGAATGTTTCGAACATAAAAAAAAGAAGTGTATGTAACTGTTTACAAATGTTTACATTGTAAAAAAAATATATATGCAAAACAAACGAAGATCATAATATGCGTAAGTTGTAAGAAAGAGGTAGAAACAAAAGCTCATCTGTGTTATATGCAGTGGAAAAAGGGGTAAGGGTGGGAAAATGCATAAGAAAATTAGAAAAGTTACATACAAGGATGTGAATATTGATCACCAGATAACGTATACAAAGTAACTAAATATACCGAAGAAGAAATTAATGAATTTGCAAGTGAATATATACATGACAACTATCGAGATTTTGATTACGATGAAGAAGATGTGAATAGATATGTTGAATCTTTAAAGAAAAAGAAAGATGGGCATGTGTACAAATGTAAAAACTACGCAACTCTTTCATTGTCTAATAAAAAGACATGTGATGTTTGTTAAATGGATACATACGAAAAACTGTATGCACATACACAGAAAAATACATAATTGATTTCGAAGCTAACCAAGAAACTGGAAAACACACTACAAATTATGTAGTTGTTGAATATGCTTTTGGAAATGGAGAGAAGTTACATTTAAAAAATAGTGATAAATTTTGTAAGTTGTTAATATCTAAAGAACTTGGAGGATAGAGTCATAGCACACAACGCTAGATCATATGATTGGTATTTCGTAATGAATTATTGTATGCGAAATGGATATATGCCCTTCGCAATTTACAGAGGTAGTCAAATCATGTCAACGTGTCTCAAAAATGCAAATATACGATTCATAGATAGTTGCAACTTTGTTCCACAAGCATTGTATACATTCCCAGAAACATTAGAGTTAAGAGTAAAAAAAAGGATACTTTCCACACATCTTCAACACAACAGAAAACGAAAATTATGTAGGACCAATACCGGATATAAAATATTATGGAGAAAACACTATGAAAGAATGCACTAAATGTAAACCAGATAATATATGTACACGGTGGTATACAAGACATCACTTTTTACAGTGGCATCGTTACCGAGTTAAGGTAAATTATTTATTTGACTTTCAAACAGAAATGAGTGAGAATTGTGAGTCAGATGTAGACATTCTCATTCAGTGTGTTATAAATCTTGGGCAAACATTTGTAGATACATGTAATATTGATCCTTTTCAATATACATCAGCTGTAGCAATGGCAGAATTTAGAGATCTATAAAATCCAATTAAATAGCAGTGATAAAAAAATGGCAATCTGAAACATATAGTAAAAAATCTATATCTTGGCTCAGAACACTTGGAGATGTAAAACTCGCAGTAAACGGCGGAGAAGAATATATACTAGATCGTAAAGTTGATGGATATGATAAAACAACTAATACTGTATATCAATTTCACGGAGCTTTCTGGCATGGATGTCCAAACTGTTATAAGGATGATGTAATTAACAACAAAGGCAAGAAAGCATGGGAGATCTGTATGAAAGAGCAAAACTGTTCTCTAAAATATTAAGAGATCAGGGATATAATGTAATAAAAATGTGGGGAATGTGATTGGGAAAACACACACACACACACACACACACACACACACACACACACACACACACCTAGAGATGCTTATTATGGAGGAAGAGCAAATGCAACCAAATTACACTTTATAGGTAAGAATATGAAATATATTGATGTTTGCAGTTTGTATCGAACTGTTAGGTTTTATGATAAATGTCCTGTTGGACATCCAATAAAAATATTACATCCTCAAAATTACGATTATAACTGGATTGGATTAATTAAATGCCAAGTAGAACCACCAAGAAACTTATATCATCCTGTATTACCAATTAAAGAAAAAAGAAGCTAATATTTCCATTATGTGGTAAAAGCGTTTATTCTAAAAGTCATAAGTGTAATCACACAGATATTGACCGTAGATTGAATGGAACATGAAGTACACCTGACATTAAAAAGGGCTTGAAATGGGATACAAGAATTCAAAAATAAATTAAGTTTGGTATTTTGAAAAAGCTAGCACCAACATGTTTAAAAGTTATATTTTTAAATTTTTAAAAATAAAATTAGAAACAAGTGAATGGGAAAATGATTACAGCACTAAAGAAGTGTACGTGGAAGATGTAAAACGTTGATTAGGTATCGAATTAGACATTGATAACATTAAACCTAATCCAGTTTTACGTACAATGGCTCAACTATTATTAAATGCATTTTATGGTAAATTTGGTCAACGTAGAAAAATGGAAACATATTATATCAATGTATACGATATATTATTAAATCCTAAGCTAGAATGTATTCACACTTCATTAATCGACAAAAACGTAATAGAAGGTAGATTTCATACAAAAGATGAGTGGTTGGAAGATCCCACTAAAACAAGTATATTAATAGCGTTATTTACAACTTCGTATGCTAGATTAAGATTACACGATAAGCTTGATAAACTAGGAGATAAAGTAGTGTATTACGACACAGATAGTATTATATACGTTAATAATGATACAAATGCTGTAAAAACTGGATGTATGCTTGGAGAAAGTACAGATGAGTTAAATGGATATCATATAACAGAATTCATATCTACAGGGCCTAAAAGTTACGCATATATATAACAGCCAAAGGTAAAGTCGTATGCAAGATAAAAGGGTTTACTTTAAACAAAGCAAACTCTCAAAAACTAAATATGTTAGAAATGATACAAATATTAAGAAAGGATATTGACGACATTACTTTAGATAATAATCAAATTACAAAAAGCAGAAAAACCACTCGCATTGGTTAACAAAAATTCAAAAGAAATTTAAATAAGAATACGATAAATGCATTATTTTACAAGAACAAGATATTATAGACACTATTCCTTATGGTTATTAGTTTTTAAATCTAACAGTAGAATTATACCATTCCTATATTATAACACTTACCATAAAATATTTTGCTTATAAATGAATCGATCATCACACAATTACAGACACTAAAGCAGTAAAATGTATGCTAAATGTCATTGGAGTATATCAAGATGAATGATTTAGAAATAGGTAAACAGATGGCGAAATTTTAAATATAATGCATGGTCAAAAAGTCTGTTACATTAGATAATAAATTTAAATTGCATTTACCGGATGGTTATAGTAACATTTTAAATAATCTAGATATCCAAACACTTGTAAAAGATACATAAAGGGAAAAAATAAATATTTGGAAACCAAAGGAAGCATGATATAGAGTTTGCACAAATTTATTTCATTATAAATAAACTATGCTATTACGATCAGACACCATAATGAATAACATTGTTGAATCAGTATTAAAGAAGCACAATATTCTGTACAAGCTTATTAAAAAATGCGACAAGTGGATCGATGAAGAAAATCTAAAAAATGTGCGTAGTGAAATTATTGATGTTCCTACAGTTCCATTAACAGATATCATTGCAGAAGCTGAAAAGTATTCAATTAAATATGAAGGTAATAGTGGTTTTGATACATTTTATTTCTATACAGATACTCATTGCTATTCTATTACAATGCTTTCGGGAAAAGATGTAATATAATTGTGTAGTTTCACAATTTCGACATTTTTAAATAATTTTCTCATAAAATGGGCAGTTTCAATATTTTTACACGATAACAAAAAAGAAAAAAAAAACACCAAAATTATAGCATAAAACTGACGATTTTACTCTATTTTGGTATATTTTCCCCCTATTTTTCGATGTGTAATTTGATAGATTTCTCCTAAAAATGCGGATTTTCCCTTACGTCGCATATTTTGGATATTATCACACTATTTTAGCATAGTTTTGAAAAAATGTGCTCAAGTAACCACTATAGTAGTGACCTTCTTTATTTGGTTGTGCTACATATTAAATTTTAACGCAATATTCAATCATTTTAACTTTAACCATGCGGAGGAAGGACATCGAAAATGAATATTAAACACCGCATGCAGTATGAGAAATATTCTATTTTTAGACAAGGAACTTGAGTAGGACAGCGTAAAGTCTACAAAATAGAGAATAGTTGCATTACAAATGCAGTTTTCTTTCGGGACATGTTTAGTTATGTAGTCAGATATTGGGCGAAGATTTTCTTTTGTTTCTAGTATTTACTCCTATATACAGAATTTTTAAAAAACAGAATGCTAGCTAAAGGGGCTAGGACAAGTTTTCTAGGATATCTTTGGCAATGCAATATATACTAAGAATAAATCTTGGTAAAGATATAAATATTAATAAAAAGTAATAAACTATAATGAATAAACATGAATTTATTTGTCGTAGAGGTTGGTAAATTTAACCGTAATTAAATGAATTCCAACTTTTTTTTTTGGGCAGGGTACTTTTGGGATGGGTACGTTTTTTATAAGCGAAGGCAGACCTTGTGCGCAAAGCTTCAAAACAAACGTGAAACAAATCAAGGTGTTGCTTTGGCTTTCAAAAGTTAGAGCTTCTAATGGTAGTGCAAGCAAATGAAGTTTTTGTTAATTATTGGTTCATGCTTAGAGAAAGTATTTTGTTTCTTGGAGGTTTTGGAAACCTCGAAGTTGCGCTGTTGAAGTTTTCATTAAATAGAAACCAGCTTTCCATACACTACACGAGTTTAATATTCTACTCTAACTTAAATTCCATATAAAGGCCCGTTTGTTACTAAAAAAAAATGAACAACATTGTAGAAAATAATTTAGAATGTAGAGTAAAGCTATAACACAAATTTCTGCAGCCATATTGACAGTTAAGACTTTCAAGTTTTATTATTGGGTGTAAACTCTGTCCATCTCGGCTGAAACAGTTTTGCGAGGTTTGTATCATAAATGGGCATTTGCAGTATCAGACGCTAAAATAATTCTTTTGTGGCCGCGTTTTACAACCTAATGATGGATTCATAAAAAGAGATGAAAAGATATTCTAGAATCAATAAAACTGATCATACAGAAAGGTTGCATTCCTCCGGTCTTGATAAGACTCCTTCAAGATATCTGCAATTTCTATAGAAGATTGGATCGATGTAATGCAGATGAAGGGAGTTGAGTAGACGATGTTTAATGCTTTTAAGCATTGAAGGAGCAAAAAATGGTTAAAGATATTCTTAGGAAGTAGTGATGAAAAAGTATAGTGTTGAAGTGTGTAAAAAAAATGGATGTATGCTGGAGTTATAGCATAGTGTAAATATGAGATAACTTTAGTTCCAGTTTATTCAACAATACTCCAAGTATTGGAAGGTATAGTGCAGACAATCAGATTATAAATGATAGAGGAAAAATAACGATTGTGGAAATTGGTAATAATAGTCCTAGACTTATTAGATAAGTAGTCTATTCATGACGTAATATTTCCACTGCATACTGCACATAGGTGCACAGTACTGAAACTCTTGTTAGCATAAAAAGAAAGTATGGTTATAGAGTAATTTGCATTGTAAGGTGTATAGACAGAAAAGGAGTAAGAGAGAGATGGAAAGGTTGAATAGAAAATTAGCTGAATGTATAAAGTGGAAGTATTTCTTAGAAAGAAATTTAGTCATTGGAAGAGAGAATGAATAATTTATCTCGTTAGAATATGTGCTGAATCATGTGATTGTATGTTTCATGTATTCACATCTCCGGAGGCTCTTGGGGAATCTATATCTGCAGAGGAATAGAGGATGTGGTTGAAGAAGTTGATGAATATGCAAGATGAATGTGTTGAAATAAGATGGCTGATTAGTAAATGACTGAAAGGGAATTGTGTGTAAAATGAAGGGAAAATATAGTGTACGCACATGTATTGTGAATTTGTGTGATTAAAAACTGTTGTAAGTATAGGAGAAAGTAGAATAAAATGGAAAGAGTATTCTGTAGTTTGATTCAAAGTTATCCTGCATCCTGTAACCTGTCCCCGAGGTCTATAGAATGGTAGGAGAAAATAGATAGTGGTTAAGAAGTAATAATTTTATGTCTACACAAAGTAATTGCACAAATTTGTGGCATGGGGTTGAGATTCCCATTTGCAAATTTCCATATTCCATGAGATCATCAGCAATGTTCCTTACATGTGTGATGACATAGAGCACGATTTGTACCTCTAGGAGAAAATCCATAGATTATGAAATACACTTGAAAGAGCATTCCTGTAGAATTTAAGATGTTGCAAAGAATGAGGTTAACTGATTGTATGAGAAAACAGATCTGAAAAATAAAGTTAGGAAACAAAGGATGTGCTAGTGCACCTTGCACCCTTGCACTTGTAAACCAAAAAAGAAACTGATGCATGTTGGGAACTGTAGTGATCAGTAATGTGAATGTCCAGAAAGAAAATGTAGGCTGTTTGCTGAAAGTAAGTAAAAAAAAAAGTAATAGTGTAGATTTAGAGCTGTGTGTAGTGTCGAAGTGAAGTGTGAAGTGCATTAACACTCTGTAGAAGTTAGTGGTTACTTGCTGAGGTTTTGTGGCTGTAAGTTTGAGTTGAACTGGTTTAACAGTCGAATTCATGGTTGATATGTGCATTTACTGGGTGGTGTATTGCGTATCTTGTAATGTTGACATTTTACGCCACTGTTCCCCTCAGATAGATTTGTGTGTTTCGCAAGATGCGATATTGGGAATGAAGTAAACTCTGCCTTGGATGATAACACAGTACAACTACTTTGAACGTTTTTCTGCCCTCTGAATACAATTCAATGATTATATGATTATGAATATGGGGAATTAGAAAATGAAAAGAAAGATCCGTCAAACAAAAATAAGTCAGGGATATGATGGCATCGTTGATGAGAACGTAGCCACTTACGCAAGTTAGTTGCACATGTGCCACAACAAATTGGGAACGAAAGGTTTATTTTGGTCACTAACTTCACAGCCAAAATACAAGTCTTATACCTTCTTTGTTGTTCTAGCCTGTACTACTACTTTATTTTACTGGAGTCTTAATAATTGATATACGGTTTTCTCAAGTGGTGTCACTCAGTCATCTGTCCTTTGTTACTTTTGTAATACATTATTTTGCTATTACCAACATTTACAACACACTCCCTTAATGGTAAAATGTTGCAAAAAATCTTGCAATGCTTTCACACTGTTAATATCTCTTGAAATGTACTAAAGTTCAGAGGTAACAATGGTTTTGTAAATATCAGTCAGTTGACTGTTTGAGGGGGCATTATCTTATTTCAAAGTCTTTATTGTGGTAGTTTGCATTCAAATAATGGAATTTCACTTCCATGTGTTGCCTTTTCAAGCTTGGTTGGCCTGATATTTTTATCAAATTTATAGAAATTTGATTGTCCACATGCAAAATTACTTTGACAGATTTTCCTGTCAACAGTTCAAGGATATGCAAATTCTGTACAGCATTCTGCTGTGGTGTTGTACTCTGCTTCAGTTGTTCATGTTGCACTGCTTTGTTTTTGTTTTGAGCTCCCATAAACTGGCCCTCCTGCACACATTACATAGGTAGTCATATTTTCTTTATATCTAACATAATCTGCATCTCATTGTGCCATTAGTTCAAGGTGTTGGGTTTCTGATTGTTCTCTTTTAGAAAACTCTACAAGAGACAGTTGAGTAGCTTTTATACAGCGTAAAGTTCTTTTGACGTTTTGAATATAATCTGCATGCCATACAGGCAATAAGCTAGCGTCTTTGCAAGTTTTTGTACACATGGGATTTTGTCAGGTTTTATTTCCATTGTTATCTTGAATACTTTGCTAGATAGTCGGGCTCTTAATAATTTGATCAACAGTAATCTCAAGTAGCGTCAGTCTGTCATTTCTCTCCATTTTGACATATTACCATACATTCCATATATGTTAGTATTACTAACATTTAAAACATTCCTAATTAGAGGAGTAACATCTCTTGCATTTTCATTGTATATACACCACATATGTAACAACACATTGAGGCTATTTTCAGACTGTCCAGATATTTTGTACACACTTTGTGACATATCCTGACGTTTAATATTTTGAATAAACTGTGTTGCAATATGTTGAAACCGTATGTGACGGAGAAAAACTAAAATCATATCTGAATTCCCCATATGCATGTTAGCCTTAAGCACAGATTTTCACGCAGAGGGCAAAACGTGTGTTGTACAGTGTAATTCAAGGTGGAAAATATACAAGTTTGGATTTACCATGCTAATTTTCTATAGAGCAGGGCAACTGCAAGCATAAATTCAATTGAGAATCTTGGCAATTATATGACAGGTTATAGCAGAAATAATTAATTGCATGCCTTTTATACCTGTAAATACCCAGCATCTGCTGTTCCTATGTAGAAGCAATTAACATCATTTTCAAGAAGGGAGATATCCAACCCCCTTTCGATTTCTGAATGATTGAGATGAAAGGGACCTGGCTAGGAAGCATCAGCCGAAATCAATGGTTGGGAAATGAAAACTTGGTAGTGCTTGCTACTACTATTCCTCCAAAGATAGCTTTCCAACATGTGAAACATTTAGCACTAGTTGCGGGAATTTGCTTGCAGTACCACCAACAGACATGCATGTAGTGCAAAAAACAGTAGACTGCTGCCAAATGCCTATCTCAGCAAACATGGCACTATTCACAGCATAGACCCTGATCTCAGAAGTTTTATATGAATAGTAGAGAGATTCTACATGGGGAAACATTCAAATATCCAGATGCAGTAAACGCACATCGATGTTTGTGTATATTGGCAATTATTGGGATACCTTTGTGGCAGTTCAGTTTTTCTAAACAGGCCCTTTTTCTTTTGAATTCTCACTTCATGATATCTATGTAATGTGATGCATTTTCTCTAGAATAAAGAGGATACTGATATTTGAAATTACCTGCAGAATTATTTTCTTTCTTCTTGTTTTGTGCTGCATATCTTGTTAATTACTGTACAGTTAGGAATATGATCAACGCATTTGGAAGAAGAATTGGAAACACTGGTTACTGTGCACAGCACTTGAAACATGAAATAAACAAAATGCAGGTTACCTTCTTTGGGCAGAACACATTTTAGGAAATATATATAAATGGATTTCTAAGCTTTTTAAAAACCAAAATCTACTGTGTTCCATAGCAACAACAATAAAACTGTAAAACCATTTCGTAGAGAAATATAAAATAATTTCAGGAGATTGGGATTAATTGCATACTGACATACGGAATCAGTGGATCTTTGAACTTTACCATTGGATCACTCCCAGAATCTCCCCAGTCCCTTTTAAGTTTCATATTGAAGCAGCATTGATCTTCTAAATAGCAATAAATGCCCAATCATAGGCGTCTATAGTTACATTTAGAACATACAGTTGGAATCTCGTCAGAAATGCCACCTTGAGGCCTATGGGTGTAATGGGGAAAGAATGGACAGCTGTTTTATTGCCATTTAAATATGAAATGGTGTGTGAAGATACAAGTTGTAAGAGGTGGGGAACTCGTAATGAGCTAATAGCAAAGCTCAAGGACCCACTCAGTTAAACAACAAAGATTTCCGTATACACTTCCTCCCAACAGCTTTTCTGCACACTTCGTTGATTTTAGTTCTTAAAAAGCTTAGTAGATTTTAGTTTTTAAAAAGCTTGTTCAAATGATTTATAAGCTTTTTAAGAACTAAAATCAACGAAGCTTTTTAAGAACTAAAATCAACGAAGTGTGCAGAAAAGCTGTTGGGAGGAAGTGTATACGGAAATCTTTGTTGTTTAACTGAGTGGGTCCTTGAGCTTTGCTATTAGCTCATTACGAGTTCCCCACGTCTTACAACTTGTATCTTCACACACCATTTCATATTTAAATGGCAATAAAACAGCTGTCCATTCTTTCCCCATTACACCCATAGGCCTCAAGGTGGCATTTCTGACGAGATTCCAACTGTATGTTCTAAAGGTAACTATAGACGCCTATGATTGGGCGTTTATTGCTATTTAGAAGATCAATGCTGCTTCAATATGCAACTTAAAAGGGCTGTGGAGATTCTGGGAATGATGCAACAGCAAAGTGCAATGATGCACAGATTGGGTATGTCGTATGCAGGCAATTCAAATGTATTGAAATTATTTTTCATTGCACTACGGAGGACTTTTGAATGAAGCAACTTTGTGCATATAATACACCAGGATGCTTTAATCAAAATGTTTGAAATTTGTGGTTCTAACCTCGATTTTTCAGTTTTATTGTTACTCTACTGTGTCTAGAAAGGTTCCATTGGACTATCTTTCCTAAAACGTACTGTGCCCAAGTAAGGTAGCCTGCATTGAGTTCATTTCATGTTTTAAGTGCTCTTCACAGTAACCAGTATAATCTGTTTCCAATTCTTCATCAAAATGTGTTTATCATATTCCTAATGGTACAATAATTAAGATATCCAGCACAAAAAAGAAAAAATATTTCAAATTACCTGCAGTATTATATTTATATCAATATCCTCTATATTCTATAGAAGATTCATCACGTTACAGAGATATCATGAAGAAAAAAATTCAAAAGAAAAAGGGCTAGCTTAGAACAACTGGTCTGCCACAAAAGGTATCCCAATAATTGCCAATATACACAAACATCGCTGTGCGTTTACTCCATCTGGATATTTGAGTGTTTCCCCATGTAGAATCCCTCTACTATTCATATAAAACTTCTGAGATCAGGGTCTATGCTGTGAATAGTGTTGCGTTTGACGAGATATGCATGTAGTGCAAAAAGTAATTAGAGAGGCATTTAGCAGAAGCCGAGTTACTTTGGTACCGCTGGGAGATTACTACCGCAAATATTGTTACATGTTTCACATGATGGAAAGCTCTCTTTTGGAGGAATAGTAGTAGTAGCATGCACTACAAAGTTTTCATTTCCCAACCATTGATTTTGGCGGATGCTTCCTAGTTGTTCTCTGTCATCTCAATCATTAGGAAACGGAAAGGCGGTTGGATACACCCCTCCTGAAATGCCGGTAACAACTGGTTCCACATAGGAACCATAAGATGCTGGATCTCGCAGGTTAGGTTAGGTTAGGTTAGGTTAGGTTAGGTTAGGTTAGGTTAGGTTAGGTTAGGTTAGGTTAGGTTAGGTTAGGTTAGGTTAGGTTAGGTTAGGTTAGGTTAGGTTAGGTTAGGTTAGGTTAGGTTAGGTTAGGTTAGGTTAGGTTAGGTTAGGTTAGGTTAGGTTAGGTTAGGTTAGGTTAGGTTAGGTTAGGTTAGGTTAGGTTAGGTTAGGTTAGGTTAGGTTAGGTTAGGTTAGGTTAGGTTAGGTTAGGTTAGGTTAGGTTAGGTTAGGTTAGGTTAGGTTAGGTTAGGTTAGGTTAGGTTAGGTTAGGTTAGGTTAGGTTAGGTTAGGTTAGGTTAGGTTAGGTTAGGTTAGGTTAGGTTAGGTTAGGTTAGGTTAGGTTAGGTTAGGTTAGGTTAGGTTAGGTTAGGTTAGGTTAGGTTAGGTTAGGTTAGGTTAGGTTAGGTTAGGTTAGGTTAGGTTAGGTTAGGTTAGGTTAGGTTAGGTTAGGTTAGGTTAGGTTAGGTTAGGTTAGGTTAGGTTAGGTTAGGTTAGGTTAGGTTAGGTTAGGTTAGGTTAGGTTAGGTTAGGTTAGGTTAGGTTAGGTTAGGTTAGGTTAGGTTAGGTTAGGTTAGGTTAGGTTAGGTTAGGTTAGGTTAGGTTAGGTTAGGTTAGGTTAGGTTAGGTTAGGTTAGGTTAGGTTAGGTTAGGTTAGGTTAGGTTAGGTTAGGTTAGGTTAGGTTAGGTTAGGTTAGGTTAGGTTAGGTTAGGTTAGGTTAGGTTAGGTTAGGTTAGGTTAGGTTAGGTTAGGTTAGGTTAGGTTAGGTTAGGTTAGGTTAGGTTAGGTTAGGTTAGGTTAGGTTAGGTTAGGTTAGGTTAGGTTAGGTTAGGTTAGGTTAGGTTAGGTTAGGTTAGGTTAGGTTAGGTTAGGTTAGGTTAGGTTAGGTTAGGTTAGGTTAGGTTAGGTTAGGTTAGGTTAGGTTAGGTTAGGTTAGGTTAGGTTAGGTTAGGTTAGGTTAGGTTAGGTTAGGTTAGGTTAGGTTAGGTTAGGTTAGGTTAGGTTAGGTTAGGTTAGGTTAGGTTAGGTTAGGTTAGGTTAGGTTAGGTTAGGTTAGGTTAGGTTAGGTTAGGTTAGGTTAGGTTAGGTTAGGTTAGGTTAGGTTAGGTTAGGTTAGGTTAGGTTAGGTTAGGTTAGGTTAGGTTAGGTTAGGTTAGGTTAGGTTAGGTTAGGTTAGGTTAGGTTAGGTTAGGTTAGGTTAGGTTAGGTTAGGTTAGGTTAGGTTAGGTTAGGTTAGGTTAGGTTAGGTTAGGTTAGGTTAGGTTAGGTTAGGTTAGGTTAGGTTAGGTTAGGTTAGGTTAGGTTAGGTTAGGTTAGGTTAGGTTAGGTTAGGTTAGGTTAGGTTAGGTTAGGTTAGGTTAGGTTAGGTTAGGTTAGGTTAGGTTAGGTTAGGTTAGGTTAGGTTAGGTTAGGTTAGGTTAGGTTAGGTTAGGTTAGGTTAGGTTAGGTTAGGTTAGGTTAGGTTAGGTTAGGTTAGGTTAGGTTAGGTTAGGTTAGGTTAGGTTAGGTTAGGTTAGGTTAGGTTAGGTTAGGTTAGGTTAGGTTAGGTTAGGTTAGGTTAGGTTAGGTTAGGTTAGGTTAGGTTAGGTTAGGTTAGGTTAGGTTAGGTTAGGTTAGGTTAGGTTAGGTTAGGTTAGGTTAGGTTAGGTTAGGTTAGGTTAGGTTAGGTTAGGTTAGGTTAGGTTAGGTTAGGTTAGGTTAGGTTAGGTTAGGTTAGGTTAGGTTAGGTTAGGTTAGGTTAGGTTAGGTTAGGTTAGGTTAGGTTAGGTTAGGTTAGGTTAGGTTAGGTTAGGTTAGGTTAGGTTAGGTTAGGTTAGGTTAGGTTAGGTTAGGTTAGGTTAGGTTAGGTTAGGTTAGGTTAGGTTAGGTTAGGTTAGGTTAGGTTAGGTTAGGTTAGGTTAGGTTAGGTTAGGTTAGGTTAGGTTAGGTTAGGTTAGGTTAGGTTAGGTTAGGTTAGGTTAGGTTAGGTTAGGTTAGGTTAGGTTAGGTTAGGTTAGGTTAGGTTAGGTTAGGTTAGGTTAGGTTAGGTTAGGTTAGGTTAGGTTAGGTTAGGTTAGGTTAGGTTAGGTTAGGTTAGGTTAGGTTAGGTTAGGTTAGGTTAGGTTAGGTTAGGTTAGGTTAGGTTAGGTTAGGTTAGGTTAGGTTAGGTTAGGTTAGGTTAGGTTAGGTTAGGTTAGGTTAGGTTAGGTTAGGTTAGGTTAGGTTAGGTTAGGTTAGGTTAGGTTAGGTTAGGTTAGGTTAGGTTAGGTTAGGTTAGGTTAGGTTAGGTTAGGTTAGGTTAGGTTAGGTTAGGTTAGGTTAGGTTAGGTTAGGTTAGGTTAGGTTAGGTTAGGTTAGGTTAGGTTAGGTTAGGTTAGGTTAGGTTAGGTTAGGTTAGGTTAGGTTAGGTTAGGTTAGGTTAGGTTAGGTTAGGTTAGGTTAGGTTAGGTTAGGTTAGGTTAGGTTAGGTTAGGTTAGGTTAGGTTAGGTTAGGTTAGGTTAGGTTAGGTTAGGTTAGGTTAGGTTAGGTTAGGTTAGGTTAGGTTAGGTTAGGTTAGGTTAGGTTAGGTTAGGTTAGGTTAGGTTAGGTTAGGTTAGGTTAGGTTAGGTTAGGTTAGGTTAGGTTAGGTTAGGTTAGGTTAGGTTAGGTTAGGTTAGGTTAGGTTAGGTTAGGTTAGGTTAGGTTAGGTTAGGTTAGGTTAGGTTAGGTTAGGTTAGGTTAGGTTAGGTTAGGTTAGGTTAGGTTAGGTTAGGTTAGGTTAGGTTAGGTTAGGTTAGGTTAGGTTAGGTTAGGTTAGGTTAGGTTAGGTTAGGTTAGGTTAGGTTAGGTTAGGTTAGGTTAGGTTAGGTTAGGTTAGGTTAGGTTAGGTTAGGTTAGGTTAGGTTAGGTTAGGTTAGGTTAGGTTAGGTTAGGTTAGGTTAGGTTAGGTTAGGTTAGGTTAGGTTAGGTTAGGTTAGGTTAGGTTAGGTTAGGTTAGGTTAGGTTAGGTTAGGTTAGGTTAGGTTAGGTTAGGTTAGGTTAGGTTAGGTTAGGTTAGGTTAGGTTAGGTTAGGTTAGGTTAGGTTAGGTTAGGTTAGGTTAGGTTAGGTTAGGTTAGGTTAGGTTAGGTTAGGTTAGGTTAGGTTAGGTTAGGTTAGGTTAGGTTAGGTTAGGTTAGGTTAGGTTAGGTTAGGTTAGGTTAGGTTAGGTTAGGTTAGGTTAGGTTAGGTTAGGTTAGGTTAGGTTAGGTTAGGTTAGGTTAGGTTAGGTTAGGTTAGGTTAGGTTAGGTTAGGTTAGGTTAGGTTAGGTTAGGTTAGGTTAGGTTAGGTTAGGTTAGGTTAGGTTAGGTTAGGTTAGGTTAGGTTAGGTTAGGTTAGGTTAGGTTAGGTTAGGTTAGGTTAGGTTAGGTTAGGTTAGGTTAGGTTAGGTTAGGTTAGGTTAGGTTAGGTTAGGTTAGGTTAGGTTAGGTTAGGTTAGGTTAGGTTAGGTTAGGTTAGGTTAGGTTAGGTTAGGTTAGGTTAGGTTAGGTTAGGTTAGGTTAGGTTAGGTTAGGTTAGGTTAGGTTAGGTTAGGTTAGGTTAGGTTAGGTTAGGTTAGGTTAGGTTAGGTTAGGTTAGGTTAGGTTAGGTTAGGTTAGGTTAGGTTAGGTTAGGTTAGGTTAGGTTAGGTTAGGTTAGGTTAGGTTAGGTTAGGTTAGGTTAGGTTAGGTTAGGTTAGGTTAGGTTAGGTTAGGTTAGGTTAGGTTAGGTTAGGTTAGGTTAGGTTAGGTTAGGTTAGGTTAGGTTAGGTTAGGTTAGGTTAGGTTAGGTTAGGTTAGGTTAGGTTAGGTTAGGTTAGGTTAGGTTAGGTTAGGTTAGGTTAGGTTAGGTTAGGTTAGGTTAGGTTAGGTTAGGTTAGGTTAGGTTAGGTTAGGTTAGGTTAGGTTAGGTTAGGTTAGGTTAGGTTAGGTTAGGTTAGGTTAGGTTAGGTTAGGTTAGGTTAGGTTAGGTTAGGTTAGGTTAGGTTAGGTTAGGTTAGGTTAGGTTAGGTTAGGTTAGGTTAGGTTAGGTTAGGTTAGGTTAGGTTAGGTTAGGTTAGGTTAGGTTAGGTTAGGTTAGGTTAGGTTAGGTTAGGTTAGGTTAGGTTAGGTTAGGTTAGGTTAGGTTAGGTTAGGTTAGGTTAGGTTAGGTTAGGTTAGGTTAGGTTAGGTTAGGTTAGGTTAGGTTAGGTTAGGTTAGGTTAGGTTAGGTTAGGTTAGGTTAGGTTAGGTTAGGTTAGGTTAGGTTAGGTTAGGTTAGGTTAGGTTAGGTTAGGTTAGGTTAGGTTAGGTTAGGTTAGGTTAGGTTAGGTTAGGTTAGGTTAGGTTAGGTTAGGTTAGGTTAGGTTAGGTTAGGTTAGGTTAGGTTAGGTTAGGTTAGGTTAGGTTAGGTTAGGTTAGGTTAGGTTAGGTTAGGTTAGGTTAGGTTAGGTTAGGTTAGGTTAGGTTAGGTTAGGTTAGGTTAGGTTAGGTTAGGTTAGGTTAGGTTAGGTTAGGTTAGGTTAGGTTAGGTTAGGTTAGGTTAGGTTAGGTTAGGTTAGGTTAGGTTAGGTTAGGTTAGGTTAGGTTAGGTTAGGTTAGGTTAGGTTAGGTTAGGTTAGGTTAGGTTAGGTTAGGTTAGGTTAGGTTAGGTTAGGTTAGGTTAGGTTAGGTTAGGTTAGGTTAGGTTAGGTTAGGTTAGGTTAGGTTAGGTTAGGTTAGGTTAGGTTAGGTTAGGTTAGGTTAGGTTAGGTTAGGTTAGGTTAGGTTAGGTTAGGTTAGGTTAGGTTAGGTTAGGTTAGGTTAGGTTAGGTTAGGTTAGGTTAGGTTAGGTTAGGTTAGGTTAGGTTAGGTTAGGTTAGGTTAGGTTAGGTTAGGTTAGGTTAGGTTAGGTTAGGTTAGGTTAGGTTAGGTTAGGTTAGGTTAGGTTAGGTTAGGTTAGGTTAGGTTAGGTTAGGTTAGGTTAGGTTAGGTTAGGTTAGGTTAGGTTAGGTTAGGTTAGGTTAGGTTAGGTTAGGTTAGGTTAGGTTAGGTTAGGTTAGGTTAGGTTAGGTTAGGTTAGGTTAGGTTAGGTTAGGTTAGGTTAGGTTAGGTTAGGTTAGGTTAGGTTAGGTTAGGTTAGGTTAGGTTAGGTTAGGTTAGGTTAGGTTAGGTTAGGTTAGGTTAGGTTAGGTTAGGTTAGGTTAGGTTAGGTTAGGTTAGGTTAGGTTAGGTTAGGTTAGGTTAGGTTAGGTTAGGTTAGGTTAGGTTAGGTTAGGTTAGGTTAGGTTAGGTTAGGTTAGGTTAGGTTAGGTTAGGTTAGGTTAGGTTAGGTTAGGTTAGGTTAGGTTAGGTTAGGTTAGGTTAGGTTAGGTTAGGTTAGGTTAGGTTAGGTTAGGTTAGGTTAGGTTAGGTTAGGTTAGGTTAGGTTAGGTTAGGTTAGGTTAGGTTAGGTTAGGTTAGGTTAGGTTAGGTTAGGTTAGGTTAGGTTAGGTTAGGTTAGGTTAGGTTAGGTTAGGTTAGGTTAGGTTAGGTTAGGTTAGGTTAGGTTAGGTTAGGTTAGGTTAGGTTAGGTTAGGTTAGGTTAGGTTAGGTTAGGTTAGGTTAGGTTAGGTTAGGTTAGGTTAGGTTAGGTTAGGTTAGGTTAGGTTAGGTTAGGTTAGGTTAGGTTAGGTTAGGTTAGGTTAGGTTAGGTTAGGTTAGGTTAGGTTAGGTTAGGTTAGGTTAGGTTAGGTTAGGTTAGGTTAGGTTAGGTTAGGTTAGGTTAGGTTAGGTTAGGTTAGGTTAGGTTAGGTTAGGTTAGGTTAGGTTAGGTTAGGTTAGGTTAGGTTAGGTTAGGTTAGGTTAGGTTAGGTTAGGTTAGGTTAGGTTAGGTTAGGTTAGGTTAGGTTAGGTTAGGTTAGGTTAGGTTAGGTTAGGTTAGGTTAGGTTAGGTTAGGTTAGGTTAGGTTAGGTTAGGTTAGGTTAGGTTAGGTTAGGTTAGGTTAGGTTAGGTTAGGTTAGGTTAGGTTAGGTTAGGTTAGGTTAGGTTAGGTTAGGTTAGGTTAGGTTAGGTTAGGTTAGGTTAGGTTAGGTTAGGTTAGGTTAGGTTAGGTTAGGTTAGGTTAGGTTAGGTTAGGTTAGGTTAGGTTAGGTTAGGTTAGGTTAGGTTAGGTTAGGTTAGGTTAGGTTAGGTTAGGTTAGGTTAGGTTAGGTTAGGTTAGGTTAGGTTAGGTTAGGTTAGGTTAGGTTAGGTTAGGTTAGGTTAGGTTAGGTTAGGTTAGGTTAGGTTAGGTTAGGTTAGGTTAGGTTAGGTTAGGTTAGGTTAGGTTAGGTTAGGTTAGGTTAGGTTAGGTTAGGTTAGGTTAGGTTAGGTTAGGTTAGGTTAGGTTAGGTTAGGTTAGGTTAGGTTAGGTTAGGTTAGGTTAGGTTAGGTTAGGTTAGGTTAGGTTAGGTTAGGTTAGGTTAGGTTAGGTTAGGTTAGGTTAGGTTAGGTTAGGTTAGGTTAGGTTAGGTTAGGTTAGGTTAGGTTAGGTTAGGTTAGGTTAGGTTAGGTTAGGTTAGGTTAGGTTAGGTTAGGTTAGGTTAGGTTAGGTTAGGTTAGGTTAGGTTAGGTTAGGTTAGGTTAGGTTAGGTTAGGTTAGGTTAGGTTAGGTTAGGTTAGGTTAGGTTAGGTTAGGTTAGGTTAGGTTAGGTTAGGTTAGGTTAGGTTAGGTTAGGTTAGGTTAGGTTAGGTTAGGTTAGGTTAGGTTAGGTTAGGTTAGGTTAGGTTAGGTTAGGTTAGGTTAGGTTAGGTTAGGTTAGGTTAGGTTAGGTTAGGTTAGGTTAGGTTAGGTTAGGTTAGGTTAGGTTAGGTTAGGTTAGGTTAGGTTAGGTTAGGTTAGGTTAGGTTAGGTTAGGTTAGGTTAGGTTAGGTTAGGTTAGGTTAGGTTAGGTTAGGTTAGGTTAGGTTAGGTTAGGTTAGGTTAGGTTAGGTTAGGTTAGGTTAGGTTAGGTTAGGTTAGGTTAGGTTAGGTTAGGTTAGGTTAGGTTAGGTTAGGTTAGGTTAGGTTAGGTTAGGTTAGGTTAGGTTAGGTTAGGTTAGGTTAGGTTAGGTTAGGTTAGGTTAGGTTAGGTTAGGTTAGGTTAGGTTAGGTTAGGTTAGGTTAGGTTAGGTTAGGTTAGGTTAGGTTAGGTTAGGTTAGGTTAGGTTAGGTTAGGTTAGGTTAGGTTAGGTTAGGTTAGGTTAGGTTAGGTTAGGTTAGGTTAGGTTAGGTTAGGTTAGGTTAGGTTAGGTTAGGTTAGGTTAGGTTAGGTTAGGTTAGGTTAGGTTAGGTTAGGTTAGGTTAGGTTAGGTTAGGTTAGGTTAGGTTAGGTTAGGTTAGGTTAGGTTAGGTTAGGTTAGGTTAGGTTAGGTTAGGTTAGGTTAGGTTAGGTTAGGTTAGGTTAGGTTAGGTTAGGTTAGGTTAGGTTAGGTTAGGTTAGGTTAGGTTAGGTTAGGTTAGGTTAGGTTAGGTTAGGTTAGGTTAGGTTAGGTTAGGTTAGGTTAGGTTAGGTTAGGTTAGGTTAGGTTAGGTTAGGTTAGGTTAGGTTAGGTTAGGTTAGGTTAGGTTAGGTTAGGTTAGGTTAGGTTAGGTTAGGTTAGGTTAGGTTAGGTTAGGTTAGGTTAGGTTAGGTTAGGTTAGGTTAGGTTAGGTTAGGTTAGGTTAGGTTAGGTTAGGTTAGGTTAGGTTAGGTTAGGTTAGGTTAGGTTAGGTTAGGTTAGGTTAGGTTAGGTTAGGTTAGGTTAGGTTAGGTTAGGTTAGGTTAGGTTAGGTTAGGTTAGGTTAGGTTAGGTTAGGTTAGGTTAGGTTAGGTTAGGTTAGGTTAGGTTAGGTTAGGTTAGGTTAGGTTAGGTTAGGTTAGGTTAGGTTAGGTTAGGTTAGGTTAGGTTAGGTTAGGTTAGGTTAGGTTAGGTTAGGTTAGGTTAGGTTAGGTTAGGTTAGGTTAGGTTAGGTTAGGTTAGGTTAGGTTAGGTTAGGTTAGGTTAGGTTAGGTTAGGTTAGGTTAGGTTAGGTTAGGTTAGGTTAGGTTAGGTTAGGTTAGGTTAGGTTAGGTTAGGTTAGGTTAGGTTAGGTTAGGTTAGGTTAGGTTAGGTTAGGTTAGGTTAGGTTAGGTTAGGTTAGGTTAGGTTAGGTTAGGTTAGGTTAGGTTAGGTTAGGTTAGGTTAGGTTAGGTTAGGTTAGGTTAGGTTAGGTTAGGTTAGGTTAGGTTAGGTTAGGTTAGGTTAGGTTAGGTTAGGTTAGGTTAGGTTAGGTTAGGTTAGGTTAGGTTAGGTTAGGTTAGGTTAGGTTAGGTTAGGTTAGGTTAGGTTAGGTTAGGTTAGGTTAGGTTAGGTTAGGTTAGGTTAGGTTAGGTTAGGTTAGGTTAGGTTAGGTTAGGTTAGGTTAGGTTAGGTTAGGTTAGGTTAGGTTAGGTTAGGTTAGGTTAGGTTAGGTTAGGTTAGGTTAGGTTAGGTTAGGTTAGGTTAGGTTAGGTTAGGTTAGGTTAGGTTAGGTTAGGTTAGGTTAGGTTAGGTTAGGTTAGGTTAGGTTAGGTTAGGTTAGGTTAGGTTAGGTTAGGTTAGGTTAGGTTAGGTTAGGTTAGGTTAGGTTAGGTTAGGTTAGGTTAGGTTAGGTTAGGTTAGGTTAGGTTAGGTTAGGTTAGGTTAGGTTAGGTTAGGTTAGGTTAGGTTAG